>JAJJWW010000079.1:0-316067 GCA_023531295.1 Papaver armeniacum
CCTTTGCTAAGAAAAGATTCAATGACGCTTCGTATCACTAATATCCAAGGGAATGCTGTAGGATTTAATGTTTTACATTTTATTTACTTATTTATTTTTTGACGCTGTAAGCAGGGCGTTTTTCATATGTTAGTTTAAACCATAAATGTATAGTTATCAATCTTTATTAAGAGGTTTCATATTACAGTATAACGTCTCTCAAACCTAGAATATTGTAGGGAATAATGATGTTTAATGGTCGTAAAATGACTGGCCGTAAATTATATTATCCCAACCATTTTTTTTACCATGAGTTCAAGTATTACTAATGTGTAACCATGCCAATCATACATTGATACAAGCACAAAGTCAATATTCGTATTTTAAAATTGTTAGCATTTCCAAAAATTAATGTAGATATAACACTTTTTAAGGATATGAAAGAAGGATTCCCAATTCAGATTCAACTTTTTGAATTTCGAAAAAAAAATTACTAAACTTTTTTTAGCGCAAAATGACAATCTATTTAAATGATGAATGGACTGCATTTGTAATTTGGAATGCAATCGACAAGTTACTTTTATTCAAACCTGGAATTTCTACGTGTTCCCTCTTGGGACATTAGGTTTTCAAGTTTGTTAGTATTATTTGCAAAATCTATGAATGGATGGTTATCTCGATTACCATAAATGAAAGGGGTGAGATCTCGAGTATATACACTTATATTGGATATCTTAATCACCAAAAAAAAAAATTTATGTTGTATATATGTCAGTGTATATCCATGTGGACATCCTAATCGCCATTTAACAAGAAACCGATCCGGTTGATGTTAATAGTATCGATCAAAACTTCGAATTCAGTTTGAGAAAGATTACAGTTCCCCTAGGGTTCCCACGCTCAGCTCTTGGTAGTCTCACAAGAAAAAAAATATCTAACCAACAAAAAAACAACGCATAGCCCTGTGTCGTAACGGCACGGGTCATATCCTAGAAAGTGTAAGGAATCGAAGCTTGGATGGCTTCAATTGTCCAAGAGCTGAGCATGGGAAAATATACCAAGTCATATCCTAGCTCTGCAATACATTTGGTGTTATTTTATTGCTCCTTAAACCGCTTTCTTCATTGTAAAAATAATCTCTTGAAATCGAGAAAATGAAAGATTATAGGTGAGTTTCAATAAGGCGAGTTCGCGTTGCTTGTTTTGAGGCTTCTTAAATTTCAGTATTAGCAAGATGGTCAACTATGTATAAAGAATTTAAGATGATCTTTTAAGAGAATACCTATTTTTAGATGTCAACTGCATATAACCATTATTTGACTATACATGAAGAATTTAAGATAAAAAAATTCTCACTTTGTAAACCATCAAAAGGTTATAAATATGAAGAAATGTAATTTCAAGTTTCAAATGATACGAAAAATTTGAAGAATAACATACACACATAATCAAGAAACTTTAATCCATTTGATACGAACATGTACACGACTTTAATCCAACAAAGAGTATGAACTCTCTAACAACAGTAGCAATACAGTTAAAAAATGCTATTTACCGACCCGTGTCGTAACAGTTCCCCCAGGGTTCCCACGCTTAGCTCTTGGTATATACACTTCAATTTTTATGTCATTTATGCAGTCAAAATGATTTAAATAGATATTTATATTATAAGATGCAATGATTTTTTTTTTATTTTGACGGAGACGTACAGTTACACATAAAGGACGTACGGTCCAGATTGAAGCATGTATCTAAGTTATTCAGTTACATTTCTGGCATATAAAGAATGGTCCAGATTGAGCTACAAATTAATTCACATATTAATTGCTTTTACCTAAGACAATGAATTAGATTTTTAATGTGTATTTATTTGGGAGTTAATCCTCCCATTTAATGTCAAACCGTTACTTTTATTCCTCCCATTAACTTAAGTCTTAATCCCTTTCATAATCAAGTTCCTTTGCACAACTCTATTCCCAAAGGTATGATTCACAATTGTTTTGGTTGATCGAGATAATTGTTGTTAGCTTTTTCTCTTTAATTTTTTGTTTAACATCAATGGACTCATGGTGCCTCAAGCCTAATTTTTATATATGTCATTTATCTTGGTCAAAGATCTGATCAAATATTGTATTTGATCAGTTAATTTCTCTTTGATTCTTTTCATTAATATTGTATTTTGTTATTTCAATTTTGTTTTTCATTTTTGGTCAAAGATATTGATCAAATATGATTACTATTTATTTATTTTCATTCTTATGTTAGGCTTTTTTTAATTCCATACCATTTGACCAGTTTAATTTCTCTTTGATTCTTTTCATTAATATTGTATTTTGGTCGGTAAATAGGATTTCTTAACTTTTCATACTCTTAGTTGGATTAGAGTCGTGTACATGTTTGTATCAAATGGAATGAAGTTTCTTGATTATATTTGTTATTTTTTTAATTCTTTGTATCATATAAACCTTGAAATTACATCTCTTCATATTTATAACCTTTTGATGGTTTACAAAGTGAGTATTTTTTTTATCTTAGAAGGTCATCTTAAACTATTTATACATAGTAAGGAAAAAAGTAACGGTTTGACACTAAATGAAGATTAAATTAAGAGTTAAGTTAACGGACGTTTAATTTAGAATAAAAGTAACGGTTTGACATTAAATGGGAGGAAGAACTCTCAAATAAATTCTTATTATAAATCCAACTCATTGTCTTAGGTAAAATCAATATGTGAGACCCTTCTTTATAATCCTAAAATGTAGATTGAAAATCTACATGCCAATTATACATTGATACAAGCACATGAGTCAATATTCATTTTTGAAAACAATTAGCGGTTCTAAAAACTAATGCATATATAAATATGAAAGAAGAGTTCCCGATTCGAGATTCAACTTTTTTGAATTTGAAAAAATTGTTTTTAGTTTGTTGGTATTATTTGCAACAATTTGTGAATAGATAGTTATATCAATTACCATAAATGAAAAAGCGTGTGAGTTCAATATACATGCTTACATTGGATATCTTAACCACCAAAAATTACTCTATGTTGTATATATATATATCAGTTTACATCAATATATAGACATCATAATCACCATTTAATAAGAAACCGCTCCCAACCGATGTTAATAATATCGATTAAAGCTTCGAATTCAATTTAAGAAAGATTGTCATTCCCCAAAATTTCACACGCTCAGCTCATGGTATTTACTCATTATATAGACAAATCAAGGAATCAGATTTTGTGTATACATGTATAGACCGATTGTTCTTAGAATCAGATTTTGTGTATACACGTATAGATCAATTGTTCTGAGAATCGTATTTTGTGTATAGATATAAAGATAGAGTTTTGATGTACATATATATATCTATATTATAAGGGACAATGGTGTTTTTCCACATCGACGGTTATCTACATTTCAAGTATATAAAGGACGGTCAGATTGAGCCAATACCATGTGTTTTTTAGAAAAAATGGTTTTTAACGAGTGGATAGTTTTACATTTTGGCTATATAAACGACGGTCACGATTGGGCAACCGAGTACATCATTCCATTCTTACACGCCCTAAATCTCTTCCTATTTTTCTCTGCGCATTCAATAACCCAGACGTTTCTCTTTTCCTTGCCAATAAAATGTAAATTAACTCTGATAATTTTTGTCATTCAATGGACAGCTGTTTCTCTTCTCCTTTCTTAGATAGATTATGATATATACTATCAGAGACTCTATTCTCCTCTCGCAAGCTACACATTCAATTAGGGATGTTCAAACACTGCCTAGCTCAATTCTACTCTCATGGTTGCTTTTATTGGAGCTATTTGTCGTCCAATTAAAGATTTTCCCTTTTTATTTTTGGGCTCAATTTTCACTTCATTTCTTAACTGATCATTGAACTTTGATTGTACAAAAGGTTTGGGTTTTTCGATTTGAGATCACTTTTCATCTGTAGGAGATGAATTTTCATCTTTAAGGTTATCAATTTACGATTATGTATTCAATATATCATTTTCAGCATCTCAATATGCAGACGATTCTTAGATTTTCTTTTGTTAGTTCATCATTATTATTTTTTCATTTAGATTTCATTTTGAATTGTAACATTAAAATTTGTCAAATTTCTCTGTTTTTAATTGGGTTTTCTTTAAGTTCATATAAATTGTGATAGTATTCTTTTCTAGGAACGCGCAGGTGGAAGTGTTGCCACCTGCGCTTGACTCTACATCAGAATCACCCTGTACTTTCGATGGAACAACAAGGTTAGACAATTTTGTTCCCTGTCTCACGCTCTTTGGAATTTGTGGACAAACATTATCGACTACTGAATATTCCTTTTCTCTTCATTCGGAAGGTTGTGCATTTCTTCATGTGCCCTTTATGCTCAACGTCTATCGATCGAGAAACTTGTAAATTTAGTGCTTGCTCTTTGTATATACTGTTTAGGAATTAATCGATTTAATCATCTTAATTTTTGTTTGAGGCTTTTAATTGTGTTATTATCTTAAAATCCATCAGATAAGATGATGATTTTGTTGCATTTTTATTTTTTGTTTGATTGTACAAAAGGTTTGGGTTCTTCGATTTGAGATCACTTTTCATCTGTAAGAGATCAATTTTCATCTTTAGGGTTATCAATTTACGATTATATATGTATTCAATATATTATTTTTCAGCATCTCAATATGCAGACGATTCTTAGATTTTCTTTTGTTAGTTCATCATTATTATTTTTTCATTTAGATTTCATTTTGAATTGTAACATTAAAATTTGTCAAATTTCTCTGTTTTTAATTGGGTTTTCTTTGAGTTCATGAATTGTGATAGTATTCTTTTCTAGGAACGCGCAGGTGGAAGTGTTGCCACCTGCGCTTGACTCTACATCAGAATCACCCTGTACTTTCGACGGAACAACAAGGTTAGACAATTTTGTTCCCTGTCTCACGCTCTTTGGAATTTGTGGACAAACATTATCTGACCCTGAATTTTCTTTTTTCTCTTCATTCTGGAAGGTTGTGCATTTCTTCGTGTGCCCTTTATGCTCGGCGTCTATCGATCGAGAAAGCGTAAATTTAGTGCTTGCTCTTTCTATACGTTTAGGAATTCCGATTTAATCATCTTAATTTGTTATTTGCGGCTTTTAATTGTGTTATTATCTCCATCAGTAAGATGATGATTTTGTTGCATTTTTATTTTTGTTTGATTGTACAAAAGGTTTGGGTTCTTGATTTGAGATCACTTTTCATCTGTAGGAGATCAATTTTCATCTTTGGTGTTATCAATTTACGATTATGTATTCAATATATCATTTTTCAGCATCTCAATATGCAGACGATTCTTAGATTTTCTTTTGTTAGTTCATTATTATTATTTTTTCATTTAGATTTCATTTTGAATTGTAACATTAAAATTTGTCAAATTTCTCTATTTTTAATTGGGTTTTCTTTGAGTTCATGAATTGTGATAGTATTCTTTTCTAGGAACGCGCAGGTGGAAGTGTTGCCACTCGCGCTTGACTCTACATCTTGAATCACCCCCGTACTTTTCGATGGAACAACAAGGTTAGACAATTTTGTTCCCTGTCTCACTCTCTTTGGAATTTGTGGACAAACATTATCCGACTCCCGAATTTTCCTTTGCTCTTCATTACGGAAGGTTGTGCATTTCTTCATGTGCCCTTTATGCTCAGCGTCTATCGATAGAGAAACTGTAAATTTAGTGCTTGCTCTTTCTATACTTCTGTTTAGGAATTAATCTGATTTAATCATCTTAATTTATTATTTGCGGCTTTTAATTGTGTTATTATCTTAAAATCCATCAGTAAGATGATGGTTTTGTTGCATTTTTATTTTTTGTTTTTAGTATTTATATCGATAAATATATATCGATGTTCAACTTCCAAGTTAGATTATTTTGTTTTTGTGTAACGAAAGCAAATTAGGAACTCAACCTCAAACTTTTAGAGTTGTTCATGAACAAGGAAAAACATAGCATTTGTTTTCTGTTAAATGGAACTGTTCTTAACGTGCATATTTCCTCTTATCTCACAATTAGACTTGCACAAAGAAGACTATCTCTAGAAGATGCGAATACTTATTTGTTGAATAAGTCTCCACATTAAACATCTTTTAGTTTGTTCAATTTCTCGTTAATTCCTATTATAATTTATGTGCGAGGTTGAACATATACAAAAGAAAAGTATGTTAAAGAGTTGGAACCAACTCATGGATAAAGTAGAGAGCTTGCTATTCGGACCAACTCTTTGATAAAGCTTTCATTTTAATTTTAAGATTCCCAATGTTTACTATTTTTGCAAGGGTAATGATAACTTTTATATTGTCCACATAGTGTAGGATAATGATACTCGATTCACATGTTGCCATTCATTAGTTTCTATTAGCTACAAAATTTGGAATATATTAATTATGGGATTATGTTGTTTTGTAAATTTAATCTCTTTATGTCATTTGCAATAGATAGGCTGATTGAAGTCGGCGATTATGGATCTGGCATCTTTCAATGTGTATATTTGAAAAAGGTTGGAAAGTTGCATGACGGATATGTAAGTGTTGTTTGTTTCTACTTAACAACTTATTAGTATATGGATGCGTAGAACATCATTGGCAACATTGTTAGGTTTGTTGGGTTTTCTTTCTTGTTGTAAACATTGAGCATGGGTTATATTATTTATTAGCACCTGGTGATGCCATTAGAGGCTTTTCTAGCAAGTCAATTCGAAACATAAGTTCATGGTCTCATTTTCATTAGCTTTGTTAGTGATAACATTGAAGAAATTTTAAGCCGCTCACTTGCTCTTTTTGGTATCTCTGTTTGCGTTACATTTCATCTCCTCTCATTTCTTTTGTCGTATAACCCACCTTTAGGGCATATATATTTTGGGGGTAAATTATTCTTAATTGTTTTCAACGTGTTGAATTTTCTCCATGGGAAATCATCAGTTTTTCTTTTGTACCACTGTCATCTATGTTAGGTTGGTTTTGGGTATTTTCTTTTCTTTTTATGTATCAAAAATGGGTATGAATAGATCATATTTACCAAAATGACTTTGTATAATTTGATCATTGTTGAAAATCGGTTTACATCTGCCTTTTGGTTTGTTCAGATTTTTGCCGTTATGTGGTGCTTAAAAAATAGGATTTCTTTTATCAACAAGCATTAGGGGAGTTACAGAAATCATTTTGTTCAATTTGTATGCAAATAAAACGACAATGTGGTAGTTGGTTGGATATGAGTGGATACGAGTTTTGTTTACATGTGTAGATTTAACTCATCTTACCCTTATTACAGACTTGAGAGATTCAGGAGTTGAAGATGGTGTGCAGATGGACTTCCTTTAGGAAAATGTACATGAACATCATATATATACCTAAAAAGAACAACTATTTTTTATTGATTTTAGGTATATTTTGTGCGTATGAAGTGTATAGGCTATATACACTTTGGAATGTGCACAGATGAGCCTTCTGTGATGCAAAGACTTTGAGAACTTCTGCTTATGTTTGGAATGTATTTAGCCGTTTTCATTCCTCAAAGTATCAGAATAACCATGACAACTAATAATTCTGAATTTTTTGTTTTAAAACCAAGTCGACAGGATGGATGCCTGCCTGCATGTTTCAACTGTTCCAGTAATAGATTTTGTTGCATCTTTTATCTTCACGCCAAATGTTTTTTAGTTTTCACCTAGATAAGGACCGTTGGGACTTTACAGACTACAGAGGAGCAAATCATAGAACAAACTTATATAAAAAGAGATTCAAAAACAATATGTTAAATTTATAATTTTGATACGAATGTTGTGTTGGTGGAAAATTAGTTTAGGTTTACTATGTCTCTGTACAAAACACAAAGCCAGCATATAACCAGGTGATGTGGGAATTTTTTCACAGGTAAAGCTGCGGAGTTAACATATGCCACAATGCAGTGGAGGGAGGGCTGGCTGAACTTAATATAGTACTAAATAGGTGGTGGGCAACAGGAGAGAAGCGGTGAAATAAGTACAGATGCAAAAGTGAAGAGCGCACTCCTACCTTGGTCGACTTTTATCATTTTAAATTAAATTTTGTAATGTCTTTTTTGTTTGTTTGTTTGTTTGTTTTTTTTGTAATTAACATCAAACCTACTAACGGATGAACATCCAATGCCAAAAAATATTTGTGGCATCTATTTGAACTTTTGGTATATCTTGATACTGAACATAGGGAGTGAAATATGTTGAACCCCAGAGGGGGAAAAAACGGAAAAAACACTTACGAACTTATTAAAATCACATTCAACATTAACAACAACAAGCAAAGCAAGTTGAGATTTGGCCCAAATTAATGCATCAATTTAGAACTACATTGGATACAGAACAATAGAAACAGATAAGAGCTTGCCATACAAAATAATAGAAACAAGGGTTAAGTAAGTAAACTTAGGTCATGCTTAATAAGTTAGAAATCTCTATTTCCAACAACAGATCAAATCCCGTGCCGTTACGGCACGGGTCATATCCTAGTCACTCATAAATGTTAATTGTACAACAAGAAATACAAATAAACAGCGTCGATTAATCTAACCAGAAAGAAATTATCACACAATAGGAATAATTACACACATAAATATAAAAATATAAAATTTTATATCTAGGCTTCAAGGACGATAATCAAATTTAGGTTTAAGTCGCGAAAATTTTGAATTAAATGAATTTCATTGTAATTATTGAAGGACGATAATCAAGTTTAGGCTTATGTCGTGACAATTTTTAATTAAATGGATTTCATTATAATAATTGATTTATTAGATGGTATTATATGCTTCAATTATACTTTGTATAGTTTCTAATTTAAGCTACGTGTTTGTCCTCATGTTGATTTAGACCAGACCCAAACCATTTAAAAGAAAATAAGTCTTTTTAATTCTTATTTATTCCATAACGGTGCGGGATGAATAGTGTTGAACATGTTGGTAATTGATCAACCAACGATGTTTGAAAATCCTTTCCAGCTTGGCTACAATTCAAAAAAAATTCTAGCTACAACAATATATAAAACATTTAGTTATGCTTTTAATTGCTCTTTTCAATAGCGTACATAATAGACTTATCTACATTTCATACTTTTGTGGTGTGAAAATCATTTTAAATTATACATAAGGCATTTTAATTACTAAAAAAAATAGTTCAAGGTATCAAACTTTTATATCCATTAAAATAGTCGAACTAACCAAAATTTTTGAAAATGTTTAAATGCATCTCGGGCAGCAGAGCGCGGGCGAAGCCCCACACACCTGTCGAAACTCCGCCACCCGGTCCGTTGCGTAGCACGGTTACATACTAGTTAGTTTAACAACCCTTACCTTTTCTCTCTTTCTTTATAAGCGGGGGTATAAGTGTAGTTTAAGACGCAAAAAATGTTAATTAGTTTAAATTACTAATTTGCCATCACTTTATTTATCCATTTTTACGTTGCTTTATGAAGGAGGGGCAAAATTGGAAAGATTAAATTCTGACTTCAAGTTACCGTAGCTAGGAGGGGTTGGTTTTATATAATAGAATATGTATGAGTACCGCCATCTTTGTTTTAACCGGATCTTCTGGTTTTAATATATGCTTTTCCTAAATATAGCCCACATTTTTATTAACCATAGCCAAAAAATCTAAGTTAAAATGAAAAACCAAACAAGTCATCATTTTTTCCTAACAATTAAACTTAAAATTCTCTTCAACAAAATCAACATAAACCCTATTTTTTTTCTTAAATACTTAAAATTAATTATAATTGTTGTTTTAGTATTCTCACAAATTGAACAATTAAAAATTAGTGATCTCATAGATGAGAACGATCGCATTACTAACAGAGGTGCACAGGCGTTAGCAGAATTCCACAAATCTCTTCTTAGTGTGCAAGTTGAACGAGATGAACTCCTTCATCGAATACTATGCTTAAGCGGCGAGAAGAGCAAGTTCGTTTCTCTTCTTGTTATTAATAGTGATGATGAATTAGCCACAGGCTGCGAAAGTTTTAGATAATGCAGGGAATAACCTAGGTGTTGATGTTAGTCTTCATGCCGAGCATACTTCCTTGATTAAAGATATGATATCTCGATAGAGAAGGTTACTTATTATACTCATCGTTTCTTACTGTGGTATTGCTTGTAAATTATTAACTTGTTGTTTCTTATTTGCGGATCCGAGAAGAGGCTTCAAGTTAGAATTAGAGAACTTGAATCGAAAAAGAACAACTCGCCGGGAATTTTCCAATGAGAATTGAAGAACTCGAAAGCGAAAAACAACAACTCGCCAAGAGTCTCTCCCTTCGTAATAACAAGTATTCCAAGTTGAAGAAACAATTTGAAACAACAGTGGAGAACTTTAATAATGATGTTGTTCGTTTTCGCAATGGAGCCATGGAGTATGTTTGTAAGCACCAGAATATCCCTCTGCATACATATCCCTGGCTTCTTGAAAAGGTTCCTGAGAATCTACCTGTCTCCGATGTTTCTGATAGTGAAGTTGGCGAAGAAGAAAATTCCAGCGATGAGAATAATAAACCGAAGAATCGGATGAAGAAGAAGGATCACCAAAGATATAACTCTTTTTGTTTTCTTTCTTTTGCTGTAATATCCGTACATTCTTTGTATCTTTGTTATGGTGAACTTCTTGGATTTTTTCCCCATGAATTCAATCTTCACTCCCCTTTTTTGGTAGTTCTTCCTTGTAATATAATTGGCTAACATTATTGATGTATAACTCTTTCGTCAGAAGATGAATAACAATATTCCATCTTTTCCATTCCCATACTTGCCTCTGTTATTTATCTTCAGATGAAAGATTTTAGTTGTCCTCATTTATTATTGCGACGAGGTCTCAGGTATCTCAATAGATCAAGAATTTTACTTGCCTTGCCTTATCTTCATAAATGTATCTTATCTCTTCTCATGGCGACAAGGTCGCAAGCCGCCCTTACATTGTTAAGCAAGGGCCCATTGACCCTGCCTTATCACTTTTGTGTGGTCTTCCGAGTTAGACCTCCCTAATTAGAGGTCTTCCCACGCCACCTTTTATTGCGACAAAATCGCGGGACGTCTTTACACTTGCATGTAAAGACCCATTGATCTTGCCTTATCATTTTCCGAGTATTTTTGCCTCTGCGGGATGTTTTAATTGCGACAATATGATGCCTAGATATCCTTGCGAACATAAAGCCCCATGACATTGCAGTCGTGCGACGAAATCGCGAGACGTCCGTACACTTTTCGTGTAAAGACCCATTGATCTCGCCTTACCCTCGCGTTAGTATTATTGCCTCTGCAGATCATTGCACAAATATGACGAGCCTACGTTCTCTTGCGAAAACATAGCCTTATGACATTTGCGTCTGTTTTGACACCCCCTAATGGAGAGCGTCGCCCTTATCATCTCCCGGTTGCCCCTTCAAGGAGGCGAAACATCGGCCATACAAGACTAGCTCCTCCCATCCGGTCTTAACAACAACCAATTGTTTTCGCAGCCTCTTATCCCTTATACCTATATGGTTTATGGTTACGAGACTGCACCCTAAGTGGAGTTTTCTTGAGGCGAGTGCAACGCATGCCAAGACTTGCCAAGAATGGCCAGGGTAGGTTCATCCATCCCGGCACTGCAGGCTCAACCGTGTACCTCGGCGCCTTGAGCATACACCGACTCCTTGGAAGAGACCCTCGGTCGCCCAACCGTGGTATAACCTACATATATAGTTGGGAATCCAAGGTACTCTCCAGGATAGGCTTTCATGGGCCCCAAATTTTCATGGTTCGAGGCTTCGGGAGCGGTGTAACCTTCCCCGAACCATGGCGAGAGATACCCCTTATATGACGCACTTTAGGTCTTACATTTGCCTCTTACGAAATTTTATTCGCGAACTAGGGTGTACGCCATAAAGGTTCGTCCCATTCTTTTGCGCATTCATCTTTGTTATATCATTCAATCATTCATGTTTCATTATTTGTCGATATTTGTTTGCGAAGTATTCGCATAGTTTGTTTCATTTGTTGTATTTCACTTTTCTTTCTTAATCGAATTCTCATTTACTCTTGTTGCGAGGTTCTCTTCATCATTATTAAATTGCTACTTTGCGTCTTGCTTTTATTGATTATTCACTTCTTGTGCCTTTTGTTCCTCATATCTTTTGCTTCTTCATTGTCATAATATTGGTCTGTCTCCAGGCATTCATCTCGCGAGATATGTTCAGCCCTCACTTCTATAGCATCTACCATTAGTTTTTCCTTTCTCTGTTCATCTCTCACATGTTGCTTCCAACCCTTTCTTTCATCAATTCAAATTTTTAGCTTTTGTCCCGATTTCTATCACAAATGTTTCCTTTCCTTTCGCTGACACTGTTCTATGCATCTCTGGCGGTGGTGGTAATGCCTGGCCTGTTTCTTCTCCCTTTAGAAAGTGATTTAGCTTCCCCTGATCAATCATCCTAAGAATAATTCTCTTTATGTTTCTACAATCGTTTGTTTGATGCCCATGGAAGCGATGGTAAGAACAAAACTCATGACTTCTATCGTTTTGGCGGTGGTTCCATTCCCACATTCAAGGTCTTTGGTACATTTTCCATCACAAGTATAGCTTCCAGATCTTCTCCACACTAGCATTGGTGGGGGCATCCTAATCTCTTCCCACACTATTCTGCGACTTCTCTGTCCTCCACGGTTATTTTGCCTTCGTCCACCATAAGTTTCTTGCACATGATCTAGCCTCTGAATCTTATTATTGTTGTTACGGTTGTAATAGTTCCTTTCTCGTTCAAACTCTTCTTGATCGTGGCTTCCCATCGCTACTATCTTCTGCTGTCCCTCATCAGCTTTCCTTGCTTGCTGTCCTTGCGAAGTGCTCGCCACTGTATTTATGAATTGAGGTAACAAGCTTGCGTTCGCAGTATTCGAGTTTGTGTTCGCATTTGGATAAGAATTCATTTCATTATTTTGTCTTTCTTCTAAGGCAATATATTCTTCCCGTAATTCTCATGGTTACGCACATCGTGATTGTATTTTTGATTCTAAAAATTTGAATGTATAACAAGTTAGTCGCGAAGAGAGCATTCACAAATGAGAGTATGAGATATCTTTCCTCAACCAGATCCCGCCATTTCGCTACACATGGTCCTCCATCTTATTGTTAACTGCCTTAAGCTCTCGCCAACCCTTTGTTTCAACCCGAATACATCTTCAATACCTGGTCGCGAAGAGTTGTTACTTATGTATGCTCCCAGGAATGTGGCTTGTAAATGGTTAAATGATGTGATTGTGTTCCTTGGTAGACCTTCAAACCACTTTAGTGCTTCTCCTATTAAGCTTGACGCGAAATATTTGCACAATATGGCATCATGATTCTCCCATTGTAACATACATCTCATATAAGCCTTAATATGTTGTATCGCACGCAGGTTGTTCCATCAAAGATGTTGGTTAATGCGGGTAGGTGCACTTAGGAGGTATTCCTCCCATCGTACTTCTAGCGTGAAGGGATTCTTCGCGGCTTCGCGATGGCTTCGTCTAACTTGTCTCCTTCCTCCTTCCCTTCTACTATTCGGTAATCCTCTCATTTCAAATGATTCTCTTAAGATTTGTTCATTTGCCTCGGAATTTTGATTCTACTTTGGTCTTTTTAGCTCTGCTTCTCTCCTTCTTCGTTCGTGCCTATTTTGACCTTCCGCTCGTTATTTTCTCCTCTTCTTTCCCAGGACGCTCTCTTCCCGTTTCTTTCAGTCAATTCGCACGCCATTGTATCGGTTGTTCTCTCTTCTTGGTTGCCTCTCGGCTCTCATCATCTCGCACCCTCTCATATTCTTCGTTAATATTTCTATTGGTACGATTTTGTTCCCTCCTTCTCTCGCGGTTGTCATGGTTATTCTGCTTGGGATTGCTTCTTCCATCTCTTGATTTTCCATTTCTCGCTCTTATTCTTTCTCTCTCGCGAGCTAACCGCGCTTGTTCAATGTAGTGTCTCTCAATGTCATCCTCGATCTCTCGGTTTCTTCTCAATTCTTCTCTCCCATGCAAGATTATTCTTCCTTCGGTAGTTGGGTCATTCGGTTCTTGGAGTTGCATGTTTCCTTGATTTTCCCTATTCCGCTCATTTTGAAGATTTTGGGGCTGAGGAATATAACGATCTTCTATTTCCCTCTTCTTTCGCCATGCTCTGTGCTTGGATTTTGTGTTTCTTCCTCAGTACTTTCATTTGGTAAAACTCTCCTTCTTTCTTCCCTATTCGATCTTAAACTTGATCTCGCTACTTCTTGATCTCCTATTTTGCAACCTCATATTCTCCATCCTCAATTCATGATTCTGTCTTGTCAAGTTTGCTCGTTCCTCCGCCTCTAGCCGTCTCTCTTCGTGTCTTGTTTGTCTCAATCTTTCTAACGCTGCTATTTCTTCGTTTCTGGATTCATTTCTCCATTCATCCCTTGCTCGCTCCTCCTTGTTCATTGTTCACATTGCCTTTGCTCCTCTTCCTCTCTCGTCTTCGAATCGAGATCTCCAAGTATGTACACTTACTCTATCATAATCCACAGCCGTGTTTACTCTTTGGGGAGATCGGTGGCTGGTTTTGATCTTCTCCATCATTTCTCATATTCATCCTTGACGATTCTCTGTTTCATTCCTCCTTTCTCCGGCCAAGTCTCCACTTCTTCTTACAATCGTTGGTTGCTCTTGTACATTTCTTCTTCTAGCCATCTTTCTTTTTCAATGAATTCTTGAGTATCTTTTCCAAATCTCTTCTCTGTCAATACAAATTCTTTCCAATTTCTACGTCAATCACTTTCAATCCCTGTTTCTAGCGCATATGTAGTAGCAGGATTTCCCACACTACACCCCTTACTCGATTTTGCTTAATTAGTCCATTGAAAGATGTAAGATCAAGAATGTTTATTGATTGAATCCATGAATTGTTTACACAAGAAAATAGAATTACACTTAGAAATTAAAACACTCTTAAACTTTCTCTCTCCTAATGACTTGCCCAACAATTCCTTGGGTTTTGCTCAAGTTTCTATCTGGTCCCTGAAAAATTGGTTTTGGAGACCAAAATTGTACATGCGTTAAGGTAGAAATTCCGAAGGAGTGATTTTGATTAGTTTGATTGCAGCAAAGTGGTCCTGAATTCACTTCTTCAAACCTTTCTCTCTGTTATTTTGCTAGAAAAACCTAAGAGGAAATCGAAGAAGAAGAAGATATCAAATTAAAGTAAGTTTCATATCCCTTCTCATCTTTGATTCTGTTTTTTGCTGAAGCTCCTGTCTGGTTAATGAAAAGATTGATTTTTTGGAGACCAAAATATTATCTAATAAGATCCAAAAATTCTGGTTAATTTGATAAATTGGTTATTATGGAAATTGGAAAGGAATGAATTTGTTTAATTTTGTTGCTTGAATCTGAAATTGGTTTTCAAATTTATTTCTGAAAATCCCTTTTTCTTAATTTGATTATTTGCTTAATGTCTGCTTTGATTATTGATCTATGTAGTGGATTAAGTTCATTCTTTTCTTATTGGTATGAGGTTCTGTAAATGTGATTTTTACCAGTGAAAAATTGAAGCAAAGCATTACCGGCTAAGGATTATAGTTATGTGGGTGAATGATGGCGCTGAAAGAACTCTAATAATAAATCCGTGTAGTTGTGTCCAGTAATTCACTATTCGCTTCTCCTTTAGCTTTATCACTTCTATGTTTAACATTTGTTGCGTTGTAAGAGAAGCTGGCTGCGAAGCTTAGCTCCTACTGCTGCTTGTATGGATCCTGTGATACACAATTTTGTAGTATTTGTAGTTTCCTTTTGTGAGATGCTCTTGATAGTAAGTTCGCTGAACTCTCTTTATCGACTGCATTTCAGTATTAAACATGATTGAGCATTGCGGAAATTATATCTTATTGCTTTCTTAGTTGACTGAATAGTTATCTTATTCGTGGCACTTGAGGCTCAATGGTGCTTTGTTGTTGGTAGTCTCCAAATAGCTGTAGCAGACTTTCTACAGCTAATGAATGCATGTTGTTGTGAGTACTGACCTACCTTGGAGCACAAGAAATTCTGAATAGCTTTGAACTGCTATTAACCTGCACGCATCACAAGTAGATAAGTGCTAACCTGTACTTGCTTAAATATATCTGAATGCAACCTTTGAGCCTCAATACAACCTTTGAGTCTTAATTTCAGAGACCTAATGTGCAACATTTATTTGTGAATGAATGCGACTCAATTATCTATCTTTCTTATCTCTGAGCTTTGAAGTTTACATCTGTGAATGCTATAGCTCATAACCTTTGAGTCTCAATCTTTTAGTAAATTTTGTTAAGTGTCTTTTTTTTCTCTCTTACAGGGATCTATTGAAATGATGCAAAAGAATTACAGGGTTATGATTCAGCTTCGTAGGAGTTAGTTTGACAGTTCATGAATGCCAAAGTATCTATCAAGAGGTGAGTTTTGGTGCAATTTTATTTCATTCCATTAGAAGGTGTTCATATTTGTGACAAGATACATGAATCACTTGCTAGTTCACAAGGCCTACTTTCGGGGTTTTCTGCTGTTCCATACTGATGGCGTTATAGTCTGAGTGTTGGTTCTAAGTCAGAATATCCTTGCATCATGTTGAGTCAAACATCACTGGTCCTTGAGTTTGTTTGTGACCCTTGCTCTGATTGAGCCTGGTTTATGCTTCCGTCCGTGTGTGATTCACCCGTTTTATGCTGAACTTTCAAATCGTTCTTTCCGTAGCAACTTCCCATTCAAAAGTTTAGGGTTGTGGCATTTGACTTAGTGTCACATCAACAAAAACTTCAGCTGTCTTCCCAACTAAATGGTTTCTCGGTGTATAAAATTTGTCCACAACCACCATAAACTTGTACATAAACTCCAGTTATCTTCCCTGCTCCGTCTTGCATTGGAACTTCTAATTAGACCCTTGGCTAGAACTGATGTCAGTGAGATCTGGAGCAGCATCAAATTCAGACCACTAGTGAGTAGTAATCCATTTGAAAATATCCAAGTTTTTGTTCAGCTATCTATACTGTAATTATCCGATAGAATCAATAAAGTTTTTTGTTGAATGTGCATTTTTTTAATGGCTCGTACTTAATCAATGAAAGTTGTGATGTATACAGTAGTGACTTGTCTCGTTTATTTGGAGTCAAATGAGTATGCAGACCAAATCAAAGAAAGTAAGAGCTTTCTTAGCAGGAAGGAATACTGCTTAACATTATCTGATTGCAAATTTTAGGGATCCATTTGAAGTTTTGCATATTTCCGACTACTGTTTTGATACTACTTATGTTAATGTTTTGGTTAATAGTATCAATTTACATTAAGTTGTAGTTAAAGGGAAAATTGTTGTGGCTTGTGAATTTGTCTTATATATAAGGAATTAGTAACTGCATTTGAAAGCCATGGTGTTCTTAATGCGGAATTTAGAACCTATTTTTATTTTATTTGATCCTTGTCTTACAGATTATTGACTAGCATCATATTGATTTTTATGTATGTCATTTAGGTTTACTTGATGGATGCTCCACGACAGTCAACTCAAATTTTGGAAGGAGTTGAATCCTTTATCAGGTTCGCAAAAGAAACTCGAGGGGCAGATAGATTATAACTCTGTCCATGCTCGAAATGTAAGCTCTTTTCAGCAAAAAACAATACCTCTAGAGGAAATACATTTGCAATTGCAAAAATCTGGTATCCATAAGCCATACAGAATTTGGATACATCACGGAGAACAGCCTCGTCCACATGTTGTCAATGTTAATCCAGCTCCTAATTTACCTGGTAATAATGTTCATTGTGATGATTCTGGTTGAAGAATGGTCGACATGTTCAGTGACCTCGATAACAACATGGAAGAGTGTTCCAATTAATCCATTCTTCTCAAGCTATCCAAGTTTTTTATTGCAAGGATGAAAGTAGGCCTGATAAGAAGCGGCATAGTGTTTTAGAATCTCCAAAACGATAAGGTGATAATGTGAATGCTTTTGAGGATCCTTTTGTTTTTACCGGCATAACTAAAGAATCTTCCCTAACAGCAGCGAACTTGGATGATAACAGTAATTCGGAAGAAAATGCATTTGTAAGTTTAAGTTTTTTTAATTGAACTGTTTCTTCATTTTATCAAAGTGTTGTACTGATTATTTATTATGATGATGTTACAGGAAAATTCGGAGAGGCAGAAGTTCAACACCAGTAAGCATTCGATGGCAGAAGTTCAACACTTGTAAGCATTCCATCAATGGCTCGCGACAATATTTATCAATACTGGATTTTGAGTGGAATTTTTCATTATGATAAAAATGTTACTTTAAAAATTTTCTTATTGTTCTTCTTGAATTTTTTACTTTGAATCTCAGTATAAATTAATCCTTTTCATTCAAATATTCAATCATGATACAAATATTGAGTTGCAATTAATTTGAGTTTAATCCTTTTTACTTTTTATATTTATTACAATATTGAGTAAGGGATTTTTTATTATAATTACACAATTAGGGAGTTCTGGCGTACACGTGTAAAAAAATTAGGGGGTCAAAGATGTAAAAAGGAGGAAGACGCGTGCCTTAGATGTCCTTTGGTGTCAACGATGTAAAAAGGAGTTTTCTCCCTAGTCTAGATCCAGCGATTCTTCATCGCTCCATCCCTATCTCTATCTTAAGTAAAAAAAAAAATCTCTTCATGATATTCTGGCAGAAAATTAGGGGTTCTTCAGAGAAGATTTGGTCTGCAATTTTGGAAATATTTCTGGATCGTCGTAGGATGAAAATCTGATGTAAACAAGAATATATTGACAAGGAATGGAAGAAGAACATCTAGCGGTAATAATCTCGTTCAATTTTTTTTTTTCGATTTGAACTCTAACAGTTTCATTTTGGGTTGGATGAAATCAAAAGAAAATCCTCTTGGGCGGGATTATTCCTGCTTGGTGTTTTGGAACAACTATAAGTTCAACCCTAAAATCAATTCAGAGATGTGAAGAGATATCACTTTTGGGGGGATTATTATTTCAGAGATCAAAAACATCCAAGGTATATCTTTTTTATTCTTATTTATAGTTGAATAACTTATGATTTTTTATTGGAAAGATGCATGAGTTCATAATCTTTGATTGAATCTGAACTTTGGTTACATAGGATTGTTGTAATGGTGTAATAACACAATCTCATGATGGTTTATTACTAACCAACTTATGTCTTTTGATTGAAAAGATGCAAATCTGACTATTTTTGGATGAATCTGAACTTTGGTCACATAGGATCAGTGACTATTTTTGAATTATGATTGTAAAACTGATTATTTTCATCAAGTTTTCTTTGTGATATGATTACGGTAATTCCAAGTTAGGTTTAGCGAATAATAATCACCAAATGCATATCTACTATTCTCTAGGAAACTTCTGCTGCACACTCTTGCTTGGCGTCAGCATTGTCCCATTTGAGCCTCTCTGCCTTTCCTTGTACTTTGTGTGCCATCATGCATAGCCATAGAGCTTGTAGACCACAGATATTAGTGGTGTGTTAGTGATGGACGCATTTATGTGTCTATTTTAGTCTCAATTCTCTGTAATGTTAGTACTCGATTTTTCGCTTATTTTGGTATTTTATGTCTTTGTAGGTGTTTTTGGAGAAATAAGTTTTTGCGGCGAAATTGACTCGAAAAGTGGTTTTTGCGCTCGTGGGAGAAAATTACTATACGGACCCCCATTTTGGATAAGGGGTACCTCAATTACTAAAGGGCACCCACTTGCTATTTACACCCCCTAAGGCACCTGCTATCGGCACTCCATCAGAGGATAAGGGGAGGTCTTCTTCAACATTTCAAATATAGAATTTGGCGGGAAAAATACACAGTTCACGGCATAATTTAGGGTTTTAATTTGGCAGAGTTCTCACGAGATTCAATCTCGGATTTGTGTTGGGCTGGACTCAAGTTAACCAAACAGGGCTGGTACATGTGTTTGGATCGCATAAATTAATGGATAGTTAGGAAAAGATAACAGATGTGTGGAGCTTCACGGGTATCCTGATTCGGTAGTTGGAAGAGATTTGGCCGGATTTTTATTTTGTTATGGATTAGTATAACCCTGTTTCATCTAAACAGGGAAGTTATGGCGGCCAGATTCGAGAAAGAAGGAGTTCACATCGTGTTAGTCCAAAACAGAGTCATGGAGAAAAAGCCGTGACTTGGCCGTGGGGAGAAGAAGAAAATATCGGAGATATTCTTAGGGTTTTAATCGACCTGTGCATATAAAAGGAGTTGTGGGAGGTCACAAGAGGGGTGTCGAGAACTTTGGGGAGGTTTAAAGGCACCATAGAAGCTCGGAAAAATTATCCAGGGAAGTTGCAGAACGAGGAAGAAGAACCAGACAACAGCATTCAAAACCAGTCGCAGAAACCGTGACCTAAACTTTCAAACTCAACGGCTTTGCAACAATTTTCCAACCATTTTCCAACAATTATTATTAGTTTGCAACAGCTTTGTTAGGGTTCTTTGTAATGATGAGTTCCGTAACAATTATATCTGGTTACAAACTCGATTTTTCTTCAATAAAACACTTATTCAGCCATGCGTTATTATTTTGAGCGTGTTTTTGATATGGGGAGCTAAACCCCAACACTGGGATGACGGAGGAAGCCATATTTCATGCGTGTGGTAATTATATTTAATTCTTTTATGACTACTTGCACTATTATCAATCGTTTTATGATTTTTCTTAATTGATTGTGATGTCGTATGATGATGTATGCTTGGTCTAAGTGATTTTGATGCGTCATGCTAGTGATTTACAGTCAATCTTTTAAGAATCAACCTTGGCAAAGAATTAGAGTCAGTATTATTTGAGCTATAATTGTTTGGAATAAATATTTGAATCGCATGAATGAGTTTATGGTGGAATCCCGAGTCTCAGTAATCTCTCGATTTTTGTGACAAACTTGTGTATAAATTTTCTTTGTTTTTAGTATTTTCTTAAAACCAATCTTTACAAGCCCGAGTTGAACGAACTTTTACTACCACTTTCTACAACAACTTTAAAAACCACATCAATTTTTGGCGCCGCCGATGCGGACTTGTATTTAGATTTGTTTTAGGTTTATTTTTCTTTTTATTATTTTTTTTTGTTCTTTTTTACGCCTTTGGTATTTTTTGATTCTTTTCAGATTTGGAGAGAAGCTACAAGGAAAGAAAAAGTGCTATAAAAGGAAAGCATCGCCAAAGAAGGAAAGAAAAGAGGAATCTGAAAGGAGTGAAGAAGAAGATTTTGTATATAGTTATTTTGTTTTATTTTTAGAAACTGTAAATAGGGTTATATTTTTTGTAATCTTTTTTTTTAATTTTTGGACACTTTTTGGACATTTTTTGGACTGGACATTATTTTAAAACCCTAAGGAAGGGTTGAAATTAAATATAAACTTTTTATGGGGAAGGACGCCGATTACGATCATCGTCTCGGCCTCGGGTTCGTACACCGACATCGTAGTCGGTGGCCCGAGTCGACTTCAACGGTTCATCGCCCGTCGTCTGGGGGAGGTAAGACTCTATCCACCCACGAATCCCCGTCGGTGGGTTTTATTTTGTGTGACAACTCACACCCTGCGAATAGAATGTCGAACCGGTATAATAATAGCCAATACAACGAATATCCGATCGAGTTTCAAACTCGGACGTTACTACTTTGACCATAATGTGAATAGTGGTTGGGAACATCAGCCTTTTGAAGGTTATGGTCCATACCATGGTGAGCCTAATTACTATCCATATTCCAACCGGTCATACGAGCAAAATTCCTCTCTATTAGAGTCCGCACGTAGTTAGCTGAGTTAGCACAAAAGATACTTAAGTCGACACGTAGTTCAGATGAGATGAATGACTTAGTTATGGACGAAAGCAATGCAACATGTGAACTTTCTTTCCTAGATAAAATCAGGAAGTCATGTGAGTCGACTCAGAAAATGCTGTTAGAAGCCCAGGAAAGAAATGCTCAAGATAGTCTTAATTTCCAATATAGTGTTTCCAATAGTACCTTTGAAAATGGGGATAGTTATTTGCATAATCAAGATGACGAGTTTAGAATTGGTAACACTACATTTTTAGATGAGTTTCAACCATTTTCATGTTATTATAATGATGATTATGATGAGGATAGTGTTGATGAAGAATTTGAAATAAATAGGCATAGTGATCAGGAATTTGTTACTCCAACTGAGCTTTACAATGATAATATTATTTCTAGTTCAATTCCAAATAATTTTAATAATTATTCACCTATTCAAAAGGACGAGGATTTGACTAGAGATACCCCCGTTTTAGACGATGTAGTATTTCCTTTTGATTACGAAGCTAATAATGGTTTAGAGGAACGAGTTTCTTCTGAGAATATTGTTTTAGAGTCTAGCGATTTAGAAACATTAGTCTTAGACAAAGAAAATGAACTCGTAGAGATGAGTGAGGATTAACCAGACTTAGAAGAATCAATTGACCATTTTCGGGAATCTGATGACCTAGAAATTAGGGAAGTTGTGACTAGTCTTTCTAGAGACACTGAAATCTCTAAGTTTGGGGGTGATTATCATTCTCCATGTGCTTTAACGCTTAGAAAGGTCCCTCACTTGGGACTTGACATTTGTGCCTCAACCATTTTACAAGATTATCTTCATACACGTTTTACTGAACCTAGTGATGTTCATAGGGAAGTTCAGTTGTTAGAAACCCATCCTCTGGTTGATGTGGTTTACCCAGGCTATGATACCAAGATTGATTTTGTGTTCCCACCAAATATTTTTCAACCAATTGTGGGAACGTATATGTTTCAGATGTGTCAATTAAGTTTTGAGACTAAACCTAAGTACTCTAGGAGATTAGAATCGACACATCTGCCTAAGATTGACCGCCAGTTTCATCGTGGTCAATTGTGTGAGTCAAAACTGATTGACTTAGAGGATCCTCAATTATTCAGGTTATTATTATGTGCTTCTAAGCTTTTATTTGAGTTTTTCCAGACTCTAATACCTGAATCGGATCTTAGCTACGAGGAAATGCAACACATGAAAATATTTTATTTGGACCCAGTTATAGAGCCTGAACCTGAACCACAACTAGATGTAGTTGTCTTAAACAGGAAACTTGACAAGGGTGTGCATTATTTGTTAATTTTCTTGGCATGTTGCAGATTCCTTTTACTTGTGATAGCTCTATTTGGTTTTGATGACCCACAGAAATTCCGGCTATTACTTTATGATTTTATAAGGTGACTAATCCTTTCTTAGTCCGGGTCGAAGACTTTAAACTTAGCACTTCTTGGGAGGTAACCCAATATTCATGCGACACGGTAATATCTTTCCTTAACTCTTTGCTTTAAATGGTAACAGTTTCTCCTTGTTCATGCTTTTAATTTTATCTTTAGAACATTGAGGACAATGTTAGATTTAAGTTTCGGGGTATGGGAAAAACTTTTTAGTTGCATTGTTAAACTCCAGAGCCTAGAAATTTATGCTTATTAAGGATGGCACTAACCAATCTAAGTGGATGGAAGCATTTTGGTTGTAGGAGTTGAGGAACCAATCTGATTAGATGGCAACATCTAAAGAGTCTATTCATAAAAGCACAGAGTTCAGGTGTTAGAAATAACATGATAGTTTCACCATATCTCGTCGAGTCCTTTTCACTTCTGTTTTTATTTTGTTTTGTTTTTAAACTATGTTTCTCTAAGTGATTAGGTGGGGCCCACGAATCAAGTTGTTACCAATGCTAGGGTGAATTAGAGTGATTGTGATACCATGAAAAAAAAAAGTTGAAAAAAAAAAAGAAAGAAAGAAAGAAAGTGAGGCCAGACCATCAGACCAACCGGAATAAATTCAATAAAGTCGACCACTGGAACCCTTGTATATGCCAGTTGTGTTGACCTAGAGTTAGGATTATCGACCACTGATTCCCTTGTATATTCCAGTGTGTTGATATTAGTCGACTAGTATCTCAGTCCATTAGGATAGGTTCATTTTGGCGGAGGCCTTGAGCATGAGATATGGGAAACACATTTCACTTAGTAAACATCAAAACCATCTATGTTTTTCTCTATATCCATCTTCTTGATCTATCCATGTGATTAGTTTTGACTCCGGTATTGATGTCCATAGTGCGACTATCCGAGTAGAGCTACGTGACTTATATATGAATTTTAGTATGCTGAGTGCAAACTCGTGTACAACAATTGGAATTTCGCATCAGGGTACTTCCTCCTGTAATCGATAAGTATGCCAACCAAGGAGATTCTTTAGTGCCTTCCAAGGTTCTGCGTAGATAGCTAGGGTCTGGATTAAAGGTTTTGTGGGTACATCTCTTGTAAACCCTCCCGAGACTATAACTCGGCCACTAGGGCCACCTAGGGGTTTAAAGGCTTATTGCATACGCTAAATGCAATCGACGATGCCTGCGACAGTGAGTTAGGATTTTATTTTCTAGATTTGATTTGCTCGAGGACTAGCAAATAATAAGTTTGGGGGTATTTGATGGACGCATTTATGTGTCTATTTTAGTCTCAATTCTCTGTAATGTTAGTACTTGATTTTGCGCTTATTTTGGTATTTTATGTCTTTGTAGGTGTTTTTGGAGAAATAAGCTTTTGCGGCGAAATTGACTCGAAAAGTGGTTTTTGCGCTCGTGGGAGAAAATTACTATACGGACCCCCATTTTGGATAAGGGGTACCTCAATTACTAAGGGGCACCCACTTGCTATTTACACCCCCTAAGGCACCTGCTATCGGCACTCCATCAGAGGATAAGGGGAGGTCTTCTTCAACATTTCAAATATAGAATTTGGCGGGAAAAATTCACAGTTCACGGCATAATTTAGGGTTCGAATTTGGCAGAGTTCTCACGAGATTCAATCTCGGATTTGTGTTGGGCTGGACTCAAGTTAACCAAACAGGGATGGTACATGTGTTTGGATCGCATAAATTGGGCTGGATAAGCCGGAAAAAGATAACCGATGTGTGGAGCTTCACGGGTATCCTGATTCGGTAGTTGGAAGAGATTTGGCCGGATTTTTATTTTGTTATGGATTAGTATAACCCTGTTTCATCTAAACAGGGAAGGTATGGCGTCCAGATTCGAGAAAGAAGGAGTTCACATCGTGTTAGACCAAAACAGAGTCATGGAGAAAAAGCCGTGACTTGGCCGTGGGGAGAAAAAGAAAATATCGGAAATATTCTTAGGGTTTTAATCGACCTGTGCATATAAAAGGAGTTGTGGGAGGTCACAAGAGGGGTGTCGAGAAAGAAGGAGTTCACATCGTGTTAGACCAAAACAGAGTCATGGAGAAAAAGCCGTGACTTGGCCGTGGGGAGAAAAAAAAATATCGGAGATATTCTTAGGGTTTTAATCGACCTGTGCATATAAAAGGAGTTGTGGGAGGTCACAAGAGGGGTGTCGAGAACTTTGGGGAGGTTTAAATTCACCACAGAAGCTCGGAAAAATTATCCAGGGAAGTTGCAGAACGAGGAAGAAGAACCTGACAATAGCACTCAAAACCAGTCGCAGAAACCGTGACCTAAACTTTCAAACTCAACAGCTTTGCAACAATTTTCCAACCATTTTCCAACAATTATTATTAGTTTGCAACAGCTCTGTTAGGGTTCTTTGTAACAGTGAGTTCTGTAATAATTATATCTGTTACAAACTCGATTTTTCTTCAATAAAACACTTATTCAGCCATGCGTTATTATTTTGAGCGTGTTTTTGATATGAGGAGCTAAACCCCAACACTGGGATGACGGAGGAAGCCATATTTCATGCGTGTGGTAATTATATTTAATTCTTTTATGACTACTTGCACTATTATCAATCGTTTTATGATTTTTCTTAATTGATTGTGATGTCGTATGATGATGTATGCTAGGTCTAAGTGATTTTGATGCGTCATGCTAGTGATTTACAGTCAATATTTTAAGAATCAACCTTGGCAAAGAATTAGAGTCAGTATTATTTGAGCTATAATTGTTTGGAATAAATATTTGAATCGCATGAATGAGTTTATGGTGGAATCCCGAGTCTCAGTAATCTCTCGATTTTTGTGACAAACTTGTGTATAAATTTTCTTTGTTTTTAGTATTTTCTTAAAACCAATCTTTACAAGCCCGAGTTGAACGAACTTTTACTACCACTTTCTATAACAACTTTAAAAACCGCATCAGTTAGGCATGTATACAGGGGTGGAAGCACAGGTTGATTAAACCTGGTTGAACCCCCCCTCCTCTTCTTCAAAAACCTCAACTTAGTAAGCTACCACTAGCCCAAGTAAAAATATCACTTCAGTCCACCAAGTCCAGCCTTTTAGTTCACCAAGCCAAGCAATTCAGTCCACCTGATCAACGACTTCTTATTAGACAAGTAAGAAGAAGAAGAATAGTGAAAAAAGAAGAGGGAGCTTTAACTGGTTAGCTGAGATTGAATGCTTGTTCACAAGATCAATGATCTTTCAGTACTAGGTAATTATTTTTCTTCTACACTTCATATTATCACCATGTAAGGAGAGGCCGAAAACATATTAAGATTAGTCTACACTAGCTTGTCAGCCTATGCGACCAAAAATATAATGGCAGTTGTACGTAGATACACCCATGATAAACTTATGTGGTTTTGTTTGTTTATCGATAGCCTACACAACACAAACTTCTAGCAACATGTAGCTTGAAATTCGATAACAGCAGTTGCCTATTAGAAATGGAGGAGCTGTTCTTATTTGGCATGACAGGCGAAAGAGTAATTTAATTTTAAAGCATGAGTACCCAGCTTTTTGTCTAGAAACAAATGGGATACAGTGAAGGATGTTATCTCCCTGGATATGAGGAAGTTGCGGCTTTTTAACAACAACTTGGTATGTGTCCTTCTCTTAGTACATGTTTTATATTGTCTTCATGCATATTAGACTTCTTTGAATAATATCGAATTTAATTTTATATTGTCTTCATGCATATTAGACTTCTTTGAATAATATCGAATTTGTAGGATGACTGAGCTTCTTGTCAATGCATCTACAGTTTGCATAATTCTAGAGATGTTCCCCCAAAAGTTGAATTGTTGGGCAGAGTTTAAGAATTCTTTGCGACTCAAACAATGTTGCAGGCTAAAGGAATTAATGTTCCCAACAATTTAGGTAAGTTCTGTTCATCGGAGGCGGATTCTATATATTGAGCACATTGTTATTTTGCTGAAGTAATATATGGTCCTATTTCGCTGGTGTTTCCCTCTCATACTGACTTGGGTACGACATTTTTTTTAGCCCCCCCATATCGAAATTCTGGTTCTGCCACTGCGTGTATAAGTTTATTCCATTATTATCTTATGATCTCTGCTACTTTGGTTGAACTAATGAGTCTATAGACTACTGATAAATATTGATTGATATATCTGGAATATGTAGAATGGATAGTGGTAGTGGGAATTTATCATGCTTAATGCCTCCTAATTTTATTGAGTCAACCATGTTATCCATTGAAGTTGGAGACGAATACGTAACCATCCATTTTGTTCTTTTGTTAATAAGTTTTGTTACCGGTCCAGGTCCTTGATATTTTAATCTATCACGGTATCTTAAATTCATCTTGTTACATATACAGGGTATTGGGATCCCAGCGGCACTTTCATCCTTTGGTGTTTGTTTTTTGAGAAACTTCACAAAAAAGGTTGTTGCACTTGCAAGTTACTGATGGATGACCACTACGACTGCATGATTGAGGAAATCTTTGATCCAAGTGTGATGTTGTGCGATAGAGATCATGATGACTTTGATCCAAGTGCGATGTTGTGCGATAGAGATGATGATGATGTACTTGTGGATGTTTCAAGAGGTGAGTTTATCAAGTGGCCCAAGACCTATGTGACTACTGTAGCCTGTAGGAGAGGGATCAAGATAGAGTTGCAGTGACAGCAGATTGACCACTTTTTTAATTTTCAGGATGTAACTTGGAGTTGGAGTTGTTAGGATATATTTTCCGATTTATGTTCAAATATTCTATTTTCTTTTAGAAAATAATTATAAAGTTAATTAATAAAGTTAATTTGTTTAACATCTATTTCCTTTTTTAATTTGGGTGAATTTCTGATACCTCGTATATAATTCTGAACGAATCTCATAATTCCAAATGAATTTGGGATTCCCAAAATCTGAATGCCAAAATCCGAATCACAGTGAGGAAAATGCCTGAATCGCTCGTTATAATTGGTAATTTTTATAAATGAAAATACCTCAAATTATAATGGGTACGAACCATTATTTTATTTAACATATAAAAACCGTATTTTTTTAATAGCATGCATCAAACGTTATTATTTTTCACAAATAATGACCATGATTTTCTTATGACATAAATCAATTGTTATTTAATGTTACATACAATAACCATGATACTTAATAACAGATTCTGTACGTGATTTTAAATCACATATTTTATACGTCGTACTTAATAACGCTCTTTGTTTGTCATTTATAAAGAGTCACACCAAATAAATAACGGTTCGAATAACAGATGAAAACCATGATAAATCATGTTTTATAACAGACTTCATTCGTCATATATGGCCCCTTCTGGACTAGTGTGTGGTAATGAACTCAAGGAAGCCCTTGGTGATCTTAATTCACTACAAGGATGCCCGGAAACTCATAATATCTCTTTTATTTCTTTACCATGCAGTGATGAAAAGCTTGTACCTTCAATTGTTAAATCTCCAAAGTTAGAATTGAAACCTCTTCCCGATCACCTAAAGTATTTATACTTGGGTGATAATGAAGAGTTACCTGTAGGATCAGAATATCGCAACATCAATATCTCGCGAGAATAATAAATGACAGTACTGCGAAGACGTCGCAGGGGAATAATATAAATGACGCAATGGATGACGACAGCCAGAACATGAGAAAAGTGTGAAGATTTGGCGAGATTTAAGAGTGTCGCGAGATTATGTATTTATACACTTGCGATATTTCGCAAGTCGTTCCCGAAAATAAAGGACAGCTTAGCTGTCATCCATTATGTAATATCCTATATAAAGAGTTGATCAAGTCTGTTGTGGGGAGAGTTCTTTTTGAATTGTTAAGCAAGTCTTTAGGAGACAGAAAATTTGTAGTAGTTGTAATTCCTTTAGCTCTGTTCTATTTTCCTTTGTAAACATTTCAAGGAAATAATCAATAAAATTCATAATATTCATCTTCAAATGGATTAGTTGTGTTAATTCTATTGAGGGGTGTAGTGTAGGATTTCCTGCGATTACATATGCGCTAGAAACAGGGAGTGAGAGTGAAGATCAGCATTATGATTTGGAAAAATTTGGAGTAATAAGAAAAGAATTTCATACAATTTTTGGCAAATTGTTGAAATCAGGAAATGGCTAGAAGAAGGAATGTATCAGAACAACTAACAACTGTTAGAAGAAGTAGGAGATTAGCTGGAGAAAGGAGAAATGAAGTAGGTGAATCCTCAAGAATAAGAGATAGAGAAGAAGGTCAAATTCAATCACCAATTCAACCAGCACCAAATAGAGTAATAGACTATGATAGGGTGAGTGTGCATACATGGTGTAGGATCGTAATATCGCAACAAACAAAGTTCGCAGGATTGATAAACGACAGCATCGCGAAGGGGTCGCAGGAGCTAACATAAACGACGCAATGAATAACGACAGGAAAAACATAAAGAAGACGTGAGACCTGGCGAGGGCTAAGAAGTGTCGCGAGAGCGAATGTTTGTGCATCTGCGACACTTCGCGGGACATTCCCGAAAATAAAGGGTAGCTTAGCTGTCATCCACTATGTATTACCCTATATAAAGGGTTGAGTGAATATGTGAGAGGGGGAGATCTTTTTGGAATTGTTAAGCAAGTCAATAGGAGAGAGAAAGTTTAAGAGTGTTTTAATTCCTAAGTGTAATTCTATTATCCTGTGTAAACATTTCATGGACTCAACCAATAAATATTCTTGATCTTACATCTTTCAATGGATTAATTAAGCAAAATTGAGTAAGGGGTGTAGTGTGGGATTTCCCGCAACTACATATGCGCTAGAAACAGGGACCGATCATTAGTAAAAGAGAGAAGATTGTAATTAAAGTTGTTTGAATCAGGAAAATGAGAAAAGAAAATATTAAATCGGATGAAAAAGATATGGCATGCAGTACAGACACGAAAGTAATGATTAGCGAATTTCATGAAAATATCAGAGGAAGAATACACAAACGGGATTTTGAAGGAAAGAAGATTACGGATAGAGAAATAACATCACCTTTCAAGGATTGGGAAAAGCAAGAGATAACATTCACGACGGGGAAATATCCAAAGAAAATTTGGATCACACATCTCCTTTGGTGATCGCAATAAACGATATAAGGAAGGAGAGGAATTAGAGAACACAGTGAAAACATGGGTAGTGAATGGAGTTTTAATTGATACAGGGAGTCTGGTGAACATCATGTTTTATCATGCTTACAAAAAGATGGGATATAAAGATGAAGATATGATTTTCGCGGCATACAATATTCAAGGTTTTGGCAAATCCATAACAAAAGTTAAAGGGGAGATAGAAATACGTATTCCGTTAGGAGGAATTGAAACACAGGTGACGTTGAGCGTAGTGGACATGGAGTCACCGTATAACATATTACTAGGAAGACCATGGGTACACGCAATAAAAGCTGTGGCGTCGACGCTTCATCAATGTATCAAATTTCCCACACCAACTGGAATCGGCGATATCAAAGGGGATGCTGCTAAAGGAAGAATATATTATCAAAATGAAGTAAAGTGTTGCGAAGAACAAGTAAACAAGCGAAAGAGTATATCAAAATATCGCAAAAAGATGGTAAGGGCTGCTAAGAAAGAAGAAGAATTCAGAGTTTACATGATAAGAGCGAAGGAAGGAAAAGACATACCTAGCGAGATCTCGGGAGAAGAAAAGGATCTTGCGAAAGAACCAAAAGGACCGACCCCTATGGGAGAACCGAAGGCCAGTTACGTCGCAGCAGAGCAAACCAAAGAAGTGAATGTTGGAACTAAGGAAAAACCCAAGATGCTAAAGATTGGAACTAACATGGGAGCGGATGAAGAGAAAAGAACCGTCGATCTATTGCGGGATTATAAAGATATCTTCGCGTGGGATATGGATGAAGTGCCTGGTATAGATCCATCGGTAGCCTGTCATAAATTAGAAATTGATAAAAATGTGAAGCCATTCAAACAAAGAATTAGAAAGATAACAACAGGATATCACCCTCGGATAGAAGAAGAACTGCAGAAGATCTTTGGATGCGGGAATTATTAGACAAGCAAAATATCCCGAATGGATAGCGAATATGGTTATAGTTCCAAAGAAGAACAAGGGAATAAGGATTTGCATTGATTTCACCGATCTAAATAAGGCTTGCCCTAAAACTGAGTTTTCCATTACCGGACATTCCACATTTGGTTGAATCGGCCGGGGAATGAAAGAGTATCATCGCCGGACGGATACAAAGGTTACAATCAAATCCCTCTCGCCGAAGAAGACCAAGAACACACCGCTTTCTTCGCTCCAAGAGGATTATCTTTGTTATACTAAAATGCCGTTTGGTTTGCGAAATGTTGGAGCAACGTATCAAAGGATGGTAGAGAAAGTATTCGAGAATGGATACATAAAACATTAGAGGTATACGTAGATGACATGCTAGTAAAAAGTAAAAAGGCGAGAAGATCATGTGCGAGACTTGAAAGAAATTTTTGAACAAATGAGGCGTTTTAACATTAAAGTCAATCCTTAAAAATGTACCTTCGGAGTAAGCGTCGGGGAAGTTCTTGGGTTACATTATATCAAAGGAAGGAATACATGTTGACTGGGAGAAAGTAAAAGTGATTCGCGATATGCCGACACTGCGATAAAAAGGATGTTCAAAAAGCCGAATGGGTTGCTAGCATCACTAGGAAGGTTCATCTCGCGGTCATCGATAAGTGTAAACACTTTTTCAAAGTGTTACGAAAAAGGATCGAAATTTAAGTGGACGGACGAATGTGAAAAGGCTTTACAAGGGATCAAAGAGCATTTAATGGATATATCCATTATGTATATGCGAGAACCAGGAGAGGAATTATTAATATACCTCGCGACAACATCGCATGCCTTAAGTGCGCTTTTTCTGCGAACGGCCTTGAGGAGTAGAAAAACCAATCTATTATATCGAGAAGACTTTTAATCCGCAGAAAGAAATTATTCGAAGATTGACAAACTAATCCACGGCGTTAGTCTATGCGTCGTTTAAACTTCGCATATATTTTCAAGCACATACTATTAGAGTAGTAACAAAGGTACCAATTGAGTCAGTAATGAAAAATTCGAAAAGATCAGGAAGAGTTGAAAGATGGAATGCTCAAATAAGCCATTGCAAACTCAAATATGAAATATTATCTTCAACCAAGTCACAGTTGTCGCAGACTTCTCGCAGAATTTCCTTTGAGGAAGATGAAGGGTGGATGAAATGATGGATGTAGAAGAAGAGCATGGAGATCCAAAAGACTTGTTAACTGAGCCAGATCGGTGGGAAATATTAGTGGATGGATCATCAAATGGAGAAGGTAAAGGAGTGGGAATTGTTGTGATTTCGCCAGAAGGCAATAAGTTAGCTTTTGCTTTTAGATTGGAGTTTGAGTCTACCAATAATGAAACAGTACGAAGCTATAATACATGCTCTACGATTTGCAATAGAAATGAAACTCGGAGAATGTGAGGATTACCGGTGACTCGCAATTGGCAATTTGTCGAGATAACGAGAAATATGCTACAAATGATCCATCCCTACGTAAATACAGAAGCTTGTAGAAGTGTTATCGGCACGAGATACAGAAAATAAAATGGAGGCACATATCAAGGAGAGACAATAGACTACATGACGCTTTTGCCTTTATATCAAGTATGATGATGTGGAACCAAGCTGCGAGGAATATCAAAATACGTACGCCATCGGGCGCCATCAATTAATAAAGAAGAAGGACAAGAAGCGAGATATAATGATGGTGGTAGATGAAATGCAATGTCGCGGGAAGACCGGGAGAGTAGAACTTCACGCGTATTTAATGAAAGGCGAGGTACCAAGAAATAGATTGGAAGCACACAAGTTAAAGAGCCGGGCAACAAATTATGAATTACGAGATGGCGTGCTTTATCGGCGTTCTTTTGATGGACCTTCGCTCGATGTCTAACAAGGAAAGAAGGAGAAACCATATTGAAGATGCTGCATAGTGGGGATGCCGGAAATCATAGCGGCGGGAGATCTTTGGCATATAAGGTAAAGACACAAGGATATTATTGGCCATATATGCATGAGGACGCGAGAGCAATATCCAGACGTTGCGAAGACTGTCAAAGACATGGGAAGAAGATACATGCACCTGGAGCACCGTTAAATTCTTCGAGAAGTGTGTGGCCTTTTGGAAAATGGGGTTTAGATATTGTGGGACCATTTTTACCAGAACAGGACAAAGAAGGTACTTAATTGTCGCAACGGACTATTTCACAAAATGGGCAGAGGTGAAAGCGGTTCAAAGACATTCGCGATAAGGATGTTTTTACTTTCATATTTGAAAATATTATATGCGAATTTGGGATCCCCGCACAATTGGTATCCGATAATGGGAAGCATTTGAAGGGCAAAATATAGAGTTGCCGCTTAATGCATTTCGAGATAAGATGTGGAAAATCAACTCCATTATATCCACAAGCTAATGGCCAAGCAGAGAGGCAACAAACAAAACAATTGCCGATATATTGAAGAAAAAGTTGGAAGGACACAACAGGATGGTGCGAACAAGTACCCAATGCGGTATGGGCTTATAATACAACTAGAAGAGAAGCCACAGAATGTCCCCTTTTGTTTAACTTACGGAGTCACAAGATTCTCCCAACGAGGTCGTGATTCCGACAACCAAAAAAGAGGTCTGGGATAAAAATCTTAGCGCAGGCAATATTCTAATCAAGTTGGATGAATTGGAAGAAAAAAAAACGAGAAAAGGCATTGCGACACATGGAGAATTATCAGCGAAGACTGGCTAGAGAATATAACAAGCGTGTAAAAATACGTGAGTTCCAACCGGGGATTTGGTGTCATGGGAAACCCCAATATATCAACGTGAAAGTGGAGGCAAGTTGGCGAGAAAATGGGATGGACCTTATATCATCAAAGAGGTAGTTGGTACAAGGGGCATATAGATTGATGGATCCCGAAGGAAAAGATGTGGGACAAAAATTGGATAGACCATGGAATAGATTATATCTAAAGAAGTATTACCCGTAAAAATGGGAGAGGAAAAATGAATCAAGATGAAGTACTTCTTCGCAAAATAATTGCGACGTTCAATAGAATGCAGAGAAAATCCGCGAAGATCTCGCGACAAGAATAACAAGAAGTCATGAACGGCTTAACAAAACAACAAGAGACGATGAATGATTAAATGAATGAATTGGCGAATATTTCGCAAAGAAAAATAGCAAATGATGAAGAATGATTGAGTAAAAGAATGAATGAATGGGACGAACCTTTATGGCGTACACCCTAGTTCGCGAATAACATTTCGTAAGAGGCAAATGTAAGACCTAAAGTGCGTCATATAAGGGGGTATCTCTCGACATGGCTCAGGGGGAAGGTTACACCGCTCCCGAAGCCTCGAGTCATGAAAATTTGGGGCCCATGAAAGCCTATCCTGGGAGATACCTTGGATTCCCAACTATATATGTAGGTTATACCCGGTTGGGCGACCGAGGGTCTCTTCCAAGGAGTCGGTGTATGCTCAAGGCGCCGAGGTACACCGGTTGAGCTGCAGTGCCCGGATGGATGAACCTACCCGGCCATTCTTGGCAAGTCTTGGCATATGTTGCACTCGCCCCGAAGAAAACTCCACTTAGGGTGCAGTCTCGTAACCATAAACCCTATAGGTATAAGGGATAAGAGGCTGCGAAAACAACCGGTTGTTGTTAAGACCGGATGGGAGGAGCTAGTCTTGTATGGCCGATGTTTCGCCTCCTTGAAGGGGAAGAGGGGGAGATGATAAGGGCGACGCTCTCCAATAGGGTGAGTGTCAAACAGACGCAAATGTCATAAGGCTATGTTTTTTCGCAAGAGAATTTAGGCTCGTCATATTTGTGCTATGATCCTGCAGAGGCAATAATACTAACGCGAAGGTAAGGCGAGATCAATGGGTCTTTACACGAAAGTGTACGGACGTCCGCGATTTCGTCGCACGACGGCAATGTCACGGGCTTTATGTTCGCAAGGATATCTAGGCCTGTCATATTGTCGCAACTAAAACATCTCTGCAGAGGCAAAAATACTTGGAAAATGATAAGGCAAGATCAATGGGTCTTTACACGCAAGTGTAAAGACGTCCTGCGATTTTGTCGCAATGAAAGGTGGCAGGGGAAGACCTCTACTTAGGGAGGTCTAACTCGGAAGACCACACAAAATGATAAGGCAGGGTTAATGGGCCCTTGCTTGAAAATGTAAGGGCGGCCTGCGACCTTGTCGCAATGATAAGAGATAAAAAATATTTATGAAGATAAGGCAAGGCAAGCATAATTCTTGATTTATGAAGATACCCGCGACCTCGTCGCACCAACCACACGCATGATGGCAATTACAACCTTCCATCTGAAGATAAATAACAGAGGCAAGTATGGGAATGGAAAAGATGGAATATTGTTATTCATCTTCGATGAAAGAGTTATACACCAATAATGTTAGCCAATTATATTACAAGGAAGAACTACCAAAAAGGGGAGTGAAGATTGAATTCAAGGGGGAAAAAATCCAAGAAATACACTATAATAAGGATACGTAAATGTACGAGATATTACAAGCGAGAGAAAGAAAACAAAAAGAGTTATCTCTTTGGTGATTCTTCGCCTTCATCCGATTCTTGACCCTATTATTCTCATCGCCGTAATCGTCTTCTTCACCAACCTCACTATCGAAATGTCTGAGACAGGCAAATTCTCAGGAACCTTTTCAAGGAGCCAGGGATACGAATGCAGAGGGATATTGTGGTCCTTACAAACATACTCCATGGCTCCATTGCGAAAACGAACAGCATCATTATTAAAGTTCTCCACTGTCGTCAGAAATTGTTTCTTCAACTTGGAATACTTATTATTACGAAGGGAGAGACTCTTTGCGAGTTGTTGTTTTTCAGATTCAAGTTCTTCAATTCTTGCTGGGAAATTCCTTGCGAGTTGTTCTTTTTCGATTCAAGCAATCGCAATTCTAGCTTGAAATCTTTTCTGGATTTCTACAAAGAAATAACAACAAGTTAATAATTTACAAACAAGTACAATGTAAGTAAGAAACAGTAAGGTATAATAAGCAACCTTCTCTGTCAGATATCATATCTTTAACCAAGGAAGTATGCTCGGCATGAAGACTAACATCAACACCTAGGTTATTTCTGGCATTATCTAAAACTTTCGCAGCCCAGGCGAATTCATCGTCACTATTTATAACAAGGAGTGAACGAATCTGGTCTTCTCGTTCACTAAGCAAGGAATTCAGCGAAGCAATTCATCTCGCTCAATTTGTAGTTCAAGAAGGGATTTTTGAAATGTTACTAATGCTTGTGCACCATTGTTAGCAATGCGATCTTTGTCATCTATATGGTCACTAATTTTCTTCCTCAAAATTTTGGTTTCTTTATGAGATTCGAGAAACATTTGTTTAAATTGGTTGGAAAGACTTAAACCAGATCTATGTTCAATCTCTAAAAGGCGATACTTGGTCTGAAGTTCATTTAATGAGAGGGAGTTAATTTTGTTCGATGAACTACTTAAAGAGTTGTTGAGATGAGCGAGAAGAAGGTTATTATCCATAGGTTCAGGAAATGTATGGAGAAGAATAGCCTCATCGGAGAGATTATATACATCTGCGAAAGTAATAAGTTAGGTAGCAATATGCGACCGATAAAATAAAAATAATAAAAGGAAGTAAAATTTTATACCATAAAGTTGCTTGATTTGCGTTCTCAAGAGTGGACACCCTATCCCTTTGGGAGTCAAGTTCGGTATTTAACTTTTGAATTCTCTCGTCTTTATCGCGAGACGACGCAGCCTTCAATTTCTAATTCTCGAATCTTCTTGTTCAATTGTGAATTCTTCTTTTCAAGATTGTTGCGTCTTCTCTCGAGATCTGAGGCAACTACAAAAGAAGTTCTTCCAACCTATAAAAGAAGATAGAAAAATCATTAATATATATTTAAAAATTTAAAATTGACAGGGAAATATGACTGCATACGTACTAAAGATCCAAGTGCATTCAAGAAGTCGGGAGACACAGTTCTAGAGGCTCCATTGAAAGAATTATTGCCCTCTAGCAAAGCAGCATTACACACATTTGCGAGGGTCCCGCAAAGGGAAGCTAGGGGAGCATCTCCCATTCCTTGGAAAGAATCTGAGAAGATGCTAGATAACTGATCCATAGGAGAGCCGGCCAACGGAATCTCTTTAGCGAGAGAAGAATTTGAATTATGGTTATCCTCGTCAGAAGATTCGGAGCTTGAGCTAAGGCAAGGAAGAAGATTGGATCTTTCGCTTCTTAGTTAATGGGAAGAAGATTTACCCTTGCGAACGACAGCAGTTTTACCTTTACTTTTAATTTTCGCGCTCTGACTTCTTCAACTCCAACCTTCGCATACGGTTAAAGATAAGAAACAGAGGCAACAATATTGTTTCAAATGACAAAGGAAATGTTTCTTACTTCACCCGTAAGCGATCGAAGTATCGTTAGAGTACTCTCCAACGGATTATCCTTGTAGCTTCTTCTCAATCTGGCGATCTGAAAAATTTCACAAACTCAGCAAATATAAAAAGAAAGTTGCAAAGGCAAGATTTGAAGTGGGAAACATACCTCTTTTGCCTTATCAGCCCATTTGAATTCCCAAGGATGATATCTGCGAGACTCGCAGAAGAATATGCGAGCCCGCGATATAAGGGCCATTTAAAATCAAGGGTACAACCCACCACTTCTCATCTTTGGAGTGGCGAGGAGTAGTATTATTACCCGGGTGCAGTCAATATCTTGCATGAGCAATTTATCCTCGGGGACATTATCCTTCTTTTCAAAGCGAATGCCCCAAATGAGATTTCGCATTCTTCATATTTATTACCGAATAATTTTCAAAAAAGTTCTCTACAAGTGTACTTCTCAAAGCAACTATTTCCAAGTCTGCGAAATCGGGGTGTCTAACGGAGAGGGTATAAAGATCCTTTGCCAGCCACCACGATTCGCGAACTCAAGCATTAGGCGAATGCAATCGCCACTCAATTGATAAACAAAATTGAGAGAATTTTTCATGGGCCAAGATTTCATAAAATAAAGGTATCTCAGGATTGTATAAGGGAATGGGAAGTCCCGCGAGCAGTTGACCTAGAGAGACTATAATCTTTTGATCATCACATTGATGATCAGAAAATAATTTTGCAGAAAGAATAGATGAAGATTCTTGATCGGGAATGGTCGATAGAGTGAAACCCTTCTCGAGCAACTTCTGTTGAACTTCCTCAAAAGAAGATTTGTATGCACGACTAATGAAAGCCATTATCAGTATGGGAATGGAGGGGAGTTTGGAGATTAGGATCAGTGTTAGAAGAAACGAAGAAAAGATTTGCAGTAGCAGAAGCGCAAATTGCGGAAGAAGAGAGTCAAAGAAAAGTTGCAGAGAGAAACTAAAGGATGAAAAGGAGGGGAAAAGAAAACTATATATAGGGAAGAAGATCCTCGAGAAAAACGAGGTCATTAAATGCGAGAAGAGACATGAATGGTCAAGAATAAGCGGTTGAAAGAGACGTGTCAAGAAAAGACATTAATAATCAAAATCCGTATAAAAGTACAAAACTGAAACAGATAAAGATAAGCAGTCGCGGCAAATCAAAAGTATCACTCTCATGGTGCTCTTCCCTTCGCAGGAGAAATATGAGAAGAAATAAGATACGATACTTTGTATATATATCTCAAAGAAACTTCGGAACTTCGCAAAAGAATAGAGGCAAGTACGTACTTTTCAAGGAGAGTATTCTTTTGCTTGTTCCTTCATCAACAAGAATCAAAGATTGCTACCACAATAGATTTTTCCTTAAAGATCGCTTGACAAGCAATATTCAAGGAAAAAGAGGCAAGATGTAGGATCGTAATATCGCAACAAACAAAGTTCGCAGGATTGATAAACGACAGCATCGCGAAGGGGTCGCAGGAGCTAACATAAACGACGCAATGAATAACGACAGGCAAAACATAAAGAAGACGTGAGACCTGGCGAGGGATAAGAAGTGTCGCGAGAGCGAATGTTTGTGCATCTGCGACACTTCATGGGACATTCCCAAAAATAAAGGGTAGCTTTAGTCATCATCCACTATGTATTACCCTATATAAAGGGTTGAGTGAATATGTGAGAGGGGGAGATCTTTTTGGAATTGTTAAGCAAGTCAATAGGAGAGAGAAAGTTTAAGAGTGTTTTAATTCCTAAGTGTAATTCTATTATCCTGTGTAAACATTTCATGGACTCAACCAATAAATATTCTTGATCTTACATCTTTCAATGGATTAATTAAGCAAAATTGAGTAAGGGGTGTAGTGTGGGATTTCCCGCAACTACATATGGAGATCAGATTCTATGGAGGTAAGAGAAGAAGTACAACAATTGATAAATAATGGACAAGAGAAGAGAAACCGAGAAGAGATGGGAGAAACAATTCGTGGAAATGAAGAAATCACAACATTAGAAACATTGAGACAAACAATACATGAAGAAAGGCGGTTAGAAGCGGAGGAACGTGCAAATTTAACAAGGCAAAACCATGAGTTAAGAATGGAAAATATGAGGTTGCAAAATAGAAGGTCAAGTTCAAGATCAGTTAGGGAGGAAAGAAGGAGAATTTTACCTACAGAAAATGTTGATGAAGAAAACCAAGAAGAAGCACAAAATCCAGGCACAGAACGCTGTGAAAGAAGAGAAGAGATAGAAGATCGTTATATTTTGCATCCTGAGAGTTTTCAAAATGAACATGATGGGGGAAATCAACGAAATAGGCAGCATCAAGGGCAAAATCATCCAATCGGCGAAGAAAATCAGGAAGGAGGAAAAAGAATATCACATGGGAGAGAAACGCGGAGGAAACAAAAGGATATTGAAGATGAAATTGAAAGACATTATGCTGAACAAGCACGTCTAGCTTGCGAAAGGGAAAGATTGAGAGCAGAAATGGAAGAACGGGAGTTGGAAGAAGCAATTCGGCAGAACAATCATGATAATTGAGAAAGAAGGCGAGAACAAAATCGCAATAATGGAAATATCAATGAAGAATATGAAAAAATACAAAGGAGAACTGATAGACAATCAAGAAGAGAAAATGATAGATATAATGGTGTGCAAATTCGTGAAAGAGACGAAGGAGAAGGTCGCAGAGCAAGAAGAGAAGAGAATGACGAACAAGAAAATCAAAGCAGACATGAACGCAGGAGGAGAGAGGCAGAATTAAAAAGACCAATAAATTCAAATTCTGATGCAAATGAACAAATCTTGAGAGAATTGGCAGAAATGGGAGGGATATTGAACAGCTATCGCAGAAGCTGCGAAGAATCCTTTTACATTAGAGGTGCATCTAGGAGGAATACCCCCAAAGTGTAATCTACCAGCATTAACCAGCATTTTTGATGGAACAACTTGCGCAATACAACACATCAAGGCTTATGTAAGATGTATGCTACAGTGGGAAAACAATGATGCTATATTGTGCAAATACTTCGCATCGAGTTTGACTAGAGAAGCATTGAAATGGTTTGAGGGTTTACCAAGAAACAAAATCACGTCATTCAACCATTTACAAGCTATATTTTTAGGGGCATATATAAGTAACAACTCCTCGCGACCAGGTATTGAAGATGTATTCGGGCTGAAACAAAGAGTTGGCGAAAGTTTGAAACATTCTATGAGATGGAAGACAATGTGTAGCGAAATGGCTGGAAGGGTGGATGAAATATATCTCATTCTATCATTCATAAATGCTATGTTCGTAACCAACTTGTTATATATTCAAATTTTTAGAGTCAAGAATACAATCACAATGACTGAGTTGAGAGAACTCCAGGAGGAATATATTGCTTTGGAGGAAAGGAAAAGTGAGATGGAATCATACCCGGTCGCGAATACAAGTTCAAATGCTGCAAATGCAAGTTTATTACCCAAATTAATACACACAGTGGCGAGCACTTCACAAGGGCAACAAGAAAGGATGATAGATGACGGACAACCAAAGTTTGTAGCCATGGGAAGTCGAGATCAGGAATAATTTGAAAGAGAAAGGAACTACTACAACCGTGGTGGAAATAACAAGATCCAAAGGCTCGACCATCCGCAAGAAACTTATGGAGGTCGAAGGCAGAATTATCATGGAGGGCAGCGAAGTCATAGAGTAGTGTGGGAAGAAATCAAAATGCCACCACTAAATACTAGTGTGGAAAAAATATGGGAAGAAATACTTTTGATGGAAAACATACCTTCACCATGGAACATGGGAAGTGAACCACCACCAGGAGATAGAAGTCATGAATTTTGTTCCTACCACCGCTTTCACGGACATCTAACAAATGATTGCAGAAACATAAAAAGAATCATCCTTAGAATGATCGACCAAGGAAAGTTGAATCATTTCCTAAAAAGTGAAGAGAAAGTTCAACCATTACCACCACCACCAGAAATGCACAGGAGAAACTCAGCAAAGGGGAAAGAAACATTCGTAATAGAAGTTGGAACAAAAGCTAAAAATTTGTTTTGCAATTCCATTATACATTCGTACCGAACAATTGAAGATTTTCATGATAATGTTCTCAGTAGGGTTTTTGCGAGGGATGATGATAATAGAGAAGTATTAAATATCGCGAAGACATCGCAGTTAAAAGAGTGGCAAATGCAGATTATTTCTTTCACTGCTGAAGAGATACCTGAAGGCAGGGAAATGCATGATAGCCCATTGGTCGTAAGATTGGAAATCAATCCAAAACCTGTTGATGGCGAAGACGATGAAGCAGAAAATTCCTGGGCGATCAATAGAATTTTAATTGATACGGGGAGCTCAGTGAACATCCTTTTTTACCATACTTACAAAACCATGGGAGGGAAGGATGAGATTTGATACCTTCGACGTATAAGATATATGGTTTCAATGGTACAACGAACAAGCCCAAAGAAGAAGTACATATGAGAATACCCTTGCAAGGATTATCAACTGAAATTTTGTTCTGTGTAGTGGATGTGGAATCCCCTTATAATGCATTGATTGGACGGCCATGGTTGCATGAAATTCCGGGTGTAGCGTCAACTTATCATCAATGTATAAAATTTCCTCATCCTAGTGGTGTTGGAATTATAAAGGGAGACTAGAAGGAAGGACAAAAATGCTATGAGGTTGATATAGAGAGTTGCGAGGAGAGAGCTGCAAAAAGGAAAGGCTGGAAGCAAAATATAAAAGATGAACAAAGAAGAGAAAAGTTGATGGTGGATACCATAGATGCAAGAGGAGAAGATACATTGCAAAGCGAATGCATAAAGGCAGTTGGAAATTATGATGGAAAAGAACCATTAAGATATTTGAATGATGCAGAGGTAGAGAACGACAAGAGAAAAAGGCATAAGAAATGAATAGCCACGAGAAATGACAAAAATTAGTGACAAAGGCATGTCAAGAATAGGAAGAAGAAGTGATAATTGAAGAAAAAATGCGCGAGAATCTCGCCATCAAGAATGTACGAAAATATGATTGAAGAATTGAAATGAGATTGTGCGATAGCTTCGCAAACAAATTAACAAAATATAACCAAAAATGAATGATTAAATGAATTGATAAAATGATAGAGTGAGTGAATGGGACGAACCTTTATGGCGTACACCCTAGTTCGTGAATGATATTTCGCAAGAGGCAAATGTAAGACCTAAAGTGCGTCATATAAGGAGGTATCTCTTGACATAGCTCAGGGAAAAGGTTACACCGCTCTTGGAACCTGAGTCATGGAGATTTGGGGCCCATGAAAGCCTATCCGGGAGAGATACCTTGATTTCCAACTATATATATAAGGTTATACCTGGTTGGATGACCGAGGGTCTCTTCCAAGGAGTCAGTGTATGCTCAAGGCGCCGAGGTACACGGTTGAGCCAAGAGTGCCTGGGGGCATTTTAAGTGTCTCGGCCATTCTTGGCAAGTCTTGGCACATGTTGCACTCGGCCCGAAGAAAACTCCACTTAGGGTGCAGTCTCGTAACCATAAACCCTATAGGTATAAGGGATAAGAGGCTGCGAAAACAACTGGTTGTTGTTAAGACCGGATGGGAGGAGCTAGTCTTGTATGGCCGATGTACGCCTCCTTGAAGGGGCAACCAGGGAGAAGATAAGGGTGGCACCCTCCATCAGGGAGCTGATAAGTGTCAAAAGACGCAAATGTCATGAGGCTTGATTTTCGCAAGGAAATTTAGGCTTGTCATATTTGTGCAATGATCCTGAAGAGGCAATAATACTAACGCAAGGATAAGACGAGATCAATGGGTTTTTACATGAAAGTGTAAAAACGTCATGCGATTTCGTCGCAAAGACGGCAATGTCATGGGGTTTTACATTCGCAAGAATATTTAAGCCTGTCATATTGTCGCAAGTAAAATATCCAGCAGAGGCAAAAATACTTATGAAATGATAAGACAAGGTCAATGGGTCATTACATGAAAATGTAAAGACGTCATGCGATTTTGTCGCAACGAGGGGTGGCGAAATAAGACCTTTAACTAGGAAGGCAAAATAAGACCACACAAGCAATAATAAGGCAAGATCAATAGATTTCTTCATTTGTGAAGACGTCCTGCGATCTTGTCGCAATGATAAAACCACATAAAAATTGAGGAAGTAAATAAGCTTGCGAAAATGATTATATTCTTCATTTATTTATGGTCAGAGTTAGCAATGACGAAATTCAGAAATTTTATTCTTCAGTGCTAATTGATAAAATCTCTCATTCGAAAATAAATAACAGAGGCAAGTATGGGAATGAATAGGATGAAATCTTGTTATTCATTTTCATATGATAGACTTATGCATTCGTAATGCTGGTCAACTATATTATGAGGAAGAATTGCTTGATTAATATGTGCAAATAAAAGAAACAAAGGTTGAATTCATATTTGATAATCTAAGAAGTTTACAACAAAGGGTTACAAAAATGGAAGTTTAGCAGGGTATATACACAGATATTACAAGAAGCGAAAGAAGAAAAAGAAATTATTTCTTTGTTGATTCTTCTTCTTTATCAGATTCTTCAGTTCTGTCATTCTCTTCGCCAGATTCTTCTTCTTCGCTAGCTTCACTATCAGAAACGTCTGAGAAAGGCATATTTTCAGGAACTTCATCAAGTAGACAAGGGTATGAACAAAGAGGAATGCCGTGATCATTGCAAACTGTCTCAATAGTTTGATTGCGAAAACGAATAGCATCGTTATTGAAATTCGCTACTGTAGCTTGCAATTGCTTCTTCAACTTGGAATACTTGTTGTCGCGAAGAGATAGGCCCTTTGTGAGGTGTTCTTTTTCAGATTCAAGTTCTCCAATCCTTGTCCTAAATCTCTTCGCTCTCGTAAAACATGTAACAATGAATTAACAACTCAATAACGATACTACAGAAGTAAGGAGCAGTAAAGTATAATAAACAACCTTCTATGTCAGAAATCATATCTTTAACCAGGGCAGTATGCTCGGCATGAAGACTAACATTAACACCTAAATTATTTCTGGCATTATCTAGAACCTTCGCAACCCAAGCGAATTCATCATCATTATTTATAACAAGAAGTGAACGAATTTGATTTTCTCGCTCATTAAGTATGGCATTCTGGCGAAGAGATTCATCTCGTTCAATTTGTACTTCGATAAGAGATTTTTGAAATTTTGCTAATGCCTGTGCACCTTTATTAGCAATGCGATCTTTGTCATCTATAAGGCTACTAATTTTCTTCCTTAAAGTGTCGGTTTTCTTATGGGAATCAAGATACATTTGTTTAAATCGGTTGGCTAAACCTAAACTAGATCTATGCTCAATCTCTAAGAGACGATATTTGGTTTGAAGCTCATTTAATGAAAGAGAATTAACTTTGTTCGACGAACTACTTAAGGATTCATTGAGATGAGCGAGAAGAGCATCATTATCCATAGGTTCAGGGAATGAATGGAGAAGGATGGCTTCATCAGAGAGATTATATATGTATGCGAAAATAATAAGTCAGGCAAAGAAAAGTAGATGACAAAATAAAAATGACTTGAAAGGTAGAAATTTTATACCATAAAGTTGTTGATTAGCGCTTTGAAGAGTAGAGATTTTGTCCTTCTGAGTAGATGACTCAGTTTCCAATTGTTGGATTCTTTCGCGAAGAGCAGCGGTTTCATCTTCATTCCTCTTGCGAGATTCCGCAATTTCAACTTGAAGTTGAATATTCTTTTTCAGTTGAATGTTGTATCTCCTCTCAAGATCTGAGGCAACAACAAAGGAAGCCCTGCCAGACTGTAAAGGGAAGTAAAGAAATTGTTAAAATAAGGTTAATAATCGAAATCACAGAGAAATAAAGAAATATGAACATACCAAAGCACTGAGTGCATTTAAGAAACTGGGAGTCATAGTTCGGGAAACTCCGCGAAAGGAATCATTATCCACTAGCAGGGGGCATCGAAAATATTAGCGAGAGCTTCGCAAGTAGCATATAAATGATCATCTCCCAATCCTTGCATAGAATCAGAGAAGACACTAGACAATTGCGCCATAGAAGATTCAACCGAATGATTCTCCTTTGAAGAAGAGGGACCGGATAAATCAATCTCATTTTCATATTCGTCAGAATTCTCGCTGGTTTGAGAACTAGAATGAGAAGAGGGATGGATTTTCCGTTTTTTAGAAGATGGAGCAGAAGATTTATCCTTGCGAAGAGTGATTTTATTCTTGCCCTTAATCTTCGTAGCTTCAGGAATGTCAATTTCTTCAACGCCAACCTTCGCACACGAATGAAGATAAGAAACAGAGGCAACAATATTGTTAAAAATAACAAAAGAAAGTATTTCTTACTTCATCCGTGATTGATCGGAGAATCGCCAGAGTACTTGCTTTTGGACGTCTTTTATAACTCTTTCTCAATTTGATAATCTGAAAATTTTGCAAGCTTAGTATATATAAGAGGGAGGAAATATCGCAAAGAAAACCTGAAAAAGGAAATATACCTCTTTTGCCTTCTCGGGCCACTTAAATTCCCAAGGACGATAGTCTGCGAGATTCGCAAGGAGTATATGAGAACCTGCAATATAAGGTCCGCTCAAAAATAAAGGAACAACCCACCACTTTTCATTTTTGGAATGACGAGGAGTATTATTTTTGCCCGAGTGCCAATCAATATCTTGCATAAGCAGCTTATCACTAGGAATATTATCCTTTCTTTTCAATCGAGCGCCCCAGCGAGACTTATCATTTCTCATAGTTATTACTTCATAATTCTCAAAAACGTTTTCTACGGTATACTTCTCAACGACTATTTTTAAGTTTGCGAATTTAGGGTCTTTGACATCGTCAGGATATAAAGATCCCTTACCAGCGCCACGGTTGGCGAATTCAAGCATTAGACGGATGCAATCGCCGCTTAGTTGATAAATAGCTCGCGATAATTTCTCATGAGAAAGAATTTCATAGAATAAAGGCATCTCGGGATCATAGAGAGGAATGGGAAGGCCTGCGAGGAGTTGACCTAGCGAGATTATGATTTTCTGTTCATCACACTGATGATCAGAAAACAACTTTGCAGAAAGTATAGACGAAGATTCTTGATCAGGAATGGTTGATAGGATGAAGCCCTTCTCTTGTAAATTCTTTTGAACTTCATTAAAAAGGGGTTTGTATGTACGACCAAGTGAAGCCATTTTTAGAATATGGGAATGAATAGAGAATTGGAGATCAAGAAAAAGAAAGAAGGGAAGATTTACAGTAGCAGAAGCGCAGATTGCGGAGGAAGAGAGTTGAAGAAAAGTTGCAGAAAGAAAATAAAAGAGAAGAAGAGAAGGGGAAGAAAACTATATATAAGAGAGAAGAATCCTCGAGAAAATAAATGCATTTAATGCGAGATGGGACGTGAATGGTCAAGAATAAATGGTTGAAAGAGACGTGTCAAGAAAAGAATGGAAGAAGAAATATCTGTAATAAATTAGGTGTAAAAGTACGGATCGAAAGCGATAAAGATGAACAGATTTGCGGCGTTTCAAAATATTGGTTCTCATGACATTCTCTCCTTCGCAGAGAAGACATGAGAAGAGGCAAGATGTAGGATCAGAATATCGCAACATCAATATCTCGCGAGAATAATAAACGACAGTACTGCGAAGACGTCGCAGGGGAATAATATAAATGACGCAATAGATGACGACAGCCAGAACATGAGAAAAGTGTGAAGATTTTGCGAGATTTAGGAGTGTCGCGAGATTATGTATTTCTACACTTGCGATATTTCGCAAGTCGTTCCCGAAAATAAAGGACAGCTTAGCTGTCATCCATTGTGTAATATCCTATATAAAGAGTTGATCAAGTCTGTTGTGGGGAGAGTTCTTTTTGAATTGTTAAGCAAGTCTTTAGGAGAGAGAAAATTTGTAGTAGTTGTAATTCCTTTAGCTCTGTTCTATTTTCCTTTGTAAACATTTCAAGGAAATAATCAATAAAATTCATAATATTCATCTTCAAATGGATTAGTTTTGTTAATTCTATTGAGGGGTGTAGTGTAGGATTTCCTGCAACTACATTACCTGTGATTGTTTCTAACGAGCTTAGTGATTTACAGGAGCAAAAACTTCTAAGGGTGCTAAGGAAGTACAAGACGGCCATAGGATGGACAATTGTCGATATCAAGGGTATAAGCCCTGTCGTTTGTATGCACAAAATCCGTTTGGAGGATGATGCAAAGCCTACAAGGGAAGCGCAACGTCGTTTGAACCCTCCCATGATGGAAGTTGTGAAAAAGGAGATACTCAAGCTTTTGGAAGTGGGTGTTATCTACCCCATATCCGATAGCAAGTGGGTAAGCCCGGTACAAGTAGTACCAAATAAATCAGGTGTGACGGTGGTGGAGAATGATAAGAATGAACTTGTCCCAACTCGTGTGCAAACCGGTTAGAGGGTTTGTATTGATTATAGAAAATTAAATGCCACTACTAGAAAAGATCACTTTCCTTTACCATTTATTGATCAAATGCTTGAACGTTTAGCTGGACACTCTTATTATTGCTTCCTTGATGGCTATTCAGGTTATAATCAGATTGTGATAGCACCGGAGGACCAAGAGAAAACTACTTTCACATGTCCTTTCGGTACTTTTGCTTATAGAAGGATTCCTTTTGGCTTATGCAATGCTCCAGCTACCTTTCAAAGGTGTATGGTAAGTATCTTTTCAGAATATGTTGAAAACATTATCGAAGTGTTCATGGACGATTTTAGTGTCTTTGGTGATTCATTTGACCTTTGCTTGAACAATTTGTCTCTAATCCTTGAACGATGTGTTGAAACAAACCTTGTGCTAAATTGGGAGAAGTGCCATTTCATGGTAACTCATGGCATAGTTTTAGGCCATATAATATCTTCTAAAGGCTTGGAAGTTGATAAATCTAAGATAGACCTTATTCGTGCTCTAACCCCTCCCACTACGGTGAGGGAGATACGCTCTTTTCTTGGTCATGGTTTTTATCGTAGATTTATCAAGGATTTTTCCAAGATAGCATCACCACTTTGCAACTTATTGCAAAAAGATGTGGTTTTTAACTTTGATGAAAAGTGTATGGCGGCATTCAATCGTTTGAAAGAACTTTTGATTTCAGCCCCTATCATTAAACCACTGGATTGGAGCAAGCCTTTTGAGCTTATGTGTGATGCTAGTGATTATGCGGTTGGTGCGGTGCTTGGGCAATGTGTGGGGAAGATTCCTCATGCTATTTATTATGCTTCTAGAACGTTAAATGAGGCTCAACAAAACTACACAACCACTGAAAAAGAGTTGTTAGCCATTGTTTTTGCTTTGGAAAAGTTTCGCTCTTATCTAATTGGTACAAAAGTTGTTATCTTTTCTGATCATGCAGCACTTAGGTACTTGCTAATGAAGAAAGAAGCGAAACCAAGGCTCATACGATGGATTTTACTCTTGCAAGAGTTTGATATTGAAATCAAGGACAAGAAAGGAATTGAGAACACCGTTGCGGATCATTTGAGCTATCTTGATGTGGACAAGGAAGCTATCCGGCCGTTGCGTGACACTTTCCCGGATGATCAACTATTCTCAATTTCCTTTGGAGAACCATGGTATGCCGATATTGTCAATTACTTAGTTTCTAAACAAATCCCAACGAACTTGTCTCGTGCTGAGAGGGACAAACTTAAGAAGTTAGTAAACTAATACATATGGGATGATCCATACTTATGGAAACATGGTAGTGACCAAGTAATACGAAGGTGCGTTCTCGAATCTGAATTTAATTCTATCTTGTCTTTTTGTCACTCTTATGCTTGCAGAGGACACTTTGGGAGTAAGAGAACCGCTCACAAGGTACTTGAAAGCGGTTTTTATTGGCCAACCTTGTTTAAGGATGCATATATATTTTGTACAACTTGTGATATGTGCCAAAGAATGGGCAATCTAGGTGCCCGAAATCAAATGCCACAAACTTTTATTCAATTTATTGAAGTTTTTGATGTATGGGGTATTGATTTTATGGGTCCTTTTGTCAACTCCCATGGGAATTTTTATATCTTACTTGTTGTTGATTATGTCTCGAAATTGGCGGAAGCTAAGGCCACCCAAACTAATGATTCTAAAGTGGTTTCAGATTTTGTGCAAGCTAATATTTTTGCAAGGTTTGGAATTCCAAGAGCCATAATTAGCGATGGGGGTTCTCACTTCAAAAACAGGATTTTACAAAGCTTGTTGAAGAAGTACAATGTGTCGCACAAGATTGCAACACCTTATCATCCCCAAACAAATGGACAAGCCGAGGTTTCTAACCGAGAGGTGAAGTCTATACTAGAGAAGACGGTGAACCCAACAAGGAAAGATTGGATCATGCGACTTAATGATGCTTTGTGGGCTTATAGAACCGCATACAAAATACCTATCGGGATGTCTCCCTTTAGGCTTGTGTATGGTAAACCTTGTCATTTACCCGTTGAAATTGAGCATAAGGCGTTTTTGGATATTAAGCAATGCAACATGGAGATGGATGGGGCTGGAAAGCAAAGGAAGTTACAACTCCAAGAGCTAGAGGAGCTTCGCAATGATGAATTTGAAAGATCGCGCATTTATAAGGAAAAGACGAAAGCATTTCATGATAACATGATTTCTAGAAAATAATTTTGCATTGGGCAGAAAGTGCCTTTGTTTAATTCTCGCTTGCAATTATTTAAAAGGGTAAATTAAGGTCACGATGGATCGACCTTTTATTGTTACTAATGTGTTTTCTCATGGTGCGGTGGAAATTCGTAGCATAGCTACGGAAAGGAACTTAAAGTTAATGGGCACCGGTTGAAACCATATTATGAGAATTTCACTCCGAAGTGGTGGAAGGAGTTAATTTTGTGGATGTACTCCCTCCTGGAGGAGTCATAGGAAGCAAGGAGATAGTCGGGCTGACGACTTTAAACCAAGCGCTAATTGGGAGGCAACCCAAAGGATGAGTATTTCTTGTCTTGTATTTATTTCTTGTCTTGTTTTTCGTTTTTTCTTGTCTAGTTTTTATTTTTTCTGATTTCTTGTCACATTCATGTTAGAATTTCCCACCTTGACTTACTTTGGACGATTCAATTTACATTGAGGACAATGTAAAGTTTAAGTGTGGGGGAGTGGTTAAGCATTTGCATTGTAAATTTTTCAAAATTTTCAACTTTTGTGTAAATTAGTGAATAAAAACTCCAACTTGTAGTTAGTTTAGAGTCACATAGTATACATGTCGCTAAGATTACATCGAGATTCTCATAAGAGTGACTGAACTTAGAGATGACAGAGAACATGATCGGGTTTCTTAATTGTATGAGAGTTAAAGTTGGATTTAACCATGCCAGTGGCAAATAAGGTGCAGACTGAATTCGGTATTAGAGTACTAATCCCCTATAGTGGAGACTACCCATGTTACATAATGTGAGGCACCGACCTTCAATTCTTTGTACCTGTCTAAATATGTGCTTTTAGAGTGTGTGTCACCGTACGTAAACTCCGGGCAGAATGGTGAGCTGCCAAACCTCCCACCATAGAAGCACTATTTTGATCTCTTGAGTGCTATTTTATCAATCATGATGGTGACATCGAATTGCTAACTTACATACCACTTGTAATCTTGTTCATGATTAGCACCATCCACTTTATCTCTCTCTACACCAACAGGTCCATAGAAACACCATCATCATCAACAAGAGGAGCATCACAAATTTGAAGGAAAGTTGAAGACGTTCAAGGTTTACAAGCAACAGTACAGAAATGAGCAGATTTCAGATTCGAGTAAAGCAACAAGATAAGGAGCAGAATTTTTACAAGTTGAAGACTTTATGTACAAGAGCGAAGATTATCAAGATGAGAGTTCGAGAAGTTTATGATATCAAGACATATAAGTTGTGAAGAATCAAGCGGTAAAGTACTTACACCATGGCCTTTGTACTTACATTTTTATTTTCAGTTTATGTTTATTTCTTTTGCCTCAAAAAAAAAGAAGAAAAAAAAAAGAGACAAGAGAAAATTTTGTGAAGTTTATTATTAGTTGTATTATTTTGTATTTGTTTTATTTTTCTTGTCTCATAAAAAAATAATCAAAATATATATATATATATATATATATATAAAATATATATAAAAAAAAAAAGAAAAAAAAAAGAGACAAGAAAAATTCATTGTATCATATTTTGGGTTTGTATAGTTCGTTTTTAGTTTTGTATTCTTTCAATAAAGCCAATGGAAAGAAGGAATATCTACAATAAAATTTTAAGCAATAAGGATTTAGAGGAAAAGAGTTACATTGTCAAGATTCTACGAAGTTCAAGAGTTATCATCAAGAGTTGAAGACCGAAGATGAAGATGAAGACACCGATTGAAGACCGAAGACGTTTCTATGGATGCTGTGAGAGTGGTGCTAGTTGCACGTTGAACGGATAACGAGGTAAGTAAGCATATTCCCACCTTCGTTAAGTGGTTGATTTCCTTTCTTAGAGATCGTCAGAAAAATGGGTTTTCAAAAATTATAAAAGATGTGGGTTTTCAAAACAATTCGAAGGGTTTTGCCTTCCTACCATTCAACGTGTCGCAGGATTCTCTCTTCACTCCTACCTGGACACATGTGTGACCCATAAAAAGCTATTTATTATTGAGAGCAATATCATAAAACCCTTTCTTGTGAGGCAGAGTCGAGACTTTCGATCACTCCGAACCCAAATTTCTTTCGATAAGGGATGGTTATTTCTCTCTCAACTTTTAAGGATGAGATTGTGTTCATTTATGTGTCTAACTTCTTATGACTAGTGTGCAGAATCTCTATGTCTTCTTAGCGCGTTGGATGCTATCATTACGGAGAACTAGTAAGTTGGAAATATAGGTTTTGTGGGTATATCTCTAGTAAACCCTCACAAGACTATAACTCGTCCACTAGGGACACCTAGAGGTTTAAAGGCTTGTTATTTATGCTAAGAGTAACTGTATCCTCGACGACACGGAGTTGTATGTATCTTTTAGAATTATTTTTGTTTCATTTGCTCGAGGACTAGCAAAGTCTAAGTGTGGGGGAATTTGATAGGTGTTATAAACACCTTGATATTTATCTATTGTTTATGCTTTCTTCGCGAGTTTTCTTGTAAATTATGTATCTTATGTGTGCTTTTGAGTATATTAGGTGCAAAGGAGTCGTTTGGAGCGAAAGAAAGAGAAAACATCCATTTTGAGCATAAAGAGGAGATCGTCATTTTGGAGGCGGAGTTGAGTCGAGCCAAGCCCATGATTGAAGACAACCAGTGCAGCTTAGTCTAGAGAAGCATGTGGAAGACCTTGGTGGCCCCTATCTAACGAGCGGGTTTCTAGATTGGTTGACCCTTATCTACCTCATGAGGGTGCATATATCCAAAATTATTCCTACACAAGACCTGAAATTCAGAGTCTATCCTATCATTGGTTTCATCTGAGATGAATTTGGGAGAGAGGTGAGAAAATGGCTGTTGTTATTGTTAAGAGAGATAGAGAAACAGAATCAGTGAAGAGAGGAGAAGAGATGACGAACCATGGAGCGACGATGGTTGTTCTAAGAAGATGAATGAAGGCTCTGTTGCTTGAAGACCCAAATAAGAAAGAAAATTGAGATCGAATTGGAGTCATAGAGAGGATTTGTTATCACTGTTATTACATATCGAGAGCTTATGAGGAATCACTCGATGGATCTGGGTTTGATCTTGAGTAGGGTTTCTTTGGTAAAGAGATGAAGAAGCGAAGATGATCTGGGTTTTCTTGGGTTCGATTTTGAGATGGATAAATCAAGTTTCGTGATGAGATGGGTCTGTTAAATCGAAGAGAATACAAGGAATTTCTACGGTGGTATGGTATTTCAAAGACATCAAGAAATTGGAGCCGTGGAAGATGATGATCGAGATGCTGTGTGATGTTGGCTAAAGAATCAATTGAGAAGAAATTGGGGATTGTTCTTGATTTGAAGTTCTATGAGTAATGGGTTCGAGTTTGTGTGTTCACTGAAGAAGAAGAAGCTCACAGATTAGCAGATGAGAAGAAATTAGAGATGTTCTTGGTATCTAAAATCACTGCCATCGATTCACCATCAGGTTTTGTTACAAATGAACCTTACAGACATCAAGATGGTGATGCAGTTCTTGAGTTAAGATGTGAAAGCTGTTAGGGTTCGAGTTCAAATGAGTAATTAGGTGTTGAATAATAATTCAAGATGAATATGGGTTTTTATGACTTAGATTTAGGCTGTGGCAGTGTGGTTTGGAGCAGCAATGGATGGCAGCTGCAAGTAGATGAGCATCAGTTGGAGCTGAAGCAATTGCTTGGTGTTCTTGGGTGCAGTCACTGGTGCTGGTTGGATTATGAAGCTCATTTGAGCTGAGAAACTGGAGCTGGTAATTGTGTATGTTGGAGGAAATGGATGCCAAGACTTCTGTGTTGAATACTGGTGGTAGTGGAGCACTGTCAGGGGAAGAAGTTATAGAGTATAGATGGAATTGCAGTTGGAACTGGTGCCAAGTTGTTCACAGTGAAGTCATGGTGTTGCAGGTTAGAGTCTGAGGTTGGATGGGTCTTGTGGATGAACTCAGGTGAAGATAATGGATTCTGAGCTTGAGGTTTTGGCTAGAGTTGATGTTGGTGATGGGAGGAACTGAGCAACAGGGTGATAGGTGTCTAAAACACCTAGATTTATATATATTGTTTATGCTTTCTTTGCGAGTTTTCATGTAAATTATGTATCTTATGTGTGTTTTTGAGTTATATAGGTGCAATGGGGTCATTCGGAGCAAAAGAAGATGAAATCAGTCATTCGGAGCTCAGTCGAGGAAAATGGATAGTCTACATCATCAGTACAATTTAGAAATAGGGGCACCTCAGTTTGGCAGCCTTCATCGGAGCAATGGGTGCCAATAGCGTTTTTAGCCATTACATACCCCTGAAACCAGATTTGGGTTTCAGTCTTTCTTCATTACATTCCATCTGTATTTCAAGCCGAGTGAGAGAAGAACGGCGGTTATAGGAGAAACAATGGTGAAGTCCTCAATTTAGAGGGGATTTAGGTTGTTAAATTCTATCATTCTGCTGTTGATTGAAGCAGAGACGATGATTATCATGGGATTGTCATTGTTGTTACAGATCGAGAATCAAAGAGATTACTGGCAGAAATTAAGAAGATAAATCTGTTGATATCAATTCAGATGGGAGAAGAATTGAGTGTTGGTGACGATTAAAGAGCTGTGGTTGTTGTTCAACAATAGTGAAGAAGACATGAAGCTTCAGAGTTAGGGGTTGAGCAAATTTGGGGATTATATTGATATAAACTGGAATTGGGTTCGATTGATGAAGAATTAGGCAAGGATCAAAATGGGTTTAAATCCGAATTTGATTCTGAAGAGGGATTTAGAACTTATGCTCAAAGGCAAGAAATGGATTAAATGAATGTATAGAGGTTGAGAGAACAATGGGTAAAGGTTGAATGTTTTGTGTGCGTAAATGGAAATTCATGGCAGGGAAGTATGGATGAATGCAGGGTTAAATGAATGGCCTGAGTTGAAATTGCAAATAAAAGAGCAAGCAATGCTTCAAGGAGATGGCTGTGCTGCTGGTGCCATTGGTGAAGGTCAGATGCAAATGGAGATAAATACAAATGGGTTTTGTGGTGTTGTGAAGCTGCTTTAGATGTATGTCTAGGGTTACAGTGATGCAGGTGAAGGATTATGGAATGGTGCTGCTTCAAGGAGATGGTTGTGATGTTGTTGGTGGTTTCTGGTGTGCAACTGAAGTTACAGATCCAGCAAGGTTTGTTGAATTTCAGTTAAGATGAAGAAGCAGCTGATGTTGGAGCAGTAAGGTGTTGTGTTTGGTATACAGGGAGCTGACTGAGATGGTTTAATGAACAAGGAAGTTGTGTGTAATTGAAGGAAGAGAAGGCACTGGTGGAGCTACAAGAATGTGAATGATGCACAAGGAATGGCCGTGGTAATGAACAAGGAAGATGGGGGTGTGTTGGCCGAATTAAGCTGAGGACAGGGAGTGTTGGGTTGCTGCAATTGAAGCAGTTCATTGCAGTTGAGTTGGCTTGACAGATTTCAGTGAAGTTGCAACTGCAGTATGGGTTCTTGTATGAGGAGATGCAGTTGCTGTGTCTAGTTCAAGGTGGTGGTTGTCGCAGGAAATAGCCGAGTTGAGGCAGAGCTGAGGAAACAAGGAACCTGGAGCTGTTGAAGGCAAGAAAATGATGCAGTTTGAATGAAATGGTGTATGACACTATTTAGATGAATGTTAGGACTTGCAGGAAGAGTATGGTCGAGTTCGATCTTTGCGGTGAACGAGGAAGTGTGTCTTTGCCAAGATGGTGTCTGCCATTACGAAAAAGATTAGATTGATGCTGTGCTTGCCAAGAATACAACTAGGAAGCTACATAAAAAGTTTGTCTGCCAAGGGATTATGATAGAGATGAAGCTGCATTTGTTATTGTTGCTGGTACTGATAGGTGTAGAATACACCGTATTTACTATATAGAGTTTATGCTTTCTTTGCTATTTTTCTTGTGAATTATGTACTTTACGCGTGCTTTTGGGTTGTATAGATGCAATGGAGTCGCACGGAGGAAAAGAGGAAGAAATTATCCAAATTGGGCCAAAGGGCGAAATTGTCATCTCACAGGCGAGCTATATGTGGAGCAGGCTGAAACGCGGCGAGGGAGCGGAAGAGAATTAGGCCGTTGGTTACCCGGAACCGACAGGCCAAAGTAATTGAGGTGGCCCTTATCCAATTCTGGGCGCTTAGAGCTAATGGCCCCTCTTACACTGCCCAAAAATTGAGAAAATTTATTTCTCAATTATTAGGTTTTCACCTGAAAACAGATCGAAACGGAGAGAGGAAGTGAGGCAGCCATGGATCGAACTACAGGGAGAGATTGAGAAGGCAGTGGTGATGAGTCTTGGTTGAAGAACAAAGAATCGATGCTGTTGTTATTTTGGGTTGGCTACAAACTTGAGATCGATGGGAGAACAAAGAAGAATGGGGGTAGGAAAGAGTAATTGAAGTTTGGTTGAGCTCATGGATTGATTCTGGCAGAGATGATGATTATCATGAAGTGATGCAGAAATGGAGATTATGAATCAGAAGCTAGGGTTTACTGTAAGAATGGGTTTTGTGATTGTTAGTCTGTCGATGAAGATGGGATTTGAAATGTGGTTACAGGGATGACGTTTTGAAGATGAATTCAGGCATGGCTTGTGGTGGATCTGAAATGGAAGAACATTTGCTGTTGAATGGTGCTGGTGGAAGAAGATGACTGATGGATTGAGATAATGAATAGGTTGGCTGTGAAGGCATTTGAACTAACGAGGTGGCGTAGAAAAGTCGTGATTACGATGTTGCCGGGGAGATGATGGTTCAATACTATGAGCTAATGTTGCAGGTGGAAGTGATTACAAGGCCTGGGATGTAGTCATTGTGTGAGTGGAATCTTTCGCAATGGGTACATGGAGGATATGGAGATTGAGGTCTCTTGAGTAGTTGGATGAGCGGGTCGAGGTTGTTGTTGGTGCCGAGCTTGGCGGAAAGGATGAGTCTGTGTTATTGGCGAGTAGTCGTAGGTGGTACCAAAACTAGTTCAGTGATATTGGCACATTAGGCAAGGGTCACCGGTACTTGGGTTGGAGCTGAAGTTCATGGCTCGATTGAGAGAATGGTTATGAAGTGGTTCTGCATTTGGAGTTTCTTTGGTGGCTCGGGGCATTGCGGACATGGAGTTCTGTGTTCCGAGTCTTTGTCTTTGTTGTTGGAGGTTAGGTGGAGATGGAATGGGTGATACGAGATGGTAAGTTACATGATTTGCGGTGGAGTTATGGCGGCTGAGCTGATGTCTTGGCACAGGAAGTGAGGTTAGGCGATTATGGAGATGTTGATAGAGGCTGCTGGGATTTGAACTCAAATTGCGTCTAGCTCGCAAACCGAGTTCTGATCCAGTGGTTCATGAAATGAAGGCAGTAGAGCTTGGTAGCTGAGGTTATGCTCATGGAGGCAGCTGGAGTTGGTACTGGTGGTTAATGTGGAGCTGTGATCGAATTACATTGCAGGCTGGCAACTTGGTTGTGTCAATATGCAAGTGATGGTGGGATCTGAACAGTGCGAGTACTTGCAATGGTTTCTTGACCCAAGATAGATGTTGCTAGTGATGAACTACGATGTGTTGCAGCTGGTGATTGAGATGAGTACAGTGGTTGTAAATGGCTTAAAATGGTTTCAATGGCGGTGTTACAATGGAATTGCAGAGTACATTCTAGGAAAGTGAAATGAAGCACTGATTGGCATGGAGCTTGCAGTGATGTTGGTGTTGTGTCTCAGGTGGCAGCTGTGACTAAGTGAGATAGCAGTGGTGGTTGAAGGTGCAGCTATGTTTAACTGGTTTCGCAGGTTATGGAGCAGTGAGAAATGGGTGCAGTTAGGCTGGTGATAAAGCTGATGCAGCTAAGTTTTCATGGGTCATCTCTTTGGTGACTAGAGTAGTGAATGTGCGATCTTGAAGGTGAGCGAGAACCAAATGAGTTGGCACGATGGCGGTGAAATGGTGCTATGTGATGATTGCGGTGGTGAAAAGAATGGAAGTCGCCCAGCTGTCTGACCATCATGGTCAGCAATCAAGATTTGGCTTTGTCAGAAGCTGGGCTTAGGTTAAGTCGGCCAGATTAGACACCAGCATCTCTGAGTCGGTGCTGACTCATGTACCTGACTCGGATATGACTCTGAGTTGAGTCATCTGATTTGACTCAGTGATCTAGACCAAGTTGACCCGTGACCCGACCGAGTTGACCCGAGCTGACCGGTGACCGGGCGGACTTTGCCGGTCACCGGGGCTATTTTCCGGCGACTTTCCGGCCGATTTCCGGCCACAATCCCTAGACTTCAGCGACCGTTTTGGGCTTATTTTCTACACGGGTTTCTCACTCTTGTGGGCTTGGTGGACTCTCACCTAATGGACTTTGAAGACTAGACCTAATTTTAGAAGTTGGAGAAAGTTATAAAAGGAAGGTCTTCTACAACTTATGAGATATCTTTTTCTTGGGAATTCTTTTGGAGAGCCACTTTTGTTTACGCTTCTAGGGTTTGGTTTTGTTATTCTTCTTCCTTGTTTATTATTGAATATTGATGATGATGAACTCCATAGCTATGAGTAGCTAAACATCTTATTGGTTATGGGATAAAAGTTGATTTCTCAACATGCTTTTGATTCAATGAATTAGTTTTGTCTCAGTAATTATTGTTTGTGATTCACAATTAATAGTGTCATAAGATTTGAAAACTTGTTAGGTTGAGTCCGGAATCAATCCGATTTGTGTTCATCTCTAGAGCTATATTAGGGTTTTCAATACGAAAAAGTTGTTTATCCCTGATTCTAAGTAGCATAATTGTGGTTAGTGCTTGTAGTGATACATCCTATTAGTCACAAGTGAATCATAACTCAGATTGAGAGAATGGTTATGAAGTGGTTCTGCATTTGGAGTTTGCTGGTGCCTCAGGGCATTGCAGACATGGAGTTCTGTGTTACGAGTCTTTGTCTTTGTGCGGGGTGGTTAGGCTGGAGATGGAATGGGTGATCTGAGATGGTAAGTTACATGATTTGCAGGTGGAGTTATGGCCAGGCTGAGCTGATGCTGGCCTGGGAAGTGAGGTTAGCTGATTATGGAGATGTTGATAGAGCTGCTGGGATTTGAACTCAAATTGCAGTCTAGCTCTGCGAAACTGAGTTACAGTCTGGTGGTTCATGAAATGAAGGCAGTAGAGCTTGGTAGCTGAGGTTATGCTCATGGAGGCAGCTGGAGTTGGTACTGGTGGTTAATGTGGAGCTGTGATCTGAATTACATTGCAGGCTGGCAACTTGGTTGTGTCAATATGCAAGTGATGGTGGGACTGAACCAGGGTGCAGCTGCAATGGTTTGCTGACCCAAGATAGATGTTGCTAGTGATGAACTCTGATGTGTTGCAGCTGGTGATTGAGATGAGTCTGGTGGTTGTAAATGGCTTAAAATGGTTTCAATGGCAGTGTTACAATGGAATTGCAGAGCTGTTCTAGGGAAAGCTGAAATGAAGCACAGTTGGCATGGAGCTTGCAGTGATGTTGGTGTTGTGTCTCAGGTGGCAGCTGTGACTAAGTGAGATAGCAGTGGTGGTTGAAGGTGCAGCTATGTTTAACTGGTTTCGCAGGTTATGGAGCAGTGAGAAATGGGTGCAGTTAGGTTGGTGATAAAGCTGATGCAGCTAAGTTTTCATGGGCTGTGCTGGTGACTAGAGTAGTGAATGTGCAGTCTTGAAGGTGAGCAGAACCAAATGAGTTGGCCTGATGGCAGTGAAATGGTGCTATGTGATGATTGCAGTGAGCTGAAAGAATGGAAGCTGTAGGCTGTGACTGACCATCATGGTCGGCAATCAAGATTTGGCTTTCTTGAAGCGTGGCCAGTTAAGTCGTGATTAGACACCGGCATCTCTCGAGTGGTCTCGACTCATGTACGACTTCGGATATGACTACGAGTTGAGTCATCGATTTGACTTTCGATGATCTAGACCAAGTTGACCCGTGACCCGACCGAGTTGACCCGAATGGCCGGTGACCAAGGCGGACTTTTTGATCATCGGGCTATTTTCCTGGCGACTTTCCCAGCGATTTCAAAGCCACAATCCCGGACTTCCGGCGACCGTTTTTGGGCTTATTTTCAACACGGGTTTCTCACTCTTGTGGGATTGGTGGACTCTCACCTAATGGACTTTGAAGACTAGACCTAATTTTAGAAGTTGGAGAAAGTTATAAAAGGGAAGGTCTTCTACAACTTATGATATATCTTTTTGGCTTGGAATTCTTTTGGAGAGCCACTTTTGTTTACGCTTCTAGGGTTTGGTTTTGTTCTTCTTCTTCCTTGTTTATTATTGAATATTGATGATGATGAACTCCATAGCTATGAGTAGCTAAACATCTTATTGGTTATGGGATAAAAGTTGATTTCTCAACATGCTTTTGATTCAATGAATTAGTTTTGTCTCAGTAATTATTGTTTGTGATTCACAATTAATAGTGTCATAAGATTTGAAAACTTATTAGGTTGAGTCCGGAATCAATCCGATTTGTGTTCATCTCTAGAGCTATATTAGGGTTTCAATACGAAAAAGTTGTTTATCCTGATTCTAAGTAGCATAATTGTGGTTAGTGCTTGTAGTGATACATCCTATTAGTCACAAGTGAATCATAACTTTTGTTAAAACGTCTAGTGCTTTTACACATTCGTTTGCATTGATGAGTCTTATTCCATAAATCTTAATGCTTTTAGGGAGTTAAACTTAATTGTGCTTTTACACTTTAGGTTGCTTTCGACGAAGAATTCACATATGCATCTTTTAATGTGGTTGTGATGAAAACAGGGAATTAACGGGTTATACTTGCGATCAAGATATCCTAGGACTTTTAATAAATACGAGATTAAAATACCAATTCTAATCATTGATGAAAATACATGTTTGTGAATGATACTATCCCTTGACCAATATCTCCTCCTTATTGATTTCTCAAATTATTTACTTTGCTTTCAATTACTTTTATTTTCTTAAACACAACAAACATACCTTGGGTTACTTTAGAAACTGAAAAATTACTTAACAACAATTGCCTCTCTGTGGATACGAACTCTTCCTTACCTTGTGCTTCATTTAAATTTAGTGCGTAAGAAAGTGAAATTATTTTTGACGGATTGACACACGATCAGGTACCTACTGAAGCTGAATTTGTGAATTTGATTGATCATTTGTGGGTGGCTAAGTGATGAGTAGCTACGGATGGTGTGAGATTTGAATTATAGCGACGTCTTGTGAGTTGGTATTCTTTGCTTTAGGAATGGATGTAATGAAGCACAGTGATATGCAACTGAGTGTAAGCCTATGCAAATGGCTCAGACCTTAGCAAGTCAGCCCACTCAGCCTAGAGAACTCAACTGATTCATGGTCTGACTCTCTGAATCACTTAACTCAGCTGACTCGGTGCTTGACCCGAGTTGACTCGATTGACCTAACCGATTTGACCCGTTTTTGGTGACCAGGGTTGACTTTGCAGTCCGAGATACTCCTCCGGACGATTTCTGGCCATAATACCAGTTTTCCGGCGACATATTTTTGGACATATTTTCTACATAGGTTTCTCTCACTTATGGGCTTGGTGGATTTTCATCTAATGGATTTTGAGAAGATTTGACCTAATATTGGAAAGAGTATCCTTTTGGAATGGTAGAAGCATATAAATAGAAAACTTTTTCTCTAAACCTGATATCTCCATTAGGGAGGCTTCTACTTTTGTTCTAGGGTTTCACATGATAGATTCTTCTAAACTCTTTGTGATGATTTTAAAAAACCCAAGTAGTTGATTTATTATTATTGGTTAAAGATGTAGTTGGATTTTGAAAACAAGTTATGATTTTTATGAATTAGTTTTCTCTCAAAATCATTGTTCACTTTCTACGGGTTATAATAATTGCATGATTGATGTATTGCAATATGATTGAATGTTTGTTTAGTTAAGTCTATAATTGATTGAACTCACATCCATATCTATAGCTATTTTAGGGTTCATCATCGAGCGATAACCTTGAATACGAGTAGCATGATATGATTAGGGATTGTAGTGATACACTCTTGTAATCATATGTAGAAATTACCTTTGTCCGAATTGTCATGCGCAATGTATGATAATTGCATTGATTAGCCTATTTCTGAAACTTAATGCTCCTAGGAATTGAATTTAATTAGCGCAAGGCGTTAGGTTATTCTTTAGGTAGATTTCACATACGCAGCTCTAATGTGTGTGTTGATGACTTAAGAAATTTACGGAGTATTCTTGCAATAAGGTATTCTAGGGCTTTTGATGATAGCGAGATTAAATACGAATTCTATTCATATATTCAAAAACTTGTTTACAATTGAAGATGAAACCTTTACCCAATATTTTACATCCTTGATTTACGTGATTTATTTCTTTTGTTTGCTTTTTGTTTATTTTTATTTACACAATCAGAAAATCCCACGTGTTACTTATAGGAAACCGAAACAATTTGACAACCTTAGTCCTCTCTGTGGGAACGATACTTTCTTGCCCTTGCTTCATTATATATTTTGAGTAGTAAGAAAGTGTAATTTATTTTTATGTCGGCTGACAACCGGTCAAATTTTGGCGCTGCTGCCGGGGAGGCAGCGGTTGTCACTTGTTTTTGGTTTCTTATTTTTGTTTTTAGTTTTATTTTTAGTTTTTCTTATTTTCTGGTTTTGACATAGTTTTGAGAACTCTTGTTTCAGGTACCAATTTCTATGGACGGAGCATATTGGAGCAATCAATACGGCTTTCAACCTCAACAATATGACAACTATCACCCTTACGGGGAGTATAATCAAAACCAATCCTTTGGTTATGATCAATGACTCCACGTACCCTTTTAGTTATTCTCATACATTCCAACCTTTTTATGGTGGGTATGTAAGTGAGCAACCACAAAGAGCGAATGGTAGTTGTACTCCTATTAATTTTTCCTCTAATTTAGTAGATGAAATGCAACAATTTATGGACAGCATGGAGTCATTTTGTAGACAACCAAGCAAGGAACCAGTTTCATCGACCGAATGTGCTCATAGTATGTTTGGCCCAATTTCTGATCGTAGTTATGATCATCCACCCATTCAAAGGGAATATAATTGGCCTAGCAATACCGAAGTAAGTAATTCTACTTTTTCTTTGTCGAATGAGCTTTACAAACAAATGGAACACTATATTCGTAATTTGGATGGATCACTCCAAGAGCTTCAAAGAGGTGTTTCCGACGTAAGAAAGGGCATTGATGAATACAAAGAGGAAATGAATAATTATGTTGAAAAAGGCAAACCTTTGGGGACTTTCGTTGATAATTGTGTAGTGAACTCAACTCTTGATCTTAATAATGATCATTCACCTATTCAAAAGGATGAGTTAGAGATTAGCAAGACTAAATTCAGCGACGAACAAGATGATGTTGACTATGATAGTGATGATTATTATGATACATCGCTTAAACCAATTTATGGTGACATCCCCGAGGAGTGTACAATGGAGTTTTTTTGCGATCATGGTGAAGTTGAAAAGGAATATGATGACATTAGTGTAGCTTACTCGAGCCTTGATCTTTATAATGATCAATAACCTATTCAAAAGGTAGAGCTTGAGGATGATGCAAGGAGTGTTCTAAAGAAATTCCTTATGGACAATATTGCATCCGCAAAAGAGTATGTGCCTTACAACAAAGAGGAGTGTGTTGAGAATGTGACCGTTATGACCAATATTGTGGAAGACCCAATTGAACTTGCAAAGGATTGTAATGATGATGTTTATGTCGAAACTTTGGTTGAGGCAGAAACGGACGAAGAATGATTGCAAGGTTTGATAGAGGACCATGATATACAAGAGGTGAGTAATTCACTTGACTTTTTCAAGGATGAAGAGGATTCAGTGATACAAGAGATTGTGCAAGGTTTATCTAACCCTTTGCCTATTGTTTCTTCTCCTTTACCTCTTATTGGTTTGAATGTATGTGCTTCGAGAGTATTGTTGAATGACTTTGTTTCTCGTTTTCCGCCATTAGAGATACTTGATTCTCATTCTATGCAGGTTTTGGAACAAGAAACCGTGGAAGTACCCGACTTCTATATTCTTTATACACCTCCAAGTTTGGACAAGAATAAGTGTGGGGGAAACTTTTATCGGTTAATAACTTCATTTCTGTTTTATATTACTAATATTTGTGTGAAGCTAGTGTTTCCAAAACAGGTTCTATGGAAGAATCCTCAACTTTTCAGATTGTTGATATATGGGGAATGAATCTTGCAAGGATATAGTCGGGCTGACGACTTTAAACCAAGCGCTAAATGGGAGGCAACCCATAGGTTTTGTATCTCTTACCTTTTTTTTCCTTGTCTTGTTTTTATTTTTTTCTTGTCGCATATTGTTATAAGATTTCCCACCTTGACTTTCTTTGGACGATTCAATTTACATTGAGGACAATGTAAAGTTTAAGTGTGGGGGAGTGGTTTAATATTTGCATTGCAAATTTTTCATAAATTTTCAACTTTTGTGTAGGATCATAATATCGCAGCATACAAGGTTCGCGGGATTAATAAACGACGGCACCGCGAAGGAGTCGCAGGGAGCTAAAATAAACGACGCGATGAATAACGACAAACAAAATATAAGGAAGACATGAGACCTGGCGAGGGTTAAGAAGTGTCGCGAGAATGAATATTTGTGCAATTGCGACACTTCGCGAGACATTCCCGAAAATGAAGGATAGCTTAGCTGTCATCCACTATGTATTACCCTATATAAAGGGATGAGCGAGTCTGTTGTAGGGGAGATCTTTTTCGGATTGTTAAGCAAGTCATTAAGAGAGAGAAAAGGTGAAGAGTGTTTAATTTCTAGTGTAATCCTATTTTTCCTGTGTGAACATTTCATGAAATAAATCAAAAAATATTCTTAATCATTCATCTTTCAATGTGTTAATCAAGTAGAATTAAGTGAGGAGTGTATTGTGGGATTTCCTGCAACTACATATGCGCTAGAAACAGGGAAGAGCAGTGATTGACACAAAGATTGGAAAGAATTTGAATTAGCAGAGAAAAGATTTGAAGTGATTCTCAAGAATTCATTGAAAAAGAAAAATGGCTAGAAGAAGAAACGTACAAGGACAACCAACAATCGTGAGAAGAAGCGGGAGACTTGCTGGAGAAAGGAGGAATGAAACAGGAGAATCATCATGGATGAATATGAGAAATGATGAAGAAAATCAAAATCAGCCACCGATCTCCCAAGTAGCAAACGCAGCTATGGATTATGATAGAGTAAGTGTACACACTTGGAGGTCTGATTCTGAAGATGAGAGGGGAGAAGAGCAGCAGTTGGTGAACAATGGACAAGGAGAAGGAGAGCAAGGAATGAATGGAGAAATGAATCCAGGAAATGAAGAAATTGCGGCGTTAGAAAGATTGAGGCAAACAATACATGAAGAAAGGCGACTAGAGGCAGAGGAACGAGCAAACTTGACAAGACAGAACCATGAGCTGAGGATGGAAAATATGAGATTGCAAAATAGAAGATCAAGAAGTAGCGCGAGATCAAGTTCAAGGACGACTAGGGAAGAAAGAAGGAGAGTTTTACCAACAGAAAGTACCGAAGAAAACCAACAAGAAACGCAAAATCCAAGCATAGAGCATGGCGAAAGAAGAGGGGAAATGGAAGATCGTTATATTCCTCAGCCCGAAAATTTTCAAGATGAGCAGAATAGGGAAAATCAAGGAAACATGCAACTCCAAGGGCCGAATGACCCAGCTGCCGAAGGGAGAGTAATCTTGCACGGGAGAGAAGCATTGAGAAGGCAAAAAGAGATCGAGGATGACATTGAGAGACATTATGTTGAACAAGCACGCTTAGCTCGCGAGAGAGAAAGGGTAAGAGCAGAAATGGAAAATCAAGAGATGGAAGAAGCAATCCGGCAGAATAACCACGACAACCGAGAAAGAAGGAGGGAACAAAATCGTACCAATAGAAATATTAATGAAGAGTATGAGAGGGCGCAGAGGAGAGCTGAGAGACAGCCAAGAAGAGAGAACAACAGATATAATGGCGTGCGAATTGAAGATAGAAACGAAGAAGGAGATCGCATGGAAAGAAGAGAAGAAAATGACGAGCAAGAAGGTCAAAGCAGGCACGAGCGTAGAAGGAGAGAGGCAGAACTAAAAAGACCAGTAGAACCAAATTCTGAGGCAAATGAACAAATCTTAAGAGAACTGGCTGAAATGAGAGGATTACTGAATAATAGAAGGGAAGGAGGAAGGAGACAATTGGACGAAGCCATCGCAGAAGCTGCGAAGAATCCTTTCACGTTAGAAGTACAATTGGGAGGGATACCTCCTAAATGCAATTTGCCTACATTAGTCAGCATTTTTGATGGAACAACCTGTGCGATACAACACATTAAAGCTTATATGAGGTGTATGTTGCAGTGGGAGAGTCATGATGCTATATTGTGCAAGTACTTCGCGTCAAGCTTAACGGGAGAAGCATTAAAATGGTTTGAAGGTTTACCCAGGAACACGATCACATCGTTTAACCATTTGCAAGCTACATTTTTTAGGAGCGTATATAAGCAACAACTTCACGCGACCAGGAATTGAAGACGTATTCGGGTTGAAACAAAGAGTTGGCGAGAGCTTAAGGCAGTTGACAATAAGATGGAGGACCATGTGTAGCGAAATGGCAGGACGAGTTGAGGAAAGATATCTTATTCTCTCATTTGTAAATGCTCTCTTCGCGACTAATTTGCTATACATTCAAATTTTTAGAATCAAAAATACAATCACGATGGCGAAGCTGAGAACTACGGGGAAGAATATATTGCCTTGGAAGAAAGACGAATGAAATGGAATCTTATCGATCGCAAACACAAGTTCGAACGCTGCGAACGCTAGCTTGTTACCTAAATTCATAAATGCAGTGGCGAGCACTTCGCAAGGACAGCAAGAAAGGAAGGCTGATGATGGACAGCGGAAGATAGTAGCCATGGGAAGTCGCGACCAAGAAGAGTTTGAACGAGAAAGAAACTACTACAACCGTGGCAGCAATAATAAGATTCAGAGGCTAGATCATATGCAAGAAACCTACGGTGGGCGAAGACAGAATAATCATGGAGGGCAGAGAAGTCGCAGAATAATATGGGAAGAGATTAAGATGCCTCCACTGAATGCTAGTGTGGAAAAGATCTGGGAAGCTATACTTGTGATGGAAGATGTACCGGCACCTTGGAACGTGGGGATGGAACCACCATCGGGAGAGAGAAGCCATGAGTTTTGCTCTTATCACCGCTTTCACGGACATAAAACAAATGATTGCAGAAACCTAAAGAGAATTATTCTTAGAATGATTGATCAGGGAAAGCTGAATCACTTTCTAAAAGATGAAGAAAAAGGTCAGACATTGCCACCACCGCCAGAGATGCACAGAACAGTTTCAGCAAAGGGAAAAGAAACATTTGTGATAGAAGTAGGAACAAAAGCTAAAAATTTGAATTGCAATTCTATTGTCCACTCATATCGCACAATCGAAGATTTTCACGACAACGTGCTCGATGAGAGTTTTTGCAAGAGATATTAATGATAAAGAAATAATGAGCTTTGCGAGAACGACCTTGATTAGAAAAGTGGCAGCTGAAGACTATTTCTTTCTCTGCAGATGAAGTGCCAAAAGGAAGAGAAACACATGATAGCCCGTTGGTTGTGAAACTAGAGATTAACTTAAAACCAGTTGATGGAGAAGAGGATGAAGCGAGAAGATTGTTGGGCGATCAACCGAATCTAATCGATACCAGGAAGTTCGGTGAATATTCTTTTTACCACACTTACAAGACGATGGGAGGAAAGGATAAGGATTTGATCCCCTCGACATACAAAATATATGGCTTTAATGGCACCGCAAACAAGCCAAAGGGAGAGGTTCACATGAGAATACCTCTACAAGGACTATCAACCGATGTTCTATTCGTGTGGTTGACGTGGAGTCTCCGTATAATGCTTTGATTGGGAGGCCATGGCTTCATGAAATCTTGGGGGTCGCATCAACATACCACCAATGTATAAAGTTTCCCCATCCAAATGGCATTGGTATTATACAGGGAGATTGGAAGGAGTCGCAACAATGTCACGAGGTTGATGTAGAAAGCTGCGAAGAAAGAAATGCCAAAAAGAAGGGTTGGAAGCAACATGTGAGAGATGAGCAGAGAAAGGAAAAGCTGATGGTAGATGCTATAGAAGTAAGGCCTGGACATACCTCGCGAAGTGAATGCCTGGAGACAGGCGAATGTTATGGTAGTCAAGAGGCGAAAAATACGAGGAACAAAAGGCATAAGAAGTGAATAATCAACAAAGGCAAAAAAAAAAAAAAAAGTAGCAGTTGAAGAAATGATGTGCGAGAATCTCGCTGTCAAGAATATATGAGAATTTGATTAAGAAAGAAAAATGAAAATACAACAAATGGAACGGGATTATGCGAATGCTTCGCAAACAAATATCAACAAATAATGAAACATGAATGATTGAATGATTTAACAAAGATTAATGAGTAAAAGAATGGGACGAACCTTTATGCCGTACACCCTAGTTCACGAATAACATTTCGTAAGAGGCAAATGTAAGACCTAAAGTGCGTCATATAAGGGGGTATCTCTCGACATGGCTCAGGGGAAAGGTTACACCGCTCCTGAAGCCTGAGTCATGAGAATTTGGGGCCCATGAAAGCCTATCCGGAAGAGGTACCTTGGATTCCCAGCTATATATATATAAGGTTATACCCTGGTTGGGCGACCGAGGGTCTCTTCCAAGGAGTCGAGTGTATGCTCAAGGCGCCGAGGTACACGGTTGAGTTGAGTGCCCGGGATGGATGAACCTACCCTGGCCATTCTTGGCAAGTCTTGGCATATGTTGCACTCGCCCGAAGAAAACTCCACTTAGGGTGCAGTCTCGTAACCATAAACCCTATAGGTATAAGGGATAAGAGGCTGCGAAAACAACTGGTTGTTGTTAAGACCGGATGGGAGGAGCTAGTCTTGTATGACCGATGTTTCGCCTCCTTGAAGGGGCAACCAGGAGAAGATAAGGCGGCACTCTCCATTAGGGAAGTGCCAAAAAAAGACGCAAATGTCATGAGGCTTTGTTTTCGCAAGGAGACTTAGGCTTGTCATATTTGTGCAATAATCCTAAAGAGGCAATAATACTAACGCGAGGGTAAGGCGAGATCAATGGGTTTTTGCATGCAAGTGCAAGGACGTCCTGCGATCTCGTCGCAAAGACGCCAATGTCATGGGATTACATTCTCGCAAGAAAATGTAGACCTGTCATATTGTCGCAAACAAAATATCCTGGAGAGGCAAAAGTACTCAGATAAGACAAGGTCAATGGGTCGTTACATGAAAGTGTAAAGACGTCCTGCGATCTTGTCGCAATAAGAGATGGCAAAGTAAGACCTTTAACTAGGAAGGTCTTACTTAAAAGACCACCCAAAATGATAAGGCGAGAAAAGTAGGTTTCTTCATTCATGGAGATACCTGCGACCTCGTCGCAAGAAAATGATTTCGGAAGGTTAATCCTTCGATGATAACTAAACAAAATCTTTCATTTGAAGATGAATAACAGAGGCAAGTATGGGAATGGAACGCATAAAATATGGTTATTCACCTTCATATGACAGAGTTATACATCTATAATGTTAGCCAATTGTATTATAAGGAAGAGTTGGCTAGATCAAAACATGCAAAAGAAGGGTAATGAAGACTGAATTCATGATTGATAATCCAAGAAGTTTACAACAAAAGAGTTACAAAAATGGAAGATATACATGTACAGATGTTACAGGATGCGAGAGAAGCTAAAAAGATCATTTCTTTGATGATTCTTCTTCTTCATCCGATTCTTCGACTTGATCACTCTCGTCGCCAGATTCTTCTTCTTCGGCGGCTTCGCTATCAGAAACATCCGAGACAGGCACATTTTCGGGAACTTCTTCGGCAAGGTCTGGATATGAACTAAGAGGGATCTTGTGATCTTTACAAACATACTCCATGGCTTGATTGCGAAAACGAACTGCATCATTGTTGAAATTCGCTACTGTGGTTTGAAATTGCCTCTTCAACTTTGGAATATCTAGTCTCACGAAGGGTGAGATTCTTGGCGAGCTGTTCTTTATCAGATTCAAGCTCTCCAATCCTCGCGTGAAGTTCTTTTTCATTCTTGGCGAGCTGTTCTTTATCAGATTCAAGTTCTCCAATCCTCGCGTGAAGTCTTTCTTCAGATTCTGCAAAATAAGCAACGATAAGTTAATAACTAGATAGCAATATCACAGAAATAAAAAACAGAAAGGTATAATGAACAACCTTCTCTGTCAGATATCATATCCTTAACCAAGGCAGTATGCTCAGCGCGAAGACTAACATCAACACCTAAATTATTTCCGGCATTGTCTAAGACCTTTGCAGCCCAAGCAAATTCATCATTATTATTTATAACAAGAAGTGAACGAATTTGGTTTTCGTTAAGCTAAGTATGGTATTTTGGCGAAGCAATTCGTCCCGTTCAATTTGTACTTCGAGTAGAGACTTATGAAATTCGTCCAAGGCCTTCGCACCATTGATAGCAATGCGATCTTTTTCATCTATAAGGTTGCTAATTTTCTTTCTTAAAACTTTGGTTTTCTTATGGGAATCAAGATACATTTGTTTAAATTGGTTGGCTGAACTTAAACCCGGATCTATGCTCAATTTTAAGAGGCGGTATTTGGCTTGAAGTTCATTCAATGAAAGGGAACTAACATCGTTGGACCAACTACTTAAAGAGTTATTGAGATGTGTAAGAAGAAGATTATTATCCATAGGCTCGGGGAATGAATGGAGAAGAATGGCTTCGTCAGAGAGATTATATATGTCTGCGAAAGCGATAAGTCAGATAACAGTATGCAACTGAGAAAATAAAAGTAAGAAGAGAAGAAGAGTTTTATACCGTAAAAGCCGTTTGATTGGCACTTTGAAGAGTAGCAACTTTATTCTTGTGGGTAGAAGACTCAATCTCCAGTTGTTGGATTCTCTCGCGAGACCTAGCAGCTTCAATCTCTAATTCTTTGATTTTCGCGCAATGTTGAGTATTCTTCTCCAGCTGAATGTTGTACCTCCTCCCGAGATCTGAGGCAACTACAAAAGAAGTTTTTCCAGTCTGTGAAAGAAGAAAGAAAGACCATTAATATATATAATTAAAAATTAAAATTCAACAGGGAAGCATGAGTTCATACATACCAAAGACCCAAGTGCATTCAAGAAGCTAGGAGATGTGATTTCTAGAGACTCCGTTGAAAGAATTATTGCCCTCCAGCAAAGCAGCATTACACACGTTTGCGAGGGCCCTGCATAGGGAAGCTAGGGGAGCATCTCCCATTCCCTGGAAAGAGTCTGAGAAGATGCTAGACAATTGATCCATAGGAGATCCAGTCAACTGAGTCTCTTTAGCGAGAGATGCATTCATATCATTGTCATCCTCATCGGGAAGATTCGGAGCTTGGTGAGGCGGGAAGAAGACTGAGTTTTTCGCTTCTTAGATAATGGAGCAGAAGATTTATCTTTGCGAGCGACGGTTTTACCCTTACTTTTAATTTTCGCAGCTATAGCTTCTTCAACTTCAACCTTCGCATACGAATAAAGATAAGAAACAGAGGCAACAATATTGTTTCAAATAAAAAAGGAAAGTGTTTCTTACTTCATCCGTAAGTGATCGAAGAATCGCCAGAGTACTCTCTAACGGATTATTCTTATAGCTCTTCCTCAATTTGTCGATCTGAAAAATTTCACAAACTCAGTAAATATAGAAGGAAAGTCGCAAGAGCAAGATTTGAAGTGAAAAACATACCTCTTTTGCCTTCTCAGGCCACTTAAATTCCCAAGGATGATATCTGCGAGATTCGCGAGGAGAATATGCGAACCCGCATGACGTAAGGGCCGTTTAAGAGTAAGGGTACAACCCACCACTTCTCATCTTTGGAGTGGCGAGGAGTAGTATTGTTGCCCGGGTGCCAATCAATGTCCTGCATGAGTAATTTATCCTCAGGGACATTATCTTTTCTTTTCAGGCGAATGCCCCAGCGAGACTTCGCATTCCTCATGTTTATCACTGCATAATTCTCAAAAAAGTTCTCTACAGTGTACTTCTCAGCGGCTATTTCCAAGTCTGCGAAATCGGGGTTTCTGACAGTACTAGGGTATAAAGATCCTTTGCCAGCACCACGGTTGGCGAACTCAAGCATTAGGCGAATGCAGTCGTCACATAATTGATAAACAGCCCGAGAGAATTTTTCATGGGCCAAGATTTCATAAAATAAAGGCATCTCAGGATTGTATAAGGGAATGGGAAGTCCAGCGAGAAGCTGACCTAGCGAAACTATAATTTTTTGATCATCACATTGATGATCAGAAAACAATTTTGCAGAAAGAATAGGTGAAGATTCTTGATCGGGAATGGTTGATAGAGTAAAACCCTTCTCTTGCAACTTCTGTTGAACCTCATTAAAAGAAGATTTATATGCACGACTAATGGAAGCCATTATCAGTATGGGAATGGATGGGAGACTGGAGATTAGAATCAGCGTGAGAGAGAACGAAGAAAAGATTTGCAGTAGCAGGAGCGCAAATTGCGGAAGGAGAGAGTCAAAGAAAAGTTGCAGAGAGAAACTAAAGGAAGAAGAGAGGAGGAAAAGAAAGCTATATATAGGGAAAAAAGATCCTCGAGAAAAACGAGGGCATTTAATGCGAAGAGACATGAACGGTCGAGAATAAACGGTTGAGAGAGACGTGTCAAGAAAAGACTTTAATAGTCAAAATCCGTGTAAAAGTACGAAATTGAAACAGATAAAGATAAGTAGTCGCGGCAAATCAAAATATTGATTCTCATGACATTCAATTTCGTACTTATCTCATGCCGCGACTACTTATCTTTATCTGTTTCAATTTCGTACTTTTACACGGATTTTGACTATAAAAGTCTTTTCTTGACACGTCTCTCTCAACCGTTTATTCTCGACCGTTCATGTCTCTTCGCATTAAATGCCCTCGTTTTCTCGAGGATCTTTTTCCCTATATATAGCTTTCTTTTCCTCCTCTCTTCTTCCTTTAGTTTCTCTCCGCAACTTTTCTTTGACTCTCTCCTTCCGCAATTTGCGCTCCCGTTACTCTGCAAATCTTTTCTTCGTTCTCTCTCACGCTGATTCTAATCTCCAGTCTCCCATCCATTCCCATACTGATAATGGCTTCCATTAGTCGTGCATATAAATCTTCTTTTAATGAGGTTCAACAGAAGTTGCAAGAGAAGGGTTTTACTCTATCAACCATTCCCGATCAAGAATCTTCACCTATTCTTTCTGCAAAATTGTTTTCTGATCATCAATGTGATGATCAAAAAATTATAGTTTCGCTAGGTCACTTTTTGGACTTCCCATTCCCTTATACAACTCGAGATGCCTTTATTTTATGAAATCTTGGCCCATGAAAAATTCTCTGCCGTTTATCAATTATGTGACGATCGCATTTCGCCTAATGCTTGAGTTCGCCAACCGTGGTGCTGGCAAAGGATCTTTATACCCTAGTACTGTCGAAACCCGATTTCAGACTTGGAAATAGCCGCTGAGAAGTACACTGTAGAGAACTTTTTTGAGAATTATGCAGTGATAAACATGAGGAATGCGAAGTCTCGCTGGGGCATTCGCCTGAAAAGAAAAGATAATGTCCCTGAGGATAAATTACTCATGCAGGACATTGATTGGCACCCGGGCAACAATACTACTCCTCGCCACTCCAAAGATGAGAAGTGGTGGGTTGTACCCTTACTCTTAAACGGCCCTTACGTCGCGGGTTCGCATATTCTCCCTGCGAATCTCGCAGGATATCATCCTTGGGAATTTAAGTGGCCTGAGAAGGCAAAAGAGGTATGTTTTTCACTTCAAATCTTGCTCTTGCGACTTTCCTTCTATATTTACTGAGTTTGTGAAATTTTTCAAATCGACAAATTGAGGAAGAGCTATAAGAATAATCCGTTAGAGAGTACTCTGGCGATTCTTCGATCACTTACGGATGAAGTAAGAAACACTTTCCTTTTTTATTTGAAACAATATTGTTGCCTCTGTTTCTTATCTTTATTCGTATGCGAAGGTTGAAGTTGAAGAAGCTATAGCTGCGAAAATTAAAAGTAAGGGTAAAACCGTCGCTCGCAAAGATAAATCTTCTGCTCCATTATCTAAGAAGCGAAAAACTCAGTCTTCTTCCCGTCTCAGCTCAAGCTCCGAATCTTCTAATGAGGATGACAATGATATGAATGCATCTCTCGCTAAAGAGACTCAGTTGACTGGATCTCCTATGGATCAATTGTCTAGCATCTTCTCAGACTCTTTCCAGGGAATGGGAGATGCTCCCCTAGCTTCCCTATGCAGGGCCCTCGCAAACGTGTGTAATGCTGCTTTGCTGGAGGGCAGTAATTCTTTCAACGGAGTCTCTAGAACTGTATCTCCTAGCTTCTTGAATGCACTTGGGTCTTTGGTATGTATGAACTCATGCTTCCCTGTTGACTTTTAATTTTTAATTATATATATTAATGGTCTTTCTTTCTTCTTTCACAGACTGGAAAAACTTCTTTTGTAGTTGCCTCAGATCTCGGGAGGAGGTACAACATTCAGCTGGAGAAGAATACTCAACATTGCGCGAAAATCAAAGAATTAGAGATTGAAGCTGCTAGGTCTCGCGAGAGAATCCAACAACTGGAGATTGAGTCTTCTACCCACAAGAATAAAGTTGCTACTCTTCAAAGTGCCAATCAGCAGCTTTACGGTATAAAACTCTTCTTCTCTTCTTACTTTTATTTTCTCAATTGCATACTGTTATCTGACTTATCGCTTTCGCAGACATATATAATCTCTCTGACGAAGCCATTCTTCTCCATTCATTCCCCGAGCCTATGGATAATAATCTTCTTCTTACACATCTCAATAACTCTTTAAGTAGTTGGTCCAACGATGTTAGTTCCCTTTCATTGAATGAACTTCAAGCCAAATACCGCCTCTTAAAAATTGAGCATAGATCCAGTTTAAGTTCAGCCAACCAATTTAAACAAATGTATCTTGATTCCCATAAGAAAACCAAAGTTTTAAGAAAGAAAATTAGCAACCTTATAGATGAAAAAGATCGCATTGCTATCAATGGTGCGAAGGCCTTGGACGAATTTCATAAGTCTCTACTCGAAGTACAAATTGAACGGGACGAATTGCTTCGCCAAAATACCATACTTAGCGAACGAGAAAACCAAATTCGTTCACTTCTTGTTATAAATAATAATGATGAATTTGCTTGGGCTGCAAAGGTCTTAGACAATGCCGGAAATAATTTAGGTGTTGATGTTAGTCTTCACGCTGAGCATACTGCCTTGGTTAAGGATATGATATCTGACAGAGAAGGTTGTTCATTATACCTTTCTGTTTTTTATTTCTGTGATATTGCTATCTAGTTATTAACTTATCGTTGCTTATTTTGCAGAATCTGAAGAAAGACTTCACGCGAGGATTGGAGAACTTGAATCTGATAAAGAACAGCTCGCCAAGAATGAAAAAGAACTTCACGCGAGGATTGGAGAGCTTGAATCTGATAAAGAACAGCTCGCCAAGAATCTCACCCTTCGCGAGACTAGATATTCCAGGTTGAAGAGGCAATTTCAAACCACAGTAGCGAATTTCAACAATGATGCAGTTCGTTTTCGCAATCAAGCCATGGAGTATGTTTGTAAAGATCACAAGATCCCTCTTAGTTCATATCCAGACCTTGCCGAAGAAGTTCCCGAAAATGTGCCTGTCTCGGATGTTTCTGATAGCGAAGCCAGCGAAGAAGAAGAATCTGGTGACGAGAGTGATCAAGTCGAAGAATCGGATGAAGAAGAAGAATCATCAAAGAAATGATCTTTTTAGCTTCTCTCGCATCCTGTAACATCTGTACATGTATATCTTCCATTTTTGTAACTCTTTTGTTGTAAACTTCTTGGATTATCAATCATGAATTCAGTCTTCATTACCCCTCTTTTGCATGTTTTGATCTAGCCAACTCTTCCTTATAATACAATTGGCTAACGTTATAGATGTATAACTCTGTCATATGAAGGTGAATAACCATATTTTATGCGTTCCATTCCCATACTTGCCTCTGTTATTCATCTTCAAATGAAAGATTTTGTTTAGTTATCATCGAAGGATTAACCTTCCGAAATCATTTTCTTGCGACGAGGTCGCAGGTATCTCCATGAATGAAGAAACCTACTTTTCTCGCCTTATCATTTTGGGTGGTCTTTTAAGTAAGACCTTCCTAGTTAAAGGTCTTACTTTGCCATCTCTTATCGCGACAAGATCGCAGGACGTCTTTACACTTTCATGTAACGACCCATTGACCTTGTCTTATCTGAGTACTTTTGCCTCTCCAGGATATTTTGTTTGCGACAATATGACAGGTCTACATTTTCTTGCGAGAATGTAATCCCATGACATTGGCGTCTTTGCGACGAGATCGCAGGACGTCCTTGCACTTGCATGCAAAAACCCATTGATCTCGCCTTACCCTCGCGTTAGTATTATTGCCTCTTCAGGATTATTGCACAAATATGACAAGCCTAAGTCTCCTTGCGAAAACAAAGCCTCATGACATTTGCGTCTTTTTTGGCACTTCCCTAATGGAGAGTGCGCCTTATCTTCTCCCGGTTGCCCCTTCAAGGAGGCGAAACATCGGCCATACAAGACTAGCTCCTCCCATCCGGTCTTAACAACAACCAGTTGTTTTCGCAGCCTCTTATCCCTTATACCTATAGGGTTTATGGTTACGAGACTGCACCCTAAGTGGAGTTTTCTTCGGGCGAGTGCAACATATGCCAAGACTTGCCAAGAATGGCCAGGGTAGGTTCATCCATCCCGGCACTCTGGCTCAACCAGTGTACCTCGGCGCCTTGAGCATACACGACTCCTTGGAAGAGACCCTCGGTCGCCCAACCGGGGTATAACCTTATATAGCTGGGAATCCAAGGTACCTCTTCGGATAGGCTTTCATGGGCCCCAAATTCTCATGACTCGGGCTTCAGGAGCGGTGTAACCTTTCCCCTGAGCCATGTCGAGAGATACCCCCTTATATGACGCACTTTAGGTCTTACATTTGCCTCTTATGAAATGTTATTCGCGAACTAGGGTGTACGGCATAAAGGTTCGTCCCATTATTTTACTCATTCATCTTTGTTAAATCATTCAATCATTCATGTTTCATTATTTGTTGATATTTGTTTGCGAAGCATTCGCATAATCCCGTTCCATTTGTTGTATTTTCATTTTTTCTTTCTTAATCAAATTCTCATATATTCTTGACAGCGAGATTCTCGCACATCATTTCTTCAACTGCTACTTTTTTTTTTTTTTTTTTTGCCTTTGTTGATTATTCACTTCTTATGCCTTTTGTTCCTCGTATTTTTCGCCTCTTGACTACCATAACATTCTCTGTCTCCAGGCATTCACTTCCCGAGGTATGTCCAGGCCTTACTTCTATAGCATCTACCATCAGCTTTTCCTTTCTCTGCTCATCTCACATGTTGCTTCCAACCCTTCTTTTTGGCATTTCTTTCTTCGCAGCTTTCTACATCAACCTCGTGACATTGTTGCGACTCCTTCCAATCTCCCTGTATAATACCAATGCCATTTGGATGGGGAAACTTTATACATTGGTGGTATGTTTATGCGACCCCCAAGATTTCATGAAGCCATGGACTCCCAATCAAAGCATTATACGGAGACTCCACGTCAACCACAGAGAATAGAACATCAGTTGATAGTCCTTGTAGAGGTATTCTCATGTGAACCTCTCCCTTTGGCTTGTTTGCAGTGCCATTAAAGCCATATATTTTGTATGTCGAGGGGATCAAATCCTCATCCTTTCCTCTCATCGTCTTGTAAGTGTGGTAAAAAAGAATATTCACCCGAACTTCCAGGTATCGATTAGATTCGGTTGATCGCCCAGCAATCTTACTTCATCCTCTTCTCCATCAAGTGGTTTTGGGTTAATCTCTAGTTTCACAACCAACGGGCTATCATGTGTTTCTCTTCCTTTTTGGCACTTCATCCTGAGAGAGAAAGAAATAGTCTTGACTGCCACTTTTCTAATCACGTCGTTCTCGCCGGGGAGGCTCATTATTTCTTTATCATTAGCATCTCTCGCAAAAACTCTCACGAAAGCACGTTGTCGTGAAAATCTTGATTGTGCGATATGAGTGGACAATAGAATTGCAATTCAAATTTTTTAGCTTTTGTTCCTACTTCTATCACAAATGTTTCTTTTCCCTTTGAGAAACTGTTCTGTGCATCTCTGGCGGTGGTGGCAATGTCTGACCTTTTTCTTCATCTTTTAGAAAGTGATTCAGCTTTCCCTGATCAATCATTCTAAGAATAATTCTCTTTAGGTTTCTGCAATCATTTGTTTTATGTCCGTGAAAGCGGTGATAAGAGCAAAACTCATGGCTTCTCTCCAGATGGTGGTTCTATCCCCACGTTCCAAGGTGCCGGTACATCTTCCATCACAAGTATAACTTCCCAGATCTTTTCCACACTAGCATTCAGTGGAGGCATCTTAATCTCTTCCCATATTATTCTGCGACTTCTCTGCCCTCCCATGATTATTCTGTCTTCGCCCACCATAGGTTTCTTGCATATGATCTAGCCTCGAATCTTATTATTCTTTGCCCACGGTTGTAGTAGTTTCTTTTCGTTCAAACTCTTCTTGGTCGCGACTTCCCATGGCTACTATCTTCCGCTGTCCATCATCGACCTTCCTTTCTTTCTTTGTCCTTGCGAAGTACTCTATTTGCATTTATGAATTTAGGTAACAAGCTTGCGTTAGCAGCGTTGAACTTGTGTTCGCGAGGCGGATAAGATTCCATTTCATTTGTCTTTCTTCAAGGCAATATATTCTTCTGTAGTTCTCGCAGTTCTGCCATCGTGATTGTATTTTTGATTCTAAAAATTTGAATGTATAGCAAATTATTCGCGAAGAGAGCATTTACAAATGAGAGAATAATATATCTTTCCTCAACTCGTCCTGCCATTTATTACACATGGTCCTCCATCTTATTGTCAACTGCCTTAAGCTCGCCAACTCTTTGTTTCAACCAGAATACGTCTTCAATTCTGGTCGCGTGAAGTTGTTGCTTATATACGCTCCCTAAAAATGTAGCTTGCAAATGGTTAAGCAGCGTGATCGTGTTCTGAGGTAAACCTTCAAACCATTTTAATGCTTCTCCGTTAAGCTTGACGCGAAGTACTTGCACAATATAGCATCATGACTCTCCCACTGCAACATACACCTCATATAAGCTTTAATGTGTTGTATCGCACAGGTTGTTCCATCAAAAATGCTGACTAATGTAGGCAAATTGCATTTAGGAGGTATCCCTCCCAATTGTACTTAACGTGAAAAGGATTCTTGTAAACCTGCGATGGCTTCGTCAATTGTCTCCTTCCTCCTTCCCTTCTATTATTGGTAATCCTCTCATTTCGGCCCGAGTTCTCTTAAGATTTGTTCATTTGCCTCAGAATTTGGTTCTACTGGTCTTTTTAGTTCTGCCTCTCTCCTTCTACGCTCGTGCCTGCTTTGACCTTCTTGCTCGTCATTTTCTTCTCTTCTTTCCATGCGATCTCCTTCTTCGTTTCTATCTTCAATTCGCACGCCATTATATATGTTGTTCTCTCTTCTTGGCTGTCTCTCAGCTCTCCTCTGCGCCCTCTCATACTCTTCATTAATATTTCTGTTGGTACGATTTTGTTCCCTCCTTCTTTCTCGGTTGTCGTGGTTATTCTGGCGGATTGCTTCTTCCATCTCTTGATTTTCCATTTCTGCTCTTACCCTTTCTCTCTCGCGAGCTAAGCGTGCTTGTTCAACATAATGTCTCTCAATGTCATCCTTGATCTCTTTTGCCTTCTCAATGCTTCTCTCCGTGCAAGATTACTCTCCCCCGGTGGGTCATTCGGCCCTTGGGTTGCATGTTTCCTTGATTTTCCCTAATGCTCATCTTGAAATTTTGGCTGAGGAATATAACGATCTTCCATTTCCCCTCTTCTTTCGCCATGCTCTATGCTTGGATTTTGCGTTTCTTGTTGGTTTTCTTCGGTACTTTTACATTGGTAAAACTCTCCTTCTTTCTTCCCTAGTCGTCCTTGAACTTGATCTCGCTTTTATACGGATCTTTATTTTGAAATCTCATATTTTCCATCCTCAGCTCATGGTTTGTCTTGTCAAGTTTGCTCGTTCCTTTTGCCTCTAGTCGCCTTTCTTCATGTATTGTTTGCCTCAATCTTTCCTAGCAGCAATTTCATGATTTCTTCATTTCTGGATTCATTTCTCCATTCATTCCTTGCTCTCCTTCTCCTTGTCCATTGTTCTTCTTGCTCTTCTCCCCTCTCATCTTGAATCGGACCTCCAAGTGTGTACACTTACTCTATCATAATCCACGGCTGCGTTTGCTACTTGGGAGATCGGTGGGCTGATTTTGATTTTCTTCATCATTTCTCTTATTCATCCATGATGATTCTCTGTTTCATTCCTCCTTTCTCGGCAAGTCTCACTTCTTCTCACGATTGTTAGTTGTCCTTATGCGTTTCTTCTTCTAGCCATTTTCTTTTTCAATGAATTCATGAGAATCACTTCAAATCTTTTCTCTGCTAATTCAAATTCTTTCCAATCTCTGTGTCAATCACTGCTCTTCCCTGTTTCTAGCGCATATGTAGTTGCAGGAAATCCCACAATACACCCCTCACTTAATTCTACTTGATTAACACATTGAAAGATGAATGATTAAGAATATTTTTTGATTTATTTCATGAAATGTTCACACTGGAAAAATAGGATTACACTAGAAATTAAACACTCTTCACCTTTTCTTTCTCTTAATGACTTGCTTAACAATCCGAAAAAGATCTCCCCCAACAGACTCGCTCATCCCTTTATATAGGGTAATACATAGTGGATGACAGCTAAGCTATCCTTCATTTTCGGGAATGTCTCGCGAAGTGTCGCAATTGCACAAATATTCATTCTCGCGACACTTCTTTGTAGGATCACAATATCGCAACATACAAGGTTCGCGGGATTAATAAACGACAGCGTCGCGAAGGAGTCGCAGGAAGCTAAAATAAACGACGCAATGAATAACGACAAGCAAAACATAAGGAAGACATGGAACCTAGCGAAGGTTAAGAAGTGTCGCGAGAATGAAGATTTGTACACTTGCGACACTTCGCGAGTTATTCCCGAAAATAAAGGACAGCTTAGCTGTCATCCATTATGTAATACCCTATATAAAGGGTTGAGTAAGTCTGTTGTGGGGGAGGGTTTTTTCGGATTGTTAAGCAAGTCATTAAGAGAAAAAAAGTTTAAGAGTGTTTTAATTTCTAAGTGTAACTCTATTTTCCTGTGTAGACATTTCATGAAATCAATCAATAAATATTCTTAATCACTCATTTTTCAATGTGTTAATCAAGTAGAATTAAGTGAGGGGTGTATTGTAGGATTTCCTGCAACTACATATGCGCTAGAAACAGGGACGAAGCAGTGGTTGACACAGAGATTGGAAAGAATTTGGATTAACAGAGAAAAGATTTGAAGTGATTCTCAAGAATTCATTGAAAAAGAAAAATGGCTAGAAGAAGAAACGTACAAGGGCAACCAACAATCGTGAGAAGAAGTGGGAGACTTGCTGGAGAAAGGAGGAATGAAACAGGAGAATCATCAAGGATGAATATGAGAAATGATGAACAAAATCAAAATCAGCCACCGATCTCCCCAGTAGCAAACGCATCTGTGGATTATGATAGAGTAAGTGTACACACTTGGAGGTGCGATTCGAAGACGAGAGGGAAGAGGAGCAAGAATGGTGAACAATGGACAAGGGGAGGAGAGCAAGGAATGAATGGAGAAATGAATCCAGGAAATGAAGAAATCGCAGCGTTAGAAAGATTGAGACAAACAATACATGAAGAGAGACGACTAGAGGCAGAGGAACGAGCAAATTTGACGAGACAGAATCATGAGTTGAGGATGGAAAATATGAGATTGCAAAATAAAAGATCAAGAAGTAGTGCGAGATCAAGTTCAAGATCGATTAGGGAAGAAAGAAGGAGAGTTTTACCAACAGAAAGTACCGAGGAAGAAAGCCAACAAGAAACACAAAATCCAAGCACAGAGCATGGCGAGAGAAGAGGGGAAGTGGAAGATCGTTATATTCCTCAGCCCGAAGATCTTCAAGATGAGCGGAATAGGGAAAATCAAGGAAACATGCAAATCCAAGGGCCGAATGACCTAGCTGCTGAAGGGAGAGTAATCTTGCACGGGAGAGAAGCGTTGAGAAGAAACAGAGAGATTGAGGATGACATTGAGAGGCACTACCTTGAACAAGCACGGCTAGCTCGCGAGAGAGAAAGGGTAAGAACAGAAGTAGAAAATCAAGAGATGGAAGAGGCAATCCGGCAGAATAACCACGACAACCGGGAAAGAAGGAGGGAACAAAATCGTATCAATAGAAATATTAATGAAGAATATGAGAGGGTGCAGAGGAGAGCTGAAAGACAGCCAAGAAGAGAGAACAACCGATATAATGGCGTGCGAATTGAAGAAAGAAACGAAGAAGAACGTCGCAGCGAAAGAAGAGAAGAAAATGACGCGCAAGAAAGTCAAAGTAGGCACGAGCGTAGGAGGAGAGAGGTAGAACTAAAAAGACCAGTAGAACCAAATTCTGAGGCAAATGAACAAATCTTAAGAGAATCAGGCTGAAATGAGAGGATTCTTGAATAATAGAAGGGAAGGAGGAAGGAGACAATTGGACGAAGCCATCGCGAAGCCGCGAAGAATCCTTTCACGTTAGAAGTACAATTGGGAGGGATACCCCCCAAATGCAATTTGCCTACATTAGTCAGCATTTTTGACGGAACAACACTGTGCGTCTGACACATTAAAGCTTATATGAGGTGTATGTTGCAGTGGGAGAGTCATGATGCTATATTGTGCAAGTACTTCGCGTCAAGCTTAACGGGAGAGGCGTTAAAATGGTTTGAAGGTTTACCCAGGAACACGATCACGTCGTTTAACCATTTGCAAGCTACATTTTTGGGAGCGTATATAAGCAACAACTTCACGCGACCAGGAATTGAAGACGTATTCGGGTTGAAACAAAGAGTTGGAGAGAGCTTAAGGCAGTTGACAATAAGATGGAGAACCATGTGCAGCGAAATGGCAGGACGAGTTGAGGAAAGATATCTTATTCTCTCATTTGTAAATGCTCTCTTCGCGACTAGTTTGCTATACATTCAAATTTTTAGAATAAAAAATACAATCACGATGGCAGAACTGCGAGAACTACAGGAAGAATATATTTCCTTGGAAGAAAGACAGAATGAAATGGAATCTTATCCAGTCGCGAACACAAGCTCGAACGCTGCGAACGCAAGCTTGTTACCTAAATTCATAAATGCAGTGGCGAGCACGTCGCAAGGACAGCAAGAAAGAAAGGCTGATGATGGGCAGCGGAAGATAGTAGCCATGGGAAGTCGCGACCAAGAAGAGTTTGAACAAGAAAGAAACTACTACAACCGTGGCAGCAACAATAAGATTCAGAGGCTAGATCATATGCAAGAAACCTACGGTGGGCGAAGACAGAATAATCACGGAGGGCAGAGAAGTCGCAGAATAATATGGGAGGAGATTAAGATGCCTCCGCTGAATGCTAGTGTGGAAAAGATCTGGGAAGCTATACTTGTGATGGAAGATGTACCGGCACCTTGGAACGTGGGTATGGAACCGTCATCGCGAGAGAGAAGCCATGAGTTTTGCTCTTATCACCGCTTTCACGGACATAAAACAAATGACTGCAGAAACCTAAAGAGAATCATTCTTAGAATGATTGATCAGGGAAAGCTGAATCACTTTCTAAAAGATGAAGAAAAAGGTCAGACATTGCCACCACCGCCAGAAATGCACAGAACAGTTTCAGCAAAGGGAAAAGAAACATTTGTGATAGAAGTAGGAACAAAAGCTAAAAATTTGAATTGCAATTCTATCGTCCACTCATATCGCACAGTCGAAGATTTTCATGACAATGTGCTCAGTAGGGTCTTTGCGAGAGATGCTAATGATAAAGAAATAATGAGCCTGGCGAGAACGACGCAGTTAGAAAAATGGCAGCTGAAGACTATTTCTTTCTCTGCAGATGAAGTGCCGAAAGGAAGAGAAACACATGATAGCCCGTTGGTTGTGAAACTAGAGATTAACCCAAAACCAATTGATGGAGAAGATGATGAAGCAGAGGATTGTTGGGCAATCAACCGAATCCTAATCGATACCGGAAGTTCGGTGAATATTCTTTTTTACCATACTTACAAGACGATGGGAGGAAAGGATGAGGATTTGATTCCCTCGACATACAAAATATATGGCTTTAATGGCACTGCAAACAAGCCAAAGGGAGAGGTTCACATGAGAATACCTCTACAAGGATTATCAACTGATGTTCTATTCTGTGTGGTTGACGTGGAGTCTCCGTATAATGCTTTGATTGGGAGGCCATGGCTTCATGAAATCTTGGGGGTCGCATCAACATACCACCAATGTATAAAGTTTCCCCATCCAAATGGCATTGGTATTATACAGGGAGATTGGAAGGAGTCGCAACAATGTCATGAGGTTGATGTAGAAAGCTGCGAAGAAAGAAATGCCAAAAGGAAGGGTTGGAAGCAACATGTGAGAGATGAACAGAGAAAGGAAAAACTGATGGTAGATGTTATAGAAGTGAGGACTGAACATACCTCGCGAAGTGAATGCCTAGAGACAGGCGAATATTGTGATAATAAAGAGGCGAAGGACGGGAGGAACAAAAGGCATAAGAAGTAAGTAATTAACAAAGGCAGGAGGAAAAGTAGCAGTTGAATAAATGATGTAAGAGGATCTCGCAGTCAAGAGTATATGAGAATTTGATTAAGAAAGAAAAATGAAAATACAACAAATGAAATGGAATTATGCGAATGCTTCGCAAACAAATATCAACAAATAATGAAACATGAATGCTTGAATGACTCAACAAAAATAAATGAGCAAAAGAATGGGACGAACCTTTATGGCATACACCCTAGTTCGCGAATAACATTTCGTAAGAGGCAAATGTAAGACCTAAAGTGCGTCATATAAGGGGGCATCTCTTGACATGGCTCAGGGGGAAGGTTACACCGCTCCTGAAGCCTGGGTCATGGAAATTTGGGGCCCATGAAAGCCTATCCGGAAGAGGTACCTTGGATTCCCAACTATATATGTAAGGTTATACCCTGGTTGGGCGACCGAGGGTCTCTTCCAAGGAGTCAGTGTATGCTCAAGGCGCCGAGGTACACGGTTGAGCCAGAGTGCCCGGGATGGATGAACCTACCCTGGCCATTCTTGGCAAGTCTTGGCATATGTTGCACTCGCCCGAAGAAAACTCCACTTAGGGTGCAGTCTCGTAACCATAAACCCTATAGGTATAAGGGATAAGAGGCTGCGAAAACAACTGGTTGTTGTTAAGACCGGATGGGAGGAGCTAGTCTTGTATGGCCGATGTTTCGCCTCCTTGAAGGGGCAACGGGGGAGAAGATAAGGGCGGCACTATCCATTAGGGAAGTGCCAAAAAAGACGCAAATGTCATGAGGCTTTGTTTTCGCAAGAAAACTTAGGCTTGTCATATTTGTGCAATGATCCTGAAGAGGCAACAATACTAACGCGAGGGTAAGGCGAGATCAATGGGTTTTTGCATGCAAGTGCAAAGACGTCCTGCGGTTTCGTCGCACAGACGCCAATGTCATAGGACTACATTCTCGCAAGGAAATGTAGACCTATCATATTGTCGCAAACAAAACATCCTGCAGAGGCAAAAATACTCAGATAAGACAAGGTCAATGGGTCGATACATGAAAGTGTAAAGACGTCCTGCGATCTTGTCGCAATAAGAGATGGCAAAGTAAGACCTTTAATTAGGAAGGCCTTACTTAAAAGACCACCCAAAATGATAAGACGAGAAAAGTAGGTTTCTTCATTCATGGAGATACCTGCGACCTCGTCGCAATATTAAACTTCAACATGGAAGAAGAATACATTTCAAAAAAAAAAAAAAAAAAAAAAAAAAAAAAAATTACATCAGAAGATCCATCTTTCGATGATAACTAAACAACATCCTTCATTTAAAGATGAATACCAGAGGCAAGTATGGGAATGGAACGCATAAAATATGGTTATTCATCTTCATATGACAGAGATATGCATCCACAACGATTAGCCAATCGCATAAAAGAAGGGTAACGAAGACTGAATTCATGATTGATAATCCAAGAAGTTTACAAAAATGGAAGATATACATGTACAGATATCATTTCTTTGATGATTCCTCTTCTTCATCTGATTCTTCGACTCGACTACTCTCGTCGCCAGATTCTTCATCTGATGATTTTTCTTCTTCGCTGGCTTCGCTATCAGAAACATCTGAGACAGGCACATTTTCAGGGACTTCTTTGGCAAGGATAGGATATGAACTAAGAGGGATCTTTTGATCTTTACAAACATATTCCATAGCTTGATTGCGAAAACGAATGGCATCATTATTGAAGTTCGCTACTGTGGTTTGAAATTGTCTCTTCAACCTGGAGTATCTAGTCTCGCGAAGGGTGAGATTCTTAGCGAGCTGTTCTTTATCAGACTCATGCTCTCTAATCCTCGCGTGAAGTTCTTTTTCATTCTTGGCGAGCTGTCCTTTATCAGATTCAAGTTCTCCAATCTTCACGTGAAGTCTTTTTTCAGATTCTGAAGAATAAGCAACGATGAGTTAATAATTAGACAGCGATATCACAGAAATAAAAAACAGAAAGGAATAATGAACAACCTTCTCTGTCAGATATCATATCCTTAACCAAGGCAGTATGCTCAGCGTGAAGACTAACATCAACACCTAAGTTATTTCTGGCATTTTCTAAGACCTTCGCAGCCCAAGCAAATTCATCATTATTATTTATAACAAGAAGTGAGCGAATTTGGCTCTCCCGTTCGCTAAGAATGGAATTCTGGCGAAGCAGTTCGTCCCGTTCAATTTGTACTTCAAGTAGAGACTTATGAAATTCGTCCAAGGCCTTCGCACCATTGTTAGCAATGCGATCTTTTTCATCTATAAGGTCGCTAATTTTCTTTCTTAAAACTTTGGTTTTCTTTTGGGAATCGAGATACATTTGTTTAAATTGGTTGGCTGAACTTAAACTGGACCTATGCTCAATTTTTAAGAGGCGGTATTTGGCTTGAAGTTCACTCAGTGAAAAGGAATTAACATCTTTAGACCAACTACTTAAAGAGTTGTTGAGGTGAGTAAGAAGAAGGTTATTATCCATTGGTTCGGGGAATGAATGAAGAAGAATGGCTTCTTCGGAGAGATTATATATGTCTGCGAAGGTGATAAGTCAGATAACAGTATGAAATTGAGACAGTAAAAGTAAGAAGAGAAGAAGAGTTTTATACCATAAAGTTGCTGATTGGCACTTTGAAGAGTCGCAACTTTATCCTTGTGGGTTGAAGATTCAACCTCCAGTTGTTGGATTCTATCGCGGGACCTCGCAGCTTCAATCTCTAATTCTTTAATTTTCGCGCAATACCGAGAGTTCTTCTCAAGTTGAATGTTATGCCTCTTCCCGAGATCTGAGGCAACTATAAAAGAAGTTTTTCCAACCTATAAAAGAAGACAGAAAAACCATTAATCTATATAATTAAAATTAAAATCAACAGAAAAATATGACTGCATACATACCAAAGAGCCAAGTGCATTCAGGAAGCTAGGAGACACAATTCTAGAGACTCCGTTGAAGGAATCATTGCCTTCTAGTATAGCAGCATTACACACTTTTGCGAGAGTCTCGCAAAGGGAAGCTAGGGGAGCATCTCCCATTCCTTGGAAAGAGTCTGAGAAGATGCTAGACAATTGATCCATAGGAGAACCGGTCAGCGGATTCTCTTCAGCAAAAGAAGGGTTTGTATCATGGTTATCCCTATCAGAGGATTCAGAGCTTGAGCTGAGGCGAGAAGAAGACTGAATTTTTCGCTTCTTAAATCTTTTGGAGCGAAGATTTATCTTTGCGAGCGCGATTTTATCCTTACTTCTAATCTTCGCGGCTACAGCTTCTTCAACTCCAACCTTCACATACGGTTAAAGATAAGAAACAGAGGCAACAATATTGTTTTAAGTAACAAAGGAAATGTTTCTTACTTCACCCGTAAGCGATCAAGTATCGTCGAGTACTCTCCAACGGATTATTCTTGTAGCTTCTCCTCAATTTGGTGACCTGAAAAATTTCACAAACTCAGCAAATATAAAAAGAAAGTTGCGAAAGCAAGATTTGAGGTGGGAAATATACCTCTTTTGCCTTATCAGGCCATTTGAATTCCCAAGGATGATATCCTGCGAGATTCGCAGGAAGAATATTCGAGCCCGCGATGTAAGGGCCATTTAAGATCAAGGGTACAACCCACCACTTTTCATCTTTGGAGTGGCGAGGAGTAGTATTGTTGCCCGGGTGCCAGTCAATATCTTGCATGAGTAATTTATCTTCAGGGACATTATCCTTTTTCTTCAGGCGAATGCCCCAGCGAGATTTCGCATTCCTCATGTTTATCACTGCATAATTTTCAAAAAAGTTCTCTACAGTGTACTTCTCAGCAGCTATTTCCAAATCTGCGAACTTGGGGTTTTTGACAGCAACAGGGTATAAAGATCCTTTGCCAGCACCATGGTTGGAGAATTCAAGCATTAGGCGAATGCAGTCGCCACTTAGTTGATAAACAGCCCGAGAGAATTTTTCATGAGCCAAGATTTCATAAAATAAAGGTATTTCAGGGTTGTATAAGGGAATGGGAAGTCCTGCGAGAAGTTGACCTAGCTAAATTATGATTTTTTGATCATCACATTGATGATCAGAGAACAGTTTTGCAGAAAGAATAGATGAAGGTTCTTGATCCGGGATGATTGATAAATTAAAACCCTCCTTTTGTAACCTCTGTTGAACTTCAATAAAAGAAGATTTATACGCACGATTAATTGAAGCCATTATCAGTATGGGAATGGATGAAGATTGGGATTAACGATAGAATGGAGGAAGAAAGGATTTGAAGTAGCAGGAGCGCAAATTGCGGAAAGAGAGAATAAAAGAGAAAATTGCAGAGGGAGAATAAAAGAGGAAAAGAGAAGGAAAAGGAAACTATATATATGGAAAAAGATCCTCGAGAAAAACGACGGCATTTAATGCGAGAAGAGACGTGAGCGGTCAAGAATAAACGGTTGAAAGAGATGTGTCAAGAGAAGAAAGGAAGAAAAGACATAAAGTCCGTGTAAGGGTACGGAACTAAAAAGATAAAGATAAGCAGTTGCGGCTAATCAACATATTGATTCTCATGACATTTTCTCCATCGCAAAGGAGATATGAGGTAAGATAGGAAACGATGCTGTATATATATTTCAAAGAAACTTCGGAACTTCGCCAAAGAATAGAGGCAAGTACGTACTTTTCAAGAAAAGTATTCTTTTGCTCGTTCCTTCACAAAACCAAGGATTACTACAACAATGGATTTTTCCTTCAAAATCGCTCTTTGAGCAATATTCAAGGAAAAAGAGGCAAGATGTAGGATCACAATATCGCAACATACAAGGTTCGCGGGATTAATAAACGACAGCGTCGCGAAGGAGTCGCAGGAAGCTAAAATAAACGACGCAATGAATAACGACAAGCAAAACATAAGGAAGACATGGAACCTGGCGAAGGTTAAGAAGTGTCGCGAGAATGAAGATTTGTACACTTGCGACACTTCGCGAGTTATTCCCGAAAATAAAGGACAGCTTAGCTGTCATCCATTATGTAATACCCTATATAAAGGGTTGAGTAAGTCTGTTGTGGGGGAGGGTTTTTTCGGATTGTTAAGCAAGTCATTAAGAGAAAAAAAAGTTTAAGAGTGTTTTAATTTCTAAGTGTAACTCTATTTTCCTGTGTAGACATTTCATGAAATCAATCAATAAATATTCTTAATCACTCATTTTTCAATGTGTTAATCAAGTAGAATTAAGTGGGGGGTGTATTGTAGGATTTCCTGCAACTACATTCTTAACCCTCGCCAGGTCTCATGTCTTCCTTATATTTTGTTTGTCGTCCTTATATGTAATGGGAAGTCCTGCGAGAAGCTGACCTAGCGAAACTATAATTTTTTGATCATCACATTGATGATCAGAAAACAATTTTGCAGAAAGAATAGGTGAAGATTCTTGATCGGGAATGGTTGATAGAGTAAAACCCTTCTCTTGCAACTTCTGTTGAACCTCATTAAAAGAAGATTTGTATGCACGACTAATGGAAGCCATTATCAGTATGGGAATGGATGGGAGACTGGAGATTAGAATCAGCGTGAGAAGGAACGAAGAAAAGATTTGCAGTAGCAGGAGCGCAAATTGCGGAAGGAGAGAGTCAAAGAAAAGTTGCAGAGAGAAACTAAAGGAAGAAGAGAGGAGGAAAAGAAAGCTATATATAGAGAAAAAAGATCCTCGAGAAAAACGAGGGCATTTAATGCGAAGAGACATGAACGGTCGAGAATAAACGGTTGAGAGAGACGTGTCAAGAAAAGACTTTAATAGTCAAAATCCGTGTAAAAGTACGAAATTGAAACAGATAAAGATAAGTAGTCGCGGCAAATCAAAATATTGATTCTCATGACATTCTCTCCCTCGCAGAGGAGATATGAGGAGAGACAGGAGACGGTACTTATCATGCGAAAAGAGCTTGCGAGATTGGTTATTCTCCATAACTCATGAGGCAAGAGACGATACTTCATTTATATTTCAAAGAAGCTTCGGAACTTCGCCAAAGAATAGAGGCAAGTACGTACTTTTCAAGAAAAGTATTCTTTCGCTCGTTCCTTCATCAACTAAAGTTAAAGGTTGCTACAACAACGGATTTTTCCATAAAATCGCTCTTCAAGCAATATTCAAGGAAAAAGAGGCAAGATGTAGGATCATAATATCGCAGCATACAAGGTTCGCGGGATTAATAAACGACGGCACCGCGAAGGAGTCGCAGGGAGCTAAAATAAACGACGCGATGAATAACGACAAACAAAATATAAGGAAGACATGAGACCTGGCGAGGGTTAAGAAGTGTTGCGAGAATGAATATTTGTGCAATTGCGACACTTCGCGAGACATTCCCGAAAATGAAGGATAGCTTATTTGTCATCCACTATGTATTACCCTATATAAAGGGATGAGCGGAGTGCATTTGTAGGGAGATCTTTTCGGATTGTTAAGCAAGTCATTAAGAGAGAGAAAAGGTGAAGAGTGTTTAATTTCTAGTGTAATCCTATTTTTCCTGTGTGAACATTTCATGAAATAAATCAAAAAATATTCTTAATCATTCATCTTTCAATGTGTTAATCAAGTAGAATTAAGTGAGGGGTGTATTGTGGGATTTCCTGCAACTACATTTTGTGTAAATAGTGAATAAAAAACTCCAACTTGTGGTTAGTTTAGAGTCACATAGTATACATGTCGCTAAGATTACATCGAGAATCTCATAAGAGTGGTCGAACTTAGAGATGACGAGAGAACGTGATCGGGTTTCTTACTTGTATGAGAGTTAAAGTTGGATTTAACCATGCCAGTGGAAAATAAGGTGCAGACTGAATTCGGTATTAGAGTAGTGATCCCCTATAGTGGAGACTACCCATGTTATATAATGTGAGGCACCGACCTTCAATTTTTTGTATCTGTCTAAATATGTGCTTTTAGAGTGTGTGTCACCGTACGTAAATTCCGGTCAGAATGGTGAGCTGCCCAACCTCCCACCATAGAAGCATTATTTTGATCTCTTGAGTGCTATTTTGTCAATCATGTTGGTGACATCGAATTGCTAACTTACATACCACTTGTAATCTTGTTCGCAGTTAGCACCATCCACATTATCTCTTTACACCAACAGATCCATAGAAACACCATCATCATCAACAAGAGGAGCATCACGAATTTGAAGGAAAGTTGAATACGTTCAAGGTTTACAAGCAACAATACAGAAATGAGCAGATTTCAGATTCAAGTAAAGCAACAAGATAAGGAGCAGAATTTTTACAAGTTAAAGACTATTGTATATGAGAGAATATTATCAAGATGAGAGTTCGAGAAGTTTATGATATCAAGACATACGAGTTGTGAAGAATCAAGCGGTAAAGTACTTACACCATGGCCTTTGTACTTTATTTTTTGTTTTATTTTATCTTATTTTTATTTTATTTTTCTTGTCTCATAAAAAATAATCAAAAAAAAAAGTGAAAAAAAAAAATTTAAGAAAAAAAAAATGAGACAAGAGAAAATTTCTTTAGGTTCATTACTAGTTTTATTGTTTTGTTTTTATTTTGTATTTGTTTTATTTTTCTTGTCTCATAAAAAAAAAGAAAAAATAGAAGAAAAAATAGAAGAAAAAAAAAAGAGAGAAGAAAAATTCAATGTACCATATTTTGGGTTTGTATAGTTTGTTTTTAGTTTTGTTCTTTCAATAAAGCCAATGGAAGAAGGAATATATACAATGAAGTTTCAAGCAACAAGAAATTAGAGGAAAGAATCATATTGTCAAGATTCTACGAAGCTCAAGAGTTATCATCAAGAGTTGAAGACCGAAGACGAAGATGAAGACACCGATTGAAGACCGAAGACGTTTCTATGGATGCTGTGAGAGTGGTGCTAGCTGCACGCCGAACGGATAACGAGGTAAGTAAGCATATTCCCACCTTCGTTAAGTGGTTGATTTCCTTTCGTAGAGATCGTCAGAAAAATGGGTTTTCAAAAATTAAAAAAGATGTGGGTTTTCAAAACAATTCAGAGGGTTTTTCCTTCCTACCATTCAATGTGTCGCAGGATTCTCTCTTCATTCCTACCTGGACACATGTGTGACCCATAAAAAAGTTGTTTATTATTGAGAGCAACTTCATAAAACCCTTTCTTGTGAGGCAGAGTCGAGACTTTCGATCACTCCGAACCTGAATTTCTTTCAAGAAGGGATGGTTATTTCTCTCTCAACTTTTAAGGATGAGATTGTGTTCATTTATGTGTCTAACTTCTTATGACTAGAGTGCAGAATTTATATGTCTTCTTAGCGCATTGGATGTTATCATTTCGGAGAACTAGTAAGTTGGAAAAATAGGTTTTGTGGGTATATCTCTAATAAACCCTCACGAGACTATAACTCGCCCACTAGGGACGCCTAGTGGTTTAAAGGCTTGTTATTTATGCTAAAAGTGACCGTAGCCTCGACGACACGGAGTTGAATGTATTCTTTAGAATTATTTTGTTTGATTTGCTCGAGGACTAGCAAAGTCTAAGTGTGGGGGAATTTGATAGGTGTCTAAAACACCTAGATTTATATATATTGTTTATGCTTTCTTTGCGAGTTTTCATGTAAGTTATGTATCTTATGTGTGTTTTTGAGTTATATAGGTGCAATGGAGTCATTCGGAGCAAAAGAAGATGAAATCACTCATTCGGAGCTCAGTCGAGGAAAATGGATAGTCTACATCATCAGTACAATTTAGGAATAGGGGCACCTCAGTTTGGCAGCCTTCATCGGAGCAATGGGTGCCAATAGCGTTTTTAGCCATTACATACCCCTGAAACCAGATCGGGGGTTTCAGTCTTTCTTCATTACATTCCATCCGTATTTCAAGCCGAGTGAGAGAAGAACGGCGGTTGTAGGAGAAAAAATGGTGAAGTCCTCAATTCAGAGGGGATTTAGGGTGTTAAATTCTATCATTCTGCTGTTGATTGAAGCAGAGACGATGATTATCATGGGATTGTCACTGTTGTTACAGATCGAGAATCAAAGAGATTCTTGCGAGAAATTAAGAAGATAAATGTTGATATCAATTCAGATGGGAGAAGAATGGAGTGTCGGTGACGATTAAAGAGTTGTGGTTGTTGTTCAACAATAGTGAAGAAGACATGAAGCTTCAGAGTTAGGGGTTGAACAAATTTTGGGATTATATTGATATAAACTGGAATTGGGTTCGATTGATGAAGAATTAGGGCAAGGATCAAAATGGGTTTCGTCTGAATTTGATTCTGAAGAGGGATTTAGAACTCATGCTCAAAGGCAAGAAATGGATTAAATGAATGTATAGAGGTTGAGAGAACAATGGGTAAAGGTTGAATGTCCTGTGTGCGTAAATGGAAATCATGGCAGGGAAGTATGGATGAATGCAGGGTTAAATGAATGACCTGAGTTGAAATTGCAAATAAAAGAGCAAGCAATGCTTCAAGGAGATGGCTGTGCTGCTGGTGCCATTGGTGAAGGTCGAGATGCAAATGGAGATAAATACAAATGGGTTTTGTGGTGTTGTGAAGCTGCTTTAGATGTATGTCTAGGGTTACAGTGATGCAGGTGATGGATTATGGAATGGTGCTGCTTCAAGGAGATGGCTGTGATGTTGTTGGTGGTTTCTGGTGTGCAACTGAAGTTACAGGAGCAGCAAGGTTTGTTGAATTTCAGTTAAGATGAAGAAGCAGCTGATGTTGGAGCAGTAAGGTGTTGTGTTTGGTATACAGGTGTTTATGGGTGAAAACTACTCATGTCGAATTTGGTAATTTGGGGTGTGTGGATGAGGAATGAATCTAAACCCTAAACAAATGCACTGCGCGGTGTGTGCTTGTAGATTCGGAAATCAATCTGTGCAAGTCCGGCCTAAACCAAGAAATGGTCGTTTCAGACTTGTTTCGGTCACAAAGTGAAGGAGATGGGGTTGATCTTAGGGAGGGAAGCGAAGAAGGTGTTGAGATTGTGAAGGTGTTGGCTTGCTTATGACTTGCAACAAGAAAGTGAACAAGCTTACGATTGGTGTAAGCAGGCTCTGGGTGTTTTCTTGTTGTTTTCCTCTGTTTGGAAATAGGGCGGAGAACCTATTTATACAAGTCATTGAGCCTTATTCACGTCTCTCGTGGGAAGTGGAGGAAGTGAAGTGATGGATTAGTGGAGTTGTGCGTTGGTGATACACGACCAGCCTTGCCCACTTCTCATATTCATCTCTAACCGTCCATGACTTCCTAACACGTTCTTGTGATGGCGCGTTGCCGCAGTACCTGCACGCGTAAACCGCCAGACCAATACCCGAGTATGTATCCCCCGGTTTGTGACATGATTGATGTATGCGGAATGTGTGGATCGTGGATCCACGAAAGATAGCATGTAATCTTTGAATTGAATAACTGCGTTATTTAGAAAGTCGATACTTGTGAAGTATCGTGTGTATTTTATGCAGGTATTGCATCATGATGTGGTAAAGTGATGGGTAATGACGCCTTACTGACCAATTAACTCCTGACCAGGGTTTTTGTTGATGGTGGATTTTCGTTTAAGGTTAAATTTGTAAAAAACCGAAAAAATCATGCGCTGACATCTTGTAAAAGATAAAGCCATTTATAAGTGTTGGATACTCCCTCACTTAATTCACCAAGAATGGAGCATGTAGCAACAATCCCATTCTCGTGAATACATGAAATTCCTCCAGGGTTGGAGCATGTAGCAACAATCCCATCTGTGAATTTCATATCAGCCTTGTATTACCAAGTACTCATTATCGGTGTGGCATGACGAACCGAGTGTTACTCTTACAGAGTGACACGAACCTCAAGCACTATAATGAAACCATGTACGAAATACCCGTACAGGCTGATTCTCGGTGTGTTATACTAGCCCAAGCCCTCTCGGTGTGTTATACTAGCCCGATTGAGCCCCTCTAGGTGTGTTATACTAGCCCGATTGAGCATCCGACCGGACCAGTATCGGTCGGATATGATCGATCGTTGATCATCCAACTCCATAAGCATGATTGGATGACCCCAGATCAATTCCATCACCCCCAAGCAGGTATGGAATACCCACGGCCGACCCCGCATGGTCGGCCATTGGCCTTTGCTTGCCAAGAAACTGTCCATACCAAGCATTATGGACGGAAAACCCTAAAAAAGGGTTTGCGGCATATTACATATGTTGCAAAACAATCTCAACCATTCATCTTCGCAGGTATATATGGAGGGTGTAGATGTAGACTCAAAGGGCCCAGAGCATGTCAACACGATCACCATGGGCCCGCCTACACACTTGACCAATCGGTCAAGACCAACAATGTTTGGCCGTGACAAAATCGTCACCCAAACAGGAGGAGGCGCACGGCTTTGAAAACCAAAACTAGGGTTTTGAGCATCACGAGCGTCCATCTTCTCCGGCACGAATGGAGGGTCCCAGATTAAATTATGCAGGTCCGGTCATACCAGCATGACCACCGCGGGCCCATCTACCTCCTCATGTGATCGGCCAAGGCATATCATGCCTTGTCAATCCAAAACGCCCGCCCAAACATGCGTGGTTACACTTCCCAAATCGCAAACTAATCTCGACCACTCAACTTCACCGGATGATTTGAATGGCTTAGATCACGTTTTCATGGGATAATCAGGTATAGGCGTGAACACCAGCCTACCACCTACATGCTGGAGTGATCGACCAAGACCGACCAAGATTGGTCGTCTCGAAACGCGTGCAGGAATGTCATGCGGTTTCTAACTCCTTTGCGGAAAGGGTTTCTGCCGCAAACCGATCTCAACCACTCCTCTTTGCCGGTCAAATTGAGTGGCTTAGATCGCACCTTCATGGGACAGTGAAACATGGACGTGTACACGGCATGCCATCAACATGCACGGCAGGTCGGTCCTCTCCAAAATCCTTCCCATGCTTGGTTTCGACCAAGGTCAAGAGTGATGCTTGCGCACCTCTTCAAAAACCCTAATTTCATCAACGGTCGCAGATGAGTGTCTCAAACATCATCTCATCCGTCTAACTTCACCAGCTTGGTTATACAACCCTGGTCAGGAGTAAATTGGTCAGTGAGGCGACATTACCCATCACTTTACCACACCATGATGCAGTACCTGCATGAAATACACACGATACTTCACAAGTATCGACTTCCTGAATAACACCGTTATTCAATTCAGCATTACATGCTATGTTTTGTGGATCCACTATCCACACATTCCAGACATCAATCATGTCACAAACTGGGGTATACATACTGGGGTATTGGTCTGGCGGTTTACAGCGTGCAGCGTGCAATGCGCCATCACAAGAACGTGTTAGGAAGTCATGGACGGTTAGTGATGATGGGAGAAGTGGGCAAGACTGGTCGTGTGGCACCAACGCACATCTCCACTACTCCATCACTCCACTTCCTCCACTTCCCACGAGAAACGTGAATGAGGCTCAATGACTTGTATAAATAGGTTCTCCGCCCTATTTTTAAACAACAGAGGAAAACAACACAAGTTCAGACGAGAAAACCAAGTGTTGATACCGTCATATTCAACCATCTTCATTTACAAGTCATAAGCAAGCCAACATCTTCACAATCTCAACACCTTCTTCGCTTCCCTCCCTAAGATCAACCCCATCTCCTTCACTTTGTGACCGAAACAAGTCTTGAACGGCCATTTCTTGGTTTAGGTAGGACTTGCCTGACATTGATCTCTCGAATCTACAAGCACTCACCGCGCAGTGCATTTGTTTAAGGTTTCGATTCATTCCTCATCCACACCCCAAATTACCAAATTCGGCAGGAATAGTTTTCACCCATAAACAATTGGCGACCACAGTGGGAGATTAATCTCTCGGTTGTAAAGTCAATTTCTCCGAAATTCAATTCAATTTCATCAGTTTCGAGAGGGTAGATCTTTAGAATCAATTCAATCAAAAATTCATTATGGTGGAATTAAGGTCTGGGTCGGCAATCAATTCTGATGGAGCCGGTGTGGATAACAATCCTGGTGTTGAAATACCTGTCAATGGAGCTACCGTGGTCAATACATCTCGTGGAGTCGTCACTTCTACCACCAGCACCAGCGTAGCAGCGGATATTCCAGTAGGAATAACTCCTCCCATCACCAGAGCCAGAGCAGCCGCAAATCCCGGCATCCCCTCAAGTGTAACGCCTCCAGTAGTCACCAGAGCAACAACTTTCACTCCTCCATCAGGACGAGGAGCCGGAGGCGCAAGAGGAGGACCAGCGTCCATTACCATTTCAGACTTGATGGAGAAACAGGAAGTTCTTGCCAAGACTCAAACAGACATGGCCGCAACCCAGAAAGAGGTACTCACTTTCCTCAAAACCTTGACTGAACGATTACCGCAGGATTCATGTCGATCTTTGGAGACAACAAGAGATGCCTTCGATTCACCCGGAGCAGGCGTTTCCACTCCGACCCACACGAATGAAGAAACTCGTGTTGCTCCTGAGCGCCAAAGGGAGAGGGACCAGACTTCCAACTTCATCACACGTGAGGATCTGGAACGACTCCTTCAAAGCCGAGGCAAAGGAAATCTGACGGATACGCACCAACACCAACCGCCATACCCTCAAGATATGCAACAAATCCCTCTTCCAAGAGGTTACACCTCTCCCCAGTTCTCCCTCTACGACGGTACTGGTAATGCTCGTGAACACATTTCTCGATTCTTGGAAGCCTTGGGGGAACATGAATACAATCATGTTTTACGCCTAAAAGAATTCTCAAAATCACTTACGGGAGGGCATACACAGTACAACAACATTGCGCCTAACAAAGATATCCAATTGGAGCGAGATGGTCGAGTGCTTTCTACAGAAGTATTTCTTCGTGTCTGAACAAATCACGTTTTCAGACCTGGGAAGAATTCTCCAGCGGAACAATGAGCATCCCAACGACTTCGTTAAAAGATTCAGGACCCAAGCACTGGATTGTCACGACCCGAATGTCACCGAACGGCAATTGGTGGAATCATGCATCAATGGGATGATACCCATATACCGCGTGCTCTGTTAGAGAATCCGGGCTTTCAAACGTTCTCGAGCTCCACGAAGCTGCAAAACGCTCAAAGAACAACTCGCACCTAGACTGCTAGAAAGAACCAGAGTTGTTCGGAGTGAAGATTCCCGTGAAAGTCGAGGAAGCAGGCGTCTCACGAACAAGCAATACAACACCAGTCCTTCTGTAAGCATAGTGGGCGGAGGAGAGAAAAGGAAAGCCTCAGTGACGGAGCCACAAACAAAGTGAACATCCCCGGCACACAAGACTTCGTCTCGAAAAGGAACAGACAAAACTCCTGCACAAAACACTAAAGACACAGGTTTTCCTTTTCCCATGAATGAAGTGATAGAGCTCTTGGAAGCGTGGATCCAAGACGACGCCGTAAAGCTACCCCCTATCAGGCGTCCTCCGACCGAGGAAGAAATGGAAGATCCCAGATATTGTTGCTACCATAGGTTCGTCCATCATCCAACCAAAGATTGTAACAGGTTGAAACAAATATTCAGGGAAAAGGTAGAGACAGGCGAACTCCAGCTTGGAAACGAAGGTGTTCACAGAGACCCTCTACCTATCAGAAGCGCATGATTTCGAGGATTCTGTTCGCAAGACCGTGCAATCTATGATGGAGCACATATGTGAAATCTTATACTTCTCCAAAGGACAGCGTCAAGACATATTTTAGGCCCTCAACCACATTGTGTCAGGTAGGCGTTTGCATCCAGCAGCAGTCCAGGAACCCCAGTCTTTCCTGAAGGACATGAGCGTTGGAAACTTGGGACTTCCAACTGTCACTCGTTTGAGAAACGTTGAGTTCGATAAAGCGTGTTGATTGATACGGCTTCGAATTTAACATCATTACTGTAAAGACCTTGAGAGCGGCAAAGATTTCTAAGCGAGAAGCTACTCGTCACCCAAGCTGTGGTTAAAGATTGGCGAGAAGAACTCGAGAGATGCATATGGATACATCGATCTTGAAGTCAAATTGGGTGATGCCTCGACACAAGCGAGGTTCTACATAGTCAAAGATCATCCCAACTACGACATGATCCTAGGAAGCTCTTGGATGCATGATAACAAAGCCATACTGGAAGTCTGTCCTCTACCGGTTTCGACACCTGAAAGAATCTCCAACACGCCTTCTGGATCTCCTGACTGTCTGCTGCCGCACCAACAACTTGCCAATATGACACAACTTCCCGGAGAAAGCCTGTCGGCATACATTGAAAGGTTCCGATCTCAAGTAAGTCTCATCACACAACTCTCCTTGCAACCTACCGCACCTCACTCTGACAAGTCCTGGGGACTGGCTCCAATCCACAAACCAACCCCGGCTAAGAGATGTGAATGGGAGGCCGGCCCTTTCAAGCGTTTTATCAAGAGCGTGGAAGTTGTTCTGGTCAAAGACGACAAAGCTAAAGCCCGGTATCTACACGACCAAACCCATTTGGAATTGGAGACACAGTGACAAAGATGACTATGTTCAATGTTGGAAGTATGACGGTGAAGATGACCACTCCACCTGACTCACCCACCGAAAGAGAGGATGAACCATACTTGGTAGCAGATGTTATCCTAGGCGGCTACTGCAAGCTCATCAACGCTGATAAACTAGAGGGCGTAACAATTCACTCACGATGGCTCAAACCCCACCGAACCTAAGATGCTGTGCTGCCACTTCACACTTAAATCAGTCCACTGGAGCAAGAAAGGAAACCCTAAGCAAACATCTCACGGGAAAAAGCAAATAGAACGTGTGCGGAAAATGATTTGAGCCATCTGCCCAGCAAAGCCAGGAAGATATTGCATCACAGGTCCGTGGATATTCCATTATAGTATTACTTATTTTATCACTAAGGATTACGTGTGAAGGCTGATGAGTGCCAAATATTGCATATTTATACACCTTTTTATTGGCATTTTTCTCATCTTTTGTGCTCAAGAATCAGATATTATCCCAGATTCTGTATTTTCTTTGTTTTCAAGAATAAATATTTGTACTAATTAACTTTGTGTTTTTAGGTAATAAATAAAGCTCGAGAAACCGAGGAGCCCAAAGAGCGAAGAAGTGGAGTCAAGCATCTATGGAGCAGAAAGCCAAAGCCCGCGCGCAACAGTTGCAACCCAACAAGTAGCAACTCATCTACAAGACATGGGCTTGAGCTAGACCCGACCCGCGACCCGGATCCGAGTCCGTTCACTCCAAGCCGTTGAGATCTCGCCCAGATGCATCAAACGGTCGCTCCTTCGCTCACATCCATTTTTCGATGCTCCGCTCAACACCAGATCACGCCAAAACCGCCTATCACCCTCGGCCGTTCAGATCTCCATTAGCTTCATCCTACGCTCGCTAGGCCCCTCTCATCATCACTCATTGCTACTTTGCTCCATAGCAAAGTTACCTACACCTATACCCCCACTCGAGCAAAACATTTCCCCTTCACTTTCTCTTTCTTCTCCACCCACTCCCCTCTGCAAAGCCCTCACCGTTTTCTTCTCCACCCACGTCCCTGTACAGAGCCATCATCACTACCATCGCTCCACCTCCATCATCACTTTGCCTGACAGCAACAGCGTTAGTACCATCTCCTCCATACCCTAATTCACACTGTCTCAGCTTTTAGCTTCTCTAACCCTAGAAGCTAGGGTTAAGGCAGTTGGAATTAGGGTTTCACCACCAACCACGATGCATGTTCGATTCAGAGGAAAAGCAAGGTCGACAACAGGTTTGGGTCATCAGTGTAGTGGTTAGGATTATTTTTGTGAGTTATAAATTGGGTCTTTGATGTAAGAGAAACTAGTCAGTTTTAGTGAGTTTTAGATTCATGTTTTAGGGTTTACATTTAGTCTGCAACTTTACTTCAATCTGTTTTTAAATGTTTATCATGTGCTAAATTTACAGAACTAGGATTACAATGAAACCTTGAATCTTAGTTCTGTGGTTCAACTATATCTGATGTTGCTTGAATGTCTAGAATTTATAGATAACTTCATTTGTTAGCTTCCCGGTGCTTTACTCTCACAATGACTGCCCTGTAGGCATTGTAGTTAGGCTAAAACTGCATTGGTGAAGTTTCAGCTCATACCTTAGAGATAAATGACTAATTCTCTAGACTAGTTGTGCTTATTTAGACAACTAGCACTCTAGGTTAGTCCCTTAGCTGAAAATTGAGTTATCAATTGGTGAAACACCTTAGATAGGAGATTAAGTTGACACCTTAACCTTGTCTGTCACAGGAATCAAGCACTCACATAGTTGAATCCCATAACAAGAGACAGTGGTGGATTTGGCAATCCTAGTGCCACTCAACCATAAGTTTACACTTTACCTTGCTTTTCAACACTTAGTTCACTATCACACCTTCATTCCAGTCGTAAGACTTTAAACTAAAGCTTTGTAACCTGTCACATCACGAAAAAGTAGAGATAGCCTTAGAACAGCCTAGCACACACAAGTTCCCTGTGGAAAGACCTGTGCTTGCCACTGCCTTCACTGGCTCTGTGCACTTGCAGAATTAGAACATAGGAAAGCTTCTTTTAGCCCCTATCAAGTTTTTGGCGCCGCTGCCGGGGAACTGGTAGCGTGCTACTTGTTCATTAGAGATTAACTTTACTGTTTTCAACCCTGCCTTGTGCTTAACCCTGCTATCATTGCTATAATTTGCTATAGTTTGCAACTCAGGCATATCTCTGAGCTCTGCCATTGTTGTCTTGCCCTGTTGCTTTGATTGTGAGACCTTATGAACTGAAATTTTTCTCTCAAGTCACAGGTACCTGTGGAGCAGCTGGAGAAAAGCCCACTGTGGAGTGCCTACAACCCAGTGTATACTGGAGGTATTGTATCCTAACTGTGCTAACTTGAGTGAATGCCTGGTAGCATGTGTGCCTTGAACTATAACACTTAGCATCTTGTTACCCTGTGAGCTTTGCAGCTTTGTGAGCTGTTTATGTGAGCTTAAGCCTTTATTGCTTTGCTCAGCATTTTTGTGTAATTGCTTTGCCAGTGCTTTGCCTTGCTAGCCCCTGAGCTTAGCTGCAAGCCCCTGTAGCTGCAGGCTGAGACCAAGCCCTTGAATAGACCAAGCCCCTGTAATACTCGGCTGAGTCCTTACTTGAGACCTTGTGTTGGTTCTCATATACCAAGGTTGTGATCAACCCTGAGCTGGCTTGAACCACCATTCCTTGTAAGCCTGTTTTGCTTGACCTGTGCACCTGAGCATCTGTTATCTGTGCACCTGAGCGTTTTTTTTTTAAAACCTGATTGCTTTGCCTTGCTGAGCCCTTTATTGCTTTGCCTTGTGTGATCTGTACAACAAACCAACTACTGAGCTCAGAGTTTGACATCAACTCAGCCTTTGATATCTGAGTGAGTTGATGCAACAAACTCAACTGAGCCAGTTGACCACATACCCTGCACTCTTGTGCTTGCCCTGAATTCTGTGTGTAACATTTGTTGTTTGATTGTCTGTGAATCACCCCTGCTGTGTTACTATCAATTGTGCTTGCATGGGTATGAAGTAGCAAAGCTGGTGATTAGCACTTAGGTTGTTTTTCAAAACAACACAACCCTGCACTATGTTGCACCATTGAGTGAGCACAACCTTTACCTTGTGCACAATTCACCAAATTTTTCTTCTTTGCTTGTGTTGTGTTGTGATTATAGTCCTTGCCTGTGCTGTGTAAATTGAGTCAAGCTCTTTGTTGTGCCGCTATCCATTGTTGATTACCTGAAATTTGTGCTTTGTGCTCATTTGCGAACATGCAATACCAGTGTCACCTGACCCGATGTGAGTTGCCAAACTCGCACCAATGCACCTCGTGGCCTGCAAACTTTCTCCCCACTGGCACGGCAATTTGCCTTCAACCCAATCTTTGGGCTGTCACAAAAGCCTGAGCTGTTCAAGCTAAACCCACTTCTGGGCTTGCATTCCACTGATTCTCAGCCCACAAATCTGGGCTGTAACCCTGCCAAAATCCCAACTGCTAGGCTGTCACAAACCTGGGCTGCTTAAGAGAAAACCCAATTGCTGGGCTTGCTAACCTATTCTGGGTTGTGCCATATCAACCCAATTTGGGCCAAACAAACAATCAAACCTACACCTTTTGGGCTAGGGATTAACCTACTCTGCTGGGCCTTACAAACAATCAAACAATCGAACCTACACCTTTTGGGCTGGAACCAACCTACTCTGCTGGGCCTTACAATACCAATAACCAATCTCTTGGGCTTGTGTTTTGTTTTATTGGGTCATTTTTGAGTCTTTGCTTTTCTGTGTTAAACTTGATGTATGTTAACATGCTAGAGGCGCGTGCTAGGCTATGATTGTGTCTTTTAGAGACCAAACAAATCGATTAGTGAGAATCCGCCCGGACGAAATCGTTAGCATACCCAGTTCTTCAACAGAAAGCCCAATTCCATCGGAGAGCCCATCCGAATCGAAACCATGGGTGAGGAACTTAACCAACCCCGTAGTCTCAAGGACTACATGTACCCAACTAGGGCAAGCCAGCCCTCTTGCATCATCATCCTGCCGTCTTTGGGCGTTTGAACTGAAAGCAAGCACCATTCATATGCTACCCGTGTTTAGAGGGGTCAATGCGAGAACCCCTACCATCACGTGAGAGACTTTGAGGACATTTGTGGGACTCTGCGTTTTAACCAAATGCCAGAGGAGTCCCTCAAATTGAGATTGTTTCCTTTTTCTCTGAAAGACAAAGCCAAGTCTTGGCTACATGCTCTACAACCACAGTCCATTAGAACCTGGGATGACCTCACAAAGGAGTTTTTCAAAAAGTTTTTCCCAAACCATAAGACGGCGGCAATTCGCCAGAGTCTTAATGGTTTTGTGCAATTAGAAGACGAGACTCTAGCAAAATACTTGGAGAGATTCAACGAATTATTACTCCAATGTCCACACCATGGTTTTGAAAAATGGAGACTTGTGCAGATCTTGTATGAGGGTCTAGATGTTAGAACCCGTACCACAGTAGAGTCAATGTGCAACGGTGCATTTATTGACAAGAGTGCCGATGACGCTTGGTCTTTCTTAATCGAAGTTGCTGAAAAGACTCAACAGTGGGAGTCCATCCGAGAACCGATACGGACTACCCCTACCAACAATGTTCATAGAATCGAGTCGGACTTTGAGGGAAATGCAAAAATGGCTTCTTTGGCCCGGACCACCGACCAACGTCTCACGAACCTGGATCTTAAGATCGGTCAAATCGTGATACGTTGAATGAGAGAGAAAAAGGCAAGTTTCCTAGTCAACCCCTACAAAATCCAAAGAATGTGTTTCAAGCAGGCTCCTCTACCTGCAATGAAACTTCACATAGTCAAGCAAATGTTATTACCACTCTCCGTAGTGGTAGAACTATTGAGAACAATGTAGGTGTACCACCATCAAGCGAGTCTACATCAGACTCCCAAGTACACACATCACCACAGAAAACATCTACTGTAGAGAAAGAATCTGAGCCCATTGAGAAAACCAAGAGTCCTACTGATACAGATGTTCCTGTGCCAAGTCATGTTCCCTGTTGCTCCATTTCCACAACGGTTGGTGCAATGAAGGGGGTACCCAATACAACGAGATGTTGGAATTGTTCAAAAGAGTTAACATAAACATTCCATTTCTCGAAGCAATTAGGCAAATACCTGCCTATGCTAAGTTTTTGAAGGACCTTTGCACTCAAAAGCGAAAGCTTCATGTGCATAAGCGTGCCTTCCTCACTGAGCAAGTGAGCTCCATAATCCAAAACAAAACCCCACCTAAGTTCAAAGACCCAGGTAGTCCAACTATCTCTTGTACCATAGGTGATCATACAATCAGAAAAGCTTTATTGGATTTAGGAGCTAGTGTGAACCTACTGCCATATTCTGTGTATGTACAGTTAGGTCTTGGGGAATTGCAACCCACTCCTGTCACGCTACAATTAGCGGACAGATCTGTGCGAATCCCTCGAGGAATCGTGGAAGATGTGCTAATCAAGGTTGATAAATTTTATTTCCCTGTGGACTTCATTGTTTTAGATACTCAACCTGTGCAAAATCCTGACAATCATATTCCCGTTATCTTAAGACGTCCCTTTTTGGCAACGTCAAACGCTATCATAAATTGTCGTAGCGGGATATTGAATTTGTCTTTTAGCAACATGACTGTAGAACTGAATGTCTTTCGTGTGAACCAACAACCCATAGAGTGTGATGATGATGAATTGCACGAGGTTATCATGATTGAGAGTCTGATTCAAGACTCATTGTATGACATCTTACCTGTAGATCCTGTACAAGCATGTTTAGACAATTTTGACTTAGATCTCTTGATTACGAGTACATTAGTGAAGTTCACTCTTTGCTAGAGGCTGTGCCACCCATGGATATTGCCAAATGGCAGAATGCAGTGGAACCTCTTCCACTCTCTGATACCATATCTGCCCCACCTCTTGACACACCACCTAAGCTTGATTTGGAACCATTACCTGATACCTTGAAGTATGCATTCTTAGGTCCTTCTGAGACTTTACCTGTGATTATTGCATCATGTTTAGACACGGAACAGGAAAGTCAACTTTTAGAAGGACCTAAGAATGCATAAAGGAGCCTTAGGTTGGACCATCTCCGATCTTAAGGGTATAAGTCCCACAATTTGCATGCACCATATAAACCTTGAGGAGAATACCAAACCATCTAGGGAAATGCAAAGGAGACTTAACCCCAACATGAGAGATGTTGTCAAGGGTGAGATTCTGAAACTACTTGACGCGGGTATCATTTACCCGTCCCACGATAGCTTGATGGGTCGAGTCCTATTCGGGTAGTACCCAAGAAATCTGGCATTCTTGTTGTTCAAAATGAGATGAATGAGCTCATTCCCACCCGTGTGACCTTTGGATGGCGAGTATGTATTGATTATAGAAAACTGAACACAAAGAACCAAGAAAGACCATTTTCCCCTTCCCTTCATTGACCAAATCTTTGGAAAGGTTAGCCAAACATAAGTACTCTTTGCTTCTTAGATGGCTATTCAGCTACAACCAAATTCACATAGCACCCGAAGACCAACAAAAGACCACATTTACCTGTCCTTATGGAACATTTGCTTATCGTCGTATGCCTTTTGGGCTGTGCAATGCACCCGCTACTTTTCAACGTTGCATGATGAGCATTTTTTCCGACATGGTAGATAAGTTCCTTGAGATTTTTATGGATGATTTTTCTGTGTTTGGATCTTCATTTGATGAGTGTTTGCAACACCTCACATGTGTGCTAGTTAGGTGTAAGGAGAAGAGTTTGGTCTTGAATTGGGAAAAATGCCATTTTATGGTTAATTCAGGCATTGTTCTAGGGCATATCATCTCGGAAAAAGGCATAGAAGTAGACAAAGCCAAGGTAGATCTCATTCAACAGTTGCCTCAACCTCGTTCCGTGAGGGACATTAGATCATTTCTAGGCCATGCGGGTTTTTACCGCCGATTCATCAAAGACTTTAGTAAAATTTCACGACCTTTGTGCAATCTTCTTGCAAAAGATGTTGCATTTGTCTTTGATGATGCTTGTAAGGAAGCATGGGAGCAATCAAGGCTCTCCTTACATCCGCCCTATAGTCGTGCCCCGATTGGTCATTACCATTTGAGATTATGTGTGATGCGTCGACTATCTTTGTAGGAGCTGTTTTAGGCCAAAGAGTAGACAAACTTCCATACGTGATCTACTATGCTAGTAAAACCCTCAATGATGCTCAATTGAATTATTCCACTAATGAGAAGGAGTTGCTAGCTGTTGTGTTTGCATTAGACAAGTTTAGATCTTATTTGATAGGGTCTAAGGTCATCATTTATACTGATCATGCTGCATTGAGATATCTTTTGTCTAAGAAAGATGCTAAGGCTCGTCTAATTCGATGGATACTCTTGCTACAAGAGTTCAACCTCGAAATTTGAGATAAGAAAGGGTCAGAGAATGTTGTTGCCGATCATTTGTCTAGGTTGAATGTTGAATCTTCTGATGAGTCTGTGATAATTAGGGAATCATTCCCTGATGAGCAATTGATGCTTGTGGCTGAAATGCCATGGTTTGCTGATATTGTCAACTACCTTGCTACAGGTAGAATGCCCTTGCATTGGTCTAAACAAGACCGTGCTAAGTTCTTGGCTGAAGTTAAACATTTCCTTTGGGATGACCCATATTTGTTTAAGTCTTTGCCAAGACCAAATCATTAGGAGATGTGTCCCCAGTTCGAACAAAGGGACGTCATCTCTTTCTGTCATGACCATGCATGTGGAGGCCACTTTAGTGCCAAGAAAACTGCTTGCAAAGATCTTGCAAAGCGGTTTCTATTGGCCAACACTGTTTAAGGATTGTCATGCATTCTGTGTTGCTTGTGACCGATGCCAGAAACTAGGAAGTATATCTAGGAGAAACATGATGCCCTTACAACCCATATTGATTGTTGAACTGTTTGATGTTTGGGGCATCGATTTCATGGGTCCATTTCCGAATTCTGAAGGTAAGTTGTACATCCTTGTAGCTGTCGATTATGTCTCTAAGTGGGTAGAGGCCATTGCATCCAAAACCAACGACCATAAAGTTGTTCTTTCCTTTCTTAAGGAGAACATTTTCTCCCGTTTTGGAACCCCGAGAGCGATAATCAGTGATGGAGGTAGTCATTTCTGCAATAGACCCTTTGAATCATTAGTGCGCAAGTATGGAATCACTCACAAGGTCGCAACACCTTACCATCCTCAAACCAGTGGCCAAGTGGAAGTGTCCAATAGAGAAATCAAGCATATTTTTGAGAAGACCGTCAATCCTTCTAGGAAGGATTGGTCTTTGCGCTTAAATGATGCTTTATGGGCCTATAGGACCTCATACAAGACTCCCATCGGGATGTCTCCTTATAGACTTGTGTACGGAAAAGCGTGTCATCTACCTGTTGAGTTAGAACACCGTGCATACTGGGCTGTGAAAAAGTTGAATTTTGATCTTGATAAGGCTGGTACCCGTAGGAAACTTCAACTCAATGAGTTAGAAGAATTGAGAAACGATGCATATGATAGTGCCAAGACGTACAAACATAGAATGAAGGTGTTTCACGACAAGCGCATTCTGCGCAAGTCTTTCACCCCAGGACAGAAAGTTTTATTGTACAACACTAGATTGCACTTGTTTCCAGGGAAGCTACGTTCTCGATGGTCAGGACCATACGTGGTACGTACCGTCTTTCCCCATGGAGCGGTAGAAGTTGAAAACCCAGCAAACAAGAACATCTTCAAAGTCAATAGTCAAAGACTGAAACCATTTCTGGAGCATCTTCCACCAGAAGTTGAGACCGTTGACTTGGAAGACCCCATTTATGTGGACTGATCTAGTCCACTTTTGTACATACATATGGACTAAACATCCATCATCTTTCCCTTTTTCTTTTTCTTTTTGCATAATTTTGATGTGTGCTAACCAATCTTTTTGTCTTGCGTTCGTGATTGTTTGCTTTCAAAGCATTCATCTTTCTATGGTTTAGCAACACCCTCTTGCATCCGGTAATCTCTTCCCTTTTCTTTATTTAACATAGTTCTCTTGGTATGTGACTTTTTGAACTCTTATTATCTGTCGACACATTGAGGACAATGTTTGATCTAGGTTTGGGGGTGTGATTTGCATATAGAGTTTTTAGTCTTTTTGTTTTTTTTTTAGTCTTTTTGTTTTACTTCACTTCAAAAAAAAAAAAAAAAAAAATCGAAAAACTCAAAAATTTGCATAAAAACCTCCAACTTTTAGAGATTTTAGAGTCACTAGCATGCTTCTAGCTATGTTTACATAGAGAGTCGACCGAAATAACAGAACTTGGAAGTACTTTGGAGAACGCAATCGGGTTTCTTAGTTGATTAGAGCGTTAAAGTTGGATTTAACCATACCGGAGGAGAGCGAATTAGGTCTTTGTTTAGATATTCTAGTAGTAGAATTGTGATCAACCATAGTGGAGACTACCCATTTTACATCAAGCGAGGTACCGACCTTCACTCTTTGTGACTTTCTAGAAAATCTTTTAGAGTGTGTGTCACCGTACGTCAATTCCGGGTAGGAATGGTGAGCTACCCAACTTCGCACCACTTTCAGCACTATTTTTGATCTCTTGAGTGCTAATTTTGTCAATCATGAGGGTGACGTCTAAAGATGAAAACTCCTTCTAAATATCGATTTGTAGTTAGCATCACTCTCTCTCTCTCAATCAGCAAGACCCATAGAAACACATCATCGTCAGCAAACGGAGCAACATCAGAATATTTGAAGAAAAGTTGATATAGTCCAAGGTTTATGTGCAACAAAGAAAAGAAAAGAAAATAGGATGAGAATTAATAAAATTTATAAAATCAAGACAATACAAGTTATGGAAATTGTGTGATATAATCCTTCATCCATGGAGTTAGTATTTTTGTTGTTATTTTCAATTAATGTATATAGTAAAGTCAAAAAAAAAAAAAAAAAAAAAAAAAAAAAATCAAAAAATTATTGTAGTTTATTTTCTTAGTTTTGATACCACCATGGTAAAGAAGAGTTCAAGAAGAAAATTCCAAGTAACAAGGAAATTGAGTAGAAAAGTTAAAAATTGTAGTTTTTGTGAAGTTTAGAAGTTCGTCATCAACAATTGAAGACCGAAGACCGAAGATTGAAGACGTTTCTATGGTTCTTATGAGAGAGTGATATTAATTGCCGATCGGGTGAGAAGTGAGTGAGTACTCCCACCCCTTGCTAATGGTTGATTTCCTTTCTTAGAGATCATGAGAAAAAAGATTCTTTTTGTCCACAATTTTGTGGAGTCTCGTAAATTATTTCGGAAGGTTATCCTTCTTACCTACAACGTGTGCGGGATTCTCTCTTTATTCCCTGCCTGCACACATGAGAGACTAAAAAGCGATCTTTTTGAGTGCAATTATCATAAAACCCTAATGGTGAGGCAGAAGTTGAGACTTATGATCACAATCGAATCCGAATTCTTTCATATGGTATGGTTACTTCTCGCTCAAAGACTTAAGGATGAGAATGCGTTCTTTAGTAGTTCTAACTTCTTGTTACTAGTATGCAGAAACTCTATGTCCTCATAGCTCCTTGGATGCTTGAGACTCTTTTATACTCTGAAGTTGGAGAAGGTTTTGTGGGTACACCTCTTGTAAACCCTCACGAGACTACAACTCGTCCACTAGGGACACCTAGGGGTTTAAAGGCTTAGTGCATACGCTAAATGCATTCGAGAGACCTGCGACAGGGGTATAGTTAGGATTTCTTATTTTCTGTTTCACTTGAGGACAAATAAAATTCAGGTTTGGGGGTATTTGATGAGTGCCAAATATTGCATATTTATACACCTTTTTATTGGCATTTTTCTCATCTTTTGTGCTCAAGAATCGAGATATTATCCCATTACGTATTTTCTTTGTTTTCAAGAATAAATATTTGTACTAATTAACTTTGTGTTTTTAGGTAATAAATAAAGCTCGGAGAAACTGAGGAGCCCAAAGAGCGAAGAAGTGGAGTCAAGCATCTATGGAGTAGAAAGCCAAAGCCCGCGCTGTGAGTTGCAACCCAACAAGTAGCAACTCATCTACAAGACATGGGCTTGAGCTGACCCGGCCGCGATCCGGATCCGAGTCCGTTCACTCCAAGCCGTTGAGATCTCGCCCAGATGCATCAAACGGTCGCTCCTTCGCTCACATCCATTTTTCGATGCTCCGCTCAACACCAGATCACGCCAAAACCGCCTATCACCCTCGGCCGTTCAGATCTCCATTAGCTCCATCCTACGCTCGCTAGGCCCCTCTCATCATCACTCGCTGTGCCTGCTCCATAGCAAAGTTACCTACACCTATACCCCCACTCGAGCAAAACATTTCCCCTTCACTTTCTCTTTCTTCTCCACCCACTCCCCTCTGCAAAGCCCTCACCGTTTTCTTCTCCACCCACGTCCCTGTACAGATCCATCATCACTACCATCGCTCCACCTCCATCATCACTTTGCCTGACAGCAACAGCGTTAGTACCATCTCCTCCATACCCTAATTCACATTGTCTCAGCTTTTAGCTTCTCTAACCCTAGATTCTAGGGTTAGGGCAGTTGGAATTAGGGTTTCACCACCAACCACGATGCATGTTCGATTCAGAGGAAAAGCAAGGTCGACAACAGGTTTGGGTCATCAGTGTAGTGGTTAGGATTATTTTTGTGAGTTATAAATTGGGTCTTTGATGTAAGAGAAACTAGTCAGTTTTAATGAGTTTTAGATTCATGTTTTAGGGTTTACATTTAGTACACGCAACTTTACTTCAACTGCTTTTTAAATGTTTATCATGTGCTAAATTTATAGAACTAGGATTACAATGAAACCTTGAATCTTAGTTCTGTGGTTCAACTATATCTGATGTTGCTTGAATGTCTAGAATTTATAGATAACTTCATTTGTTAGCTTCCCAGTGCTTTACTCTCACAATGACTGCCCTGTAGGCATTGTAGTTAGGCTAAAACTGCATTGGTGAAGTTTCATCTCATACCTTAGAGATAAATGACTAATTCTCTAGACTAGTTGTGCTTATTTAGACAACTAGCACTCTAGGTTAGTCCCTTAGCTGAAAATTGAGTTATCAATTGGTGAAACACCTTAGATAGGAGATTAAGTTGACACCTTAACCTTGTCTGTCACAGGAATCAAGCACTCACATAGTTGAATCCCATAACAAGAGACAGTGGTGGATTTGGCAATCCTAGTGCCACTCAACCATAAGTTTACACTTTACCTTTCTTTTCAACACTTAGTTCACTATCACACCTTCATTCCAGTCGTAAGACTTTAAACTAAAGCTTTGTAACCCTGTCACATCACCTGAAAACAGTAGAGATAGCCTTAGAACAGCCTAGCACACACAAGTTCCCTGTGGAAAGACCTGTGCTTACCACTGCCTTCACTGGCTCTGTGCACTTGCAGAATTAGAACATAGGAAAGCTTCTTTTAGCCCCTATCAAAGGCGCACCCTTGCGCCTGAGAAAGTTCGGTTGCAGTCTTGACAAAGGATTGTAAAGGAAAACTTTATTCAAATAATCAAATGGAAGAAAAACTTTGAACTCAGCTGCCACTGAGTACAAGGAAGATATTCAAATACACGGAATATGCTTGGAAAAGAAAGAAGGAAGTTCTAATCGCCAAGAGAGTCAGCCTCGCCTGCATCACCGTCAGATTCTGCTCCATCACCTGATGATGCGCCTCTCTCCAGATCTCCCTCAGCTTTTGCATCAGGCATCTCCGCAGGAGCATGACATCACGCTCCATCCCAACAGTATCAGCGGGAGCATCAAAGGTCATAGCAACGTCAGGGGCTATGCAAATTGCCTTCAAGTGTTCAGGTTCGCCCGTATCGGAATCAAGAATTATCACACCGTCCTGGATCGGATAATCACACTTGTCTCCATTCGAAGGTCGTTCATGCTCAACTCTCCGCCTCTTCAACCGCGCTGCGAATCTCTCTGCTCTTGCGCTTACTAGTGTCTGCAGCGTTTCTTCGCGCCTCAACCGCTCCTCCATGTCAATTGCAGCTGAAAGTGCACAGATACGTCCTCTGACAATACGAAGATGTGGAATAGACATCCCCTGTATAGCACGGCCGACTTCGCGAAGTGGAAGATCGATCTTAGCCATTACTTCTTCGTGTGCATGGTTTTCGGGCTTGTCGACTTCGAAACTTCTTTCTGGGGAAGCAACAGAATGATTGTCCGCTACTTCCATGATAAACTGGTAAAGAGAAGAGGTTATGAGCGCACACACACAAAAAATAAATCAAAATCAAATCAATTGATCAGTTAGTCAGAAGATCAGAGCAATACCTGAGATGTAGAATAAAATACCGCGAGAGATGATTATTTATAATCTCACAAGTCGACAGAATCTCAGAAGGAAAAGAAGTCTTTACTTGCCACCTGTGAAGGCTACTAATTCGGGATGACGATCAACGAGGCTTATCAGAAATACTTGAGGAAAGCCGTGTATGATGAAAAAGTACACCTGAAGAAGAGGCCGGGTTTAAATATGTACAAGCGAAACCAAAGCGACTCACCAGAGCAAGTCCTGCTTCCTCCGCATCCTCAATCAGAACCAACCAGTTCCAGGGCAACGCCTGACTATCCGGTAAATGTGTATCTACTTTAGCCTGGTCATTTCAGTATATATGTATGTCACCATCTCATGCCTACCACACAATAGTGTAACCATTATGTGCTAGGCAGGGGACTTAATGTTGATGGTGGATTTTCGTTTAAGGTTAAATTTGTAAAAACCAAAAAAAAATCATGCGTGACATCTTATAAAAGATAAAGCCATTTATAAGTGTTGGATACTCCCTCACTTAATTCACCAAGAATGGAGCATGTAGCAACAATCCCATTCTCGTGAATACATGAAATTCCTCCGAGGTTGGAGCATGTAGCAACAATCCCATCCTGTGAATTTCATATCACCTTGTATTTCCAGTACTCATTATCGGTGTGGCATGACGATCGAGTGTTACTCTTAAGAGTGACACGAACCTCCAAGCACTATAATGAAACCATGTACGAAATAGACAAAGCCGATTCTCGGTGTGTTATACTAGCCCGAGCCCTCTCGGTGTGTTATACTAGCCCGATTGAGCCCCTCTCGGTGTGTTATACTAGCCCGATTGAGCATCCAAGACTGACCGTATCAGTCAGTATATGATACGATCGCAGATCATCCAACTCCATAAGCATGATTGGATGACCCCGGATCAATTCCATCACCCCAAAGCGGTATGGAATACCCACGGCCGACCCCGCATGGTCGGCCATTGCCTTGCTTGCCAAGAAACTGTCCATACCAAGCATTATGGACGGAAAACCTAAAAAAAGGGTTTGCGGCATATTACATATGTTGCAAAACAATCTCAACCATCCATCTTCGCAGGTATAGATGGAGGGTGTAGATGTAGACTCAAAGGGCCCCAGAGCATGTCAACACGATCACCATGGGCCCGCCTACACACACTTGACCAATCGGTCAAGACCAACAATGTTTGGTCGTGACAAAATCATCACCCAAAGGAGGAGGAGGCGCACGGCTTTGAAAACCAAAACTAGGGTTTTGAGCATCACGAGCGTCCATCTTCTCCTAAGCACGAATGGAGGGTCCCAGTTAAATTAAGCGAGTCCGGTCATACCAGCATGACCACCGCGGGCCCATCTACCTCCTCATGTGATCAGCCAAGGCATATCATGCTGGTCAATCAAAACGCCCGCCCAAACATGCGTGGTTACACTTCCCAAATCGCAAACTAATCTCGACCACTCAACTTCATAGGATGATTTGAATGGCTTAGATCACGTTTTCATGGGATAATCGGGTATAGGCGTGAACACCAGCCTACCACCTACATGCTTTGGAGTGATCGACCAAGACCAGACCAAGATTGGTCGTCTCAAACGCAGCGTGCGGGAATGTCATGCGGTTTCTAACTCCTTTGCGGCAAGGGTTTCTGCAGCAAACCGATCTTAACCACTCCTCTTTTTAGGTCAAATTGAGTGGCTTAGATCGCACCTTCATGGGACAGTGAAACATGGACGTGTACACCGGTATGCCATCAACATGCACGACCGGTCGGTCCTCTCCAAAATCCTTCCCATGCTTGGTTTCGACCAAGCTGAAGAGTGATGCTTGCGCACCTCTTCAAAAACCCTAATTTCATCAACGGTCGCAGATGAGTGTCTCAAACATCATCTCATCCGTCTAACTTCACAGACTTGGTTATACAACCCCCGGTCGGGAGTAAATTGGTCGGGTGAGGCGACATTACCCATCACTTTACCACACCATGATACGAGTTTGCATGAAATACACACGATACTTCACAAGTATCGACTTTCCGAATAACACATGATTATTCAATTCCAGCATTACATGCTATGTTTTGTGGATCCACTATCCACACATTCAGTTATCAATCATGTCACAAGCCCGGGAGATACATCTTTTGGGGTATTGGTGCGGCGGTTTACAGCGTGCAGCGTGCAACGCGCCATCACAAGAACGTGTCAGGAAGTCATGGACGGTTAGTGATGATGGAGAAGGGGCAAGGCCCAGTGGTGGTATGGCACCAACGCACATCTCCACTACTCCATCACTCCACTTCCTCCACTTCCTACGAGAAACGTGAATGAGGCTCAATGACTTGTATAAATAGGTTCTCCGCCCTATTTTTAAACAACAGAGGAAAACAACACAAGTTCAGACGAGAAAACCAAGTGTTGATACCGTCATATTCAACCATCTTCTGTTACAAGTCATAAGCAAGCCAACATCTTCACAATCTCAACACCTTCTTCGCTTCCCTCCCTAAGATCAACCCCATCTCCTTCACTTTGTGACCGAAACAAGTCTGGAACAGCCATTTCTTGGTTTAGGCCGGACTTGCACAGATTGATCTCTCGAATCTACAAGCACTCACCGCGCAGTGCATTTGTTTAAGGTTTAGATTCATTCCTCATCCACACCCCAAATTACCAAATTCGGCAGGAATAGTTTTCACCCATAAACAATTGGCGACCACAGTGGGAGATTAATCTCTCGGTTGTAAAGTCAATTTCTCCGAAATTCAATTCAATTTCATTAGTTTGAGAGGGTAGATCTTTAGAATCAATTCAATCAAAATTCATTATGGTGGAATTAAGGTGGGTCGGCAATCAATTCCGATGGAGTGGTGTGGATAACAATCCGGTGTTGAAGTGTCGTCGTGGAGCTACAAGTGGTCAATACATCTCGTGGAGTCGTCACTTCTACCACCGGCACCAGGCGTAGCGTGGATATTCCAGTAGTAATAACTCCTCCCATCACGAGCGGAGCGCCCGCAAATCCCGGCATCCCCTCAAGTGTAACGCCTCCAGTAGTCACCAGAGCAACAACTTTCACTCCTCCATCAGGACGAGGAGCCGGAGGCGCAAGAGGAGGACCAGCGTCCATTACCATTTCAGACTTGATGGAGAAACAGGAAGTTCTTGCCAAGACTCAAACAGACATGGCCGCAACCCAGAAAGAGGTACTCACTTTCCTCAAAACCTTGATCGAACGATTACGCGAGGATTCATGTCGATCTTTGGAGACAACAAGAGATGCCTTCGATTCACCCGGAGCAGGCGTTTCCACTCCGACCCACACGAATGAAGAAACTCGTGTTGCTCCTGAGCGCCAAAGGGAGAGGGACCAGACTTCCAACTTCATCACACGTGAGGATCTGGAACGACTCCTTCAAAGCCGAGGCAAAGGAAATCTGACGGATACGCACCAACACCAACCGCCATACCCTCAAGATATGCAACAAATCCCTCTTCCAAGAGGTTACACCTCTCCCAGTTCTCCCTACGAACAGTATCGGTAATGCTCGTGAACACATTTCTCGATTCTTGGAAGCCTTGGGGAACATGAATACAATCATGTTTTACGCCTAAAAGAATTCTCAAAATCACTTACGGGGAGGGCATACACTGGTACAACAACATTGCGCCTAACAAAGATATCCAATTGGAGCGAGATGGTCAGTGCTTTCTACGGGAAGTATTTCTTCGTATACGAACAAATCACGTTTTGGATGGGAAGAATTCTCCAGCGGAACAATGAGCATCCCAACGACTTCGTTAAAAGATTCAGGACCCAAGCACTGGATTGTCACGACCCGAATATCACCGAACGGAAATTGGTGGAATCATGCATCAATGGGATGATACCCATATACCGTGCTCTGTTAGAGAATCTGGGCTTTCAAACGTTCTATGAGTTCCACGAAGCTGCAAAACGCTCGGCAACAACTGCACCGGCACTGCTAGAAAGAACCAGAGTTGTTCGGAGTGAAGATTCCCGTGAAAGTCGAGGAAGCAGGCGTCTCACGAACAAGCAATACAACACCGGTCCTTCTGTAAGCGTAGTGGGAGGAGGAGAGAAAAGGAAAGCCTCAGTGACGGATCCACAAACAAAGCGAACATCCCCGGCACACAAGACTTCGTCTCGAAAAAGAACAGACAAAACTCCTGCACAAAACACTAAAGACACAGGTTTTCCTTTTCCCATGAATGAAGTGATAGAGCTCTTGGAATCGTGGGTCCAAGACGACGCCGTAAAGCTACCCCCTATCAGGCGTCCTCCGACCGAGGAAAAATGGAAGATCCCGGATATTGTTGCTACCAGAGTTCGTCCATCATCCAACCAAAGATTATAACAAAGTTGAAACAAATATTCATGGAAAAGGTAGAGACGGGCGAACTCCGGCTTGGAAACGAAGGTGTTCACGAGACCCTCTACCTATCGAACTGCATGATTTCGAGGATTACATTCGCAAGACGTGCAATCTATGATGGAGCACATATGTGAAATCTTATACTTCTCCAAAGGACAGCGTCAAGACATATTTTCGGCCCTCAACCACATTGTGTCAGGTAGGCGTTTGCATCCAGCAGCAGTCCAGGAACCCCAGTCTTTCCTGAAGGACATGAGCGTTGGAAACTTGGGACTTCTAACTGTCACTCGTTTGAGAAACGTTGAGTTCGACTCGTTTGAGAAACTTGATTGATACGGCTTCCGAATTTAACATCATTACTGTAAAGACCTTGAGAGCGGCAAAGATTTCTAAGCAGGAAGCTACTCGTCACCCAACTGTGGTTAAAGATTCAGCAGAAGAACTCAGAGATGCATATGGATACATCGATCTTGAAGTCAAATTGGGTGATGCCTCGACACAATCGAGGTTCTACATAGTCAAAGATCATTCCAACTACGACATGATCCTAGGAAGCTCTTGGATGCATGATAACAAAGCCATCTTGGAAGTCTGTCCTCTACGGTTTCGACACACAGAAAGAATCTCCAACACGCCTTGGATCTCTGACTGTCACTGCTGCACCAATAACTTGCCAATATGACACAACTTCCGGAGAAAGCACGTCGGCATACATTGAAAGGTTCCGATCTCAAGTAAGTCTCATCACACAACTCTCCTTGCAACCTCACCGCACCTCACTCGACAAGTCTGGGGGTGGCTCCAATCCACAAACCAACCCCGGCTAAGAGATGTGAATGGGAGGCCGGCCCTTTCAAGCGTTTTATCAAGAGCGTGGAAGTTGTTCTGGTCAAAGACGACAAAGCTAAAGCCCAGGTATCTACACGACCAAACCCATTTGGAATTGGAGACACAGTGACAAAGATGACTATGTTCAATGTTGGAAGTGTGACGGTGAAGATGACCACTCCACCCGACTCACCCACCGAAAGAGAGGATGAATACTTGGTAGCAAATGTTATCTGGCGACTCTGCAAGCTCATCAACGTCGATAAACTAGAGGCGTAATAATTCACTCACGATGGCTCAAACCCCACCGAACCTAAGATCTTTGTGATGCCACTTCACACTTAAATCGAGTCCCTTTGGAGCAAGAAAGGAAACCCTAAGCAAACATCTCACGGGAAGAAGCAAATAGAACGTGTGCGGAAAATGATTTGAGCCATCTGCCCAGCAAAGCCAGGAAGATATTGCATCACAGGTCCGTGGATATTCCATTATAGTATTACTTATTTTATCACTAAGGATTACATGTGAAGGCGCACCCTTGCGCCTGAGAAAGTTCGGTTGCAGTCTTGACAAAGGATTGTAAAGGAAAACTTTATTCAAATAATCAAATGGAAGAAAAATTTGAACTCATCTTGCCCATCGAGTACAAGGAAGATATTCAAATACACAGAATATGCTTAGAAAAGAAAGAAGGAAGTTCTAATCGCCAAGAGAGTCAGCCTCGTCTGCATCACCGTCAGATTCTGCTCCATCGCCTGATGATGCGCCTCTCTCCGGATCTCCCTCAGCTTTTGCATCAGGCATCTCCGCAGCAGCAGCATCACGCTCCATCCCAACAGTATCAGCGGGAGCATCAAAGGTCATAGCAACGCCAGGGGCTATGCAAATTGCCTACAAGTGTTCAGGTTCGCCCGTATCGGAATCAAGAATTATCACGCCGTCCTGGATCGGATAATCACACTTGTCTCCATTCGAAGGTCGTTCATGCTCAACTCTCCGCCTCTTCAATAGCTGGGCGAATGATCTCCTGCTCTTGCGCTTACTAGTGTCTGCAGCGTTTCTTCGCGCCTCAACCGCTCCTCCATGTCAATTGCAGCTGAAAGTGCACAGATACGTCCTCTGACAATACGAAGGTGTGGAATAGACATCCCCTGTATAGCACGGCCGACTTCGCGAAGTGGAAGATCGATCTTAGCCATTACTTCTTCGTGTGCATGGTTTTCGGGCTTGTCGACTTCGAAACTTCTTTCTGGGGAAGCAACAGAATGATTGTCCGCTACTTCCATGATAAACTGGTAAAGAGAAGAGGTTATGAGCGCACACACACAAAAAATAAATCAAAATCAAATCAATTGATCAGTTAGTCAGAAGATCAGAGCAATACCTGAGATGTAGAATAAAAGACCGCGAGAGATGATTATTTATAATCTCACAAGTCGACAGAATCTCAGAAGGAAAAGAAGTCTTTACTTGCCACCTGTGAAGGCTACTAATTCGGGATGACGATCAACGAGGCTTATCAGAAATACTTGAGGAAAGCCGTGTATGATGAAAAAGTACACCTGAAGAAGAGGCCGGGTTTAAATATGTACAAGCGAAACCAAAGCGACTCACCAGAGCAAGTCCTGCTTCCTCCGCATCCTCAATCAGAACCAACCAGTTCCAGGGCAACGCCTGACTATCCGGTAAATGTGTATCTACTTTAGCTTTGGTCATTTCAAGTATATATGTATGTCACCATCTCATGCCTACCACACAATAGTGTAACCATTATGTGCTAGGCGGGGGACTTAATGTTGATGGTGGATTTTCGTTTAAGGTTAAATTTTAAAAACAAGAGAAAAAATCATGCGGCTGACATCTTATAAAAGATAAAGCCATTTATAAGTGTTGGATACTCCCTCACTTAATTCACCAAGAATGGAGCATGTAGCAACAATCCCATTCTGTGAATACATGAAATTCCTCCAGGTTGGAGCATGTAGCAACAATCCCATCCGTGAATTTCATATCAGCCTTGTATTTCGGTACTCATTATCGGTGTGGCATGACGACCGAGTGTTACTCTTCTGAGTGACACGAACCTCCAAGCACTATAATGAAACCATGTACGAAATAAAATGCAGCCGATTCTCGGTGTGTTATACTAGCCCGAGCCCTCTCGGTGTGTTATACTAGCCCCGATTGAGCCCCTCTCGGTGTGTTATACTAGCCCGATTGAGCATCCAAAGATCGACCGTATCGGTCTGGGATATGATTGATCGCAGTCATCCAACTCCATAAGCATGATTGGATGACCCCAGATCAATTCCATCACCCCAAAGCAGGTATGGAATACCCACGGCCGACCCCGCATGGTCGGCCATTGGCCTTTGCTTGCCAAGAAACTGTCCATACCAAGCATTATGGACGGAAAACCCTAAAAAAGGGTTTGCGGCATATTACATATGTTGCAAAACAATCTCAACCATCCATCTTCGCGCAGGTATAGATGGAGGGTGTAGATGTAGACTCAAAGGGCCCGAGCATGTCAACACGATCACCATGGGCCGCCTACACACTTGACCAATCGGTCAAGACCAACAATGTTTGGTCGTGACAAAATCGTCACCCAAACAGGAGGAGGCGCACGGCTTTGAAAACCAAAACTAGGGTTTTGAGCATCACGAGCGTCCATCTTCTCCGGCACGAATGGAGGGTCCCAGATTAAATTAAGCAGGTCCGGTCATACCAGCATGACCACCGCGGGCCCATCTACCTCCTCATGTGATCAGCCAAAGCATATCATGCCTGGTCAATCCAAAACGCCCGCCCAAACATGCGTGGTTACACTTCCCAAATCGCAAACTAATCTCGACCACTCAACTTCACTGGATGATTTGAATGGCTTAGATCACGTTTTCATGGGATAATCAGGTATAGGCATGAACACCAGCCTACCACCTACATGCTGGAGTGATCGACCAAGACCGACCAAGATTGGTCGTCTCGAAACGCGTGCAGGAATGTCATGCGGTTTCTAACTCCTTTGCGGCAAGGGTTTTCCAAGCAAACCGATCTTAACCACTCCTCTTTGGGGTCAAATTGAGTGGCTTAGATCGCACCTTCATGGGACAAGTGAAACATGGACGTGTACACCAAGCATGCCATCAACATGCACGACCGGTCGGTCCTCTCCAAAATCCTTCCCATGCTAGGTTTCGACCAAGCTGAAGAGTGATGATTGCGCACTTCTTCAAAAACCCTAATTTCATCAACGGTCGCAGATGAGTGTCTCAAACATCATCTCATCCGTCTAACTTCATGACTTGGTTATACAACCCCGGTCGAGAGTAAATTGGTCGGTGAGGCGACATTACCCATCACTTTACCACACCATGATGCAAGCACCGCATGAAATACACACGATACTTCACAAGTATCGACTTCTGAATAACACGGTTATTCAATTGACATTACATGCTATGTTTTGTGGATCCACTATCCACACATTCCAGACATCAATCATGTCACAAACTGGGAGATACATACTGGGGTATTGGTCTGGCGGTTTACAGCGTGCAGCGTGCAACGTGCCATCACAAGAACGTGTTAGGAAGTCATGGACGGTTAGTGATGATGGGAGAAGTGGGCAAGACTGGTCGTATGGCACCAACGCACATCTCCACTACTCCATCACTCCACTTCCTCCACTTCCTACGAGAAACGTGAATGAGGCTCAATGACTTGTATAAATAGGTTCTCCGCCCTATTTTTAAACAACAGAGGAAAACAACACAAGTTCAGACGAGAAAACCAAGTGTTGATACCGTCATATTCAACCATCTTCTGTTACAAGTCATAAGCAAGCCAACATCTTCACAATCTCAACACCTTCTTCGCTTCCCTCCCTAAGATCAACCCCATCTCCTTCACTTTGTGACCGAAACAAGTCTGGAATGGCCATTTCTTGGTTTAGGCCGGACTTGCCTGATTGATCTCTCGAATCTACAAGCACTCACCGCGAGTGCATTTGTTTAAGGTTTAGATTCATTCCTCATCCACACCCCAAATTACCAAATTCGGCAGAATAGTTTTCACCCATAAACAATTGGCGACCACGGTGGGAGATTAATCTCTCGGTTGTAAAGTCAATTTCTCCGAAATTCAATTCAATTTCATCGGTTTGAGAGGGTAGATCTTTAGAATCAATTCAATCAAAAATTCATTATGGTGGAATTAAGGTGCGGGTCGGCAATCAATTACGATGGAGCCGGTGTGGATAACAATCCACGGGTGTTGAAGTACTGTCAGTGGAGCTACCGTGGTCAATACATCTCGTGGAGTCGTCACTTCTACCACCAGCACCAGCGTAGCAGCGGATATTCCAGTAGGAATAACTCCTCCCATCACCAGAGCCAGAGCAGCCGCAAATCCCGGCATCCCCTCAAGTGTAACGCCTCCGGTGAGTCACCAGAGCAACAACTTTCACTCCTCCATCAGGACGAGGAGCCGGAGGCGCAAGAGGAGGACCAGCGTCCATTACCATTTCAGACTTGATGGAGAAACAAGAAGTTCTTGCCAAGACTCAAACAGACATGGCCGCAACCCAGAAAGAGGTACTCACTTTCCTCAAAACCTTGACTGAACGATTACCGCAGGATTCATGTCGATCTTTGGAGACAACAAGAGATGCCTTCGATTCACCCGGAGCAGGCGTTTCCACTCCGACCCACACGAATGAAGAAACTCGTGTTGCTCCTGAGCGCCAAAGGAGAGGACCGGACTTCCAACTTCATCACACGTGAGGATGCGGAACGACTCCTTCAAAGCCGAGGCAAAGGAAATCTGACGGATACGCACCAACACCAACCGCCATACCCTCAAGATATGCAACAAATCCCTCTTCCAAGAGGTTACACCTCTCCCAGTTCTCCTCTACGACAGTACCACGGGTAATGCTCGTGGAACACATTTCTCGATTCTTGGAAGCCTTGGGGGAACATGAATACAATCATGTTTTACGCCTAAAAGAATTCTCAAAATCACTTACGGGAGGGCATACACCTGGTACAACAACATTGCGCCCTAAAAGCATATCCAATTGGAGCGAGATGGTGGGTGCTTTCTCAGAAGTATTTCTTCGTGTCCGAACAAATCACGTTTTCGGACACTGGGAAGAATTCTCCAGCGGAACAATGAGCATCCCAACGACTTCGTTAAAAGATTCAGGACCCAAGCACTGGATTGTCACGACCCGAATGTCACCGAACGGCAATTGGTGGAATCATGCATCAATGGGATGATACCCATATACCGTGCTCTGTTAGAGAATCTGGGCTTTCAAACGTTCTCTGAGCTCCACGAAGCTGCAAAACGCTCAAGAACAATCTGCACCAAAGCATTTGCTAGAAAGAACCAGAGTTGTTCGGAGTGAAGATTCCGTGAAAGTCGAGGAAGACAGGCGTCTCACGAACAAGCAATACAACACCGGTCCTTCTGTAAGCGTAGTGGGCGGAGGAGAGAAAAGGAAAGCCTCAGTAACGGAGCCACAAACAAAGCGAACATCCCCGGCACACAAGACTTCGTCTCGAAAAGGAACAGACAAAACTCCTGCACAAAACACTAAAGACACAGGTTTTCCTTTTCCCATGAATGAAGTGATAGAGCTCTTGGAATCGTGGGTCCAAGACGACGCCGTAAAGCTACCCCCTATCAGGCGTCCTCCGACCGAGGAAAAAATGGAAGATCCCAGATATTGTTGCTACCACAGGTTCGTCCATCATCCAACCAAAGATTGTAACAGGTTGAAACAAATATTCATGGAAAAGGTAGAGACAGGCGAACTCCAGCTTGGAAACGAAGGTGTTCACAGAGACCCTCTACCTATCAGGAACTGCATGATTTCTGAGGATTCTGTTCGCAAGACCGTGCAATCTATGATGGAGCACATATGTGAAATCTTATACTTCTCCAAAGGACAGCGTCAAGACATATTTTCGGCCCTCAACCACATTGTGTCAGGTAGGCGTTTGCATCCAGCAGCAGTCCAGGAACCCCAGTCTTTCCTGAAGGACATGAGCGTTGGAAACTTGGGACTTCTAACTGTCACTCGTTTGAGAAACGTTGAGTTCGACAGCGTGTTGATTGATACGGCTTCCGAATTTAACATCATTATTGTAAAGACCTTGAGAGCGGCAAAGATTTCTAAGCAGGAAGCTACTCGTCACCCAACTGTGGTTAAAGATTCAGCAGAAGAACTCAGAGATGCATATGGATACATCGATCTTGAAGTCAAATTGGGTGATGCCTCGACACAAGCGAGGTTCTACATAGTCAAAGATCATTCCAACTACGACATGATCCTAGGAAGCTCTTGGATGCATGATAACAAAGCCATACTGGAAGTCTGTCCTCTACCGGTTTCGACACCTGAAAGAATCTCCAACACGCCTTCTGGATCTCCTGACTATCTGCTGCCGCACCAACAACTTGCCAATATGACACAACTTCCCGGAGAAAGCCTGTCGGCATACATTGAAAGGTTCCGATCTCAAGTAAGTCTCATCACACAACTCTCCTTGCAACCTACCGCACCTCACTCTGACAAGTCCTGGGGACTGGCTCCAATCCACAAACCAACCCCGGCTAAGAGATGTGAATGGGAGGCCGGCCCTTTCAAGCGTTTTATCAAGAGCGTGGAAGTTGTTCTGGTCAAAGACGACAAAGCTAAAGCCCAGGTATCTACACGACCAAACCCATTTGGAATTGGAGACCTGGTGACAAAGATGACTATGTTCAATGTTGGAAGTGTGACGGTGAAGATGACCACTCCACCTGACTCACCCACCGAAAGAGAGGATGAATACTTGGTAGCAAATGTTATCCTAGGCGGCTACTGCAAGCTCATCAACGCTGATAAACTAGAGGGCGTAACAATTCACTCACGATGGCTCAAACCCCACCGAACCTAAGATGTTGTAATGCCACTTCACACTTAAATCAGTCCACTGGAGCAAGAAAGGAAACCCTAAGCAAACATCTCACGGGAAGAAGCAAATAGAACGTGTGCGGAAAATGATTTGAGCCATTTACTCCTAAAGCGGGGAAGATATTGCATCACTTAAACAGTCCGTGGATATTCCATTATAGTATTACTTATTTTATCACTAAGGATTACATGTGAAGGCACACCCTTGCGCCTGAGAAAGTTCGGTTGCAGTCTTGACAAAGGATTGTAAAGGAAAACTTTATTCAAATAATCAAATGGAAGAAAAACTTTGAACTCATCTGCCACTGAGTACAAGGAAGATATTCAAATACACGGAATATGCTTGGAAAAGAAAGAAGGAAGTTCTAATCGCCAAGAGAGTCAGCCTCGCCTGCATCACCGTCAGATTCTGCTCCATCACCTGATGATGCGCCTCTCTCTAGATCTCCTCAGCTTTTGCATCAGGCATCTCCGCAAAGAAAGCATCACGCTCCATCCCAACGATCGGCGGGGAGCATCAAAGGTCATAGCAACGCCGGGGCTATGCAAATTGCCTACAAGTGTTCAGGTTCGCCCGTATCGGAATCAAGAATTATCACGCCGTCCTGGATCGGATAATCACACTTGTCTCCATTCGAAGGTCGTTCATGCTCAACTCTCCGCCTCTTCAACCGCGCTGCGAATCTCTCTGCTCTTGCGCTTACTAGTGTCTGCAGCGTTTCTTCGCGCCTCAACCGCTCCTCCATGTCAATTGCAGCTGAAAGTGCACAGATACGTCCTCTGACAATACGAAGGTGTGGAATAGACATCCCCTGTATAGCACGGCCGACTTCGCGAAGTGGAAGATCGATCTTAGCCATTACTTCTTCGTGTGCATGGTTTTCGGGCTTGTCGACTTCGAAACTTCTTTCTGGGGAAGCAACAGAATGATTGTCCACTACTTCCATGATAAACTGGTAAAGAGAAGAGGTTATGAGCGCACACACACAAAAAATAAATCAAAATCAAATCAATTGATCAGTTAGTCAGAAGATCAGAGCAATACCTGAGATGTAGAATAAAAGACCGCGAGAGATGATTATTTATAATCTCACAAGTCGACAGAATCTCAGAAGGAAAAGAATTCTTTACTTGCCACCTGTGAAGGCTACTAATTCGGGATGACGATCAACGAGGCTTATCAGAAATACTTGAGGAAAGCCGTGTATGATGAAAAAGTACACCTGAAGAAGAGGCCGGGTTTAAATATGTACAAGCGAAACCATAGCGACTCAGTCCGCAGCAAGTCAGAACCAACCATGTCCGGGATTTCCGCATCCTCTTAATTAATCCATGAAAGATGTAACCAAGAATATTTATTGATTGAGCTCATGAAATGTTTCACGGGTGGCAACGCTTAAACTTTCTCTCTCCTAATGACTTGCCCAACCATTCCAAAAATCTCTCCTGTATCTACTTTATATAGGGTGATACATAGTGGATGACAGCTAAGCTACCCTTTATTTTGGGGCCTGGTCATTTCCTTGGTTTTAATTGGTGAAGGAACGAGCGAAAGAATACTTTTCTCAAAAAGACGTATATTCTTTGTGAAGTTCCGAAGCTTCTTTGTAATACATATGGAAAGTACCCTTTCTTGTCTCGGGAATGTCCCATCTCATGCCTACCACACAATAGTGTAACCATTATGTGCTGAAGACCCTCTTCTTTCTTTGGGCTCGCCATCAAGTCTACTTAAACAAGAATCCCTAGGGGACTTAATGTTGATGGTGGATTTTCATGTTTAAGGTTAAATTTGTAAAAAACCGATCTTATACCTTCTCCTTTGCTATCAATATCCTGCTATTTCTCCAAAAAATCATGCGTCTTCTTTGTTTGACATCTTATAAAAGATAAAGCCATTTATAAGTGTTGGATACTCCCTCACTTAATTCACCAAGAATGGAGCATGTCAAAGCAACAATCTCATTCGAGTTGAAAGAATACATTAGATAATCTTCATAAATTCCTCAGGTTCGCAAGAGCAAGTCTCATTAAGTAAGCATGACTAAAACTAATTTGGAGCAACAATCCCATCTAGCAAAGTATAATGCTTGTCAAAAGTTGTACTTTGAAAAAGCCAACTTGAAGAAATTATCGCGAGAGAGATAAACATTGGGGTAGAATAACGTTGAGTGTAAAAGCGAAGCAATTCCAAGAATTTCATGTTCGATAAGAATCGATCGCTCCACTATCTCCACCCTCAGAATCGATTATTCTAGAATTCGCAAGGAAAACGGAGGACTCTCGCCTCTCTTGCTCGCGAAGATTTGATTATATGTCTTATTGTAAGGACTTGTATTTCAGTACTCATTATCGAGATGTAGAGAGTTAAATTCTCTTTGTAATTTGTTAGAATTCCTTTTTGTTTGAGTGACTTAACTCTTTTGATTGAGTAATTTCCATATTTCTTTCTTCCTTTCTTAGTTAAGATCACCTTGCGAGCATGTTCGCTCATTGAATCTTTTATTAAGTAAATCCATCCCAATCAGGATTTGTGGCATGGTCTTTACACTTGCATGTAAAGACCCATTGATCTTGCCTTATCATTTCCAAGTATTTTTGCCTCTCAAGTAGATGTTTTAGTTGCGACAATATGACAGGCCTATATATCCTTGCGAACACATAGCCCCATGACATTGTCGTCGTGCGGAAATCGCAGACGTACGTATACTTTCGTGTAAGACCCATTGAGCGTTAGTATTACAGGATCATTGCACAAATATGACGAGCCTAAATTCTCTTGCGAAAACATAGCCTTATGACATTTGCGTCTGTTTTGACACCCCCTAATGGAGAGCGTCGCCCTTATCATCTCCGGTTGTGTTACTCTTATGAATGTCGCAAATATCTTGCGAAGAAGTACTTCATCTTGATTCCTTTTTCCTTTCTCATTTTTACGGGTAATATTTCGACCTCTTTTTGGTTGTCGGAATCACGACCTGTTGGGAGTACTGCTTCCACTTCCGTAAGTTAAGCAAAAAGGGGACATTCCCGTGGCTTCTCTCTAGTTGTATTATAGGCCCATCTTGCATTGGGTACTTGTTTCGCACCATCCCCTATTGTGTCCTTCCAACTTTTTCTTCAATATATCGGAAATTGTTTTGTTTGTTGCCTCCGCTTGACCATTAGCTTGTGGATATAATGGAGTTGATTTTCCACATCTTATAAATGCATTAAGTAGCAACTCTATATTTTGCCCTTCAAAGCGCTTCCCGTTATCGATACCAATTGTGCGGGAAGTGACACGAACCTAACTCCTGCGTCCATTCGCGATAAAGCGCACTTAAGGCATGCGATGTTGTCGCGAGGTATATTAATAATTCCTCTCCTGGTTACGCATACGCATAATGGATATATCCATTAAGTGCTCTTTGATCCCTTGTAAAGCCTTTTCACAGTCCACTTAAATTTCGAGCTTGAAAAAAGTGTTTACTTATCGAGATGAATGAGATGAATCTTCCTAATGATGCTAATAACCCATTCAACTTTTTTGAACGTCCTTTCTTCGCAGTGTCGGCATTCATGAATCGCTTTTACTTTCTCAGGATCAACATGTATTCCTTCCTTTGATATAATGTAACCCAAGAACTTCGACGCAACTCGAAGGTACATTTCTCTGGATTGACTTTGATGTTGAAACGCCTCATTTGTTCAAAAATTTCTTTCAAGTCTCGCACGTGATCTTACGCCCTTTTACTTTTTACCGGCATGTCATACGTATACCTCTAGTGTTTTATGTATCCATTCTGCGAATACTTTTTCTACCATCCTTTGATATGTTGCTTGGCATTTCGCAAACCAAAAGGCATTTTTAGTATGTATAATCCTCTTAGTGTGCTCTTGGTCTTCTTGGCGAGAGGAATTTGGTGTAACCTTTTGTATCCGTCCAGCGATGATACTCTTTCATTCCGGCCGCTTGATTCGACTAGTTGTGGGATGTCTGGTAATGGAAAACTGTCTTTAGGGCAAGCTTTATTTAGATCAGTGAAATCAATGCAAATCCTTATTCCCTTGTTCTTCTTTGGAACTATGTATTTTGCTTGTCTAATAATTCAAATCCGACATCTTCTATGAGTTCTTCTTCTATCACGAGTGTGATATCATTGTTGCTATCTTTCTAATTCTTTGTTTGAATGGTTTCACATTTTTATCGATTTCCAACTTGTGACAGGCTACTGATGGATCTATACCAGGCACTTCATCCATATCCCACGCGAAGATATCCTTATAATCCCACAATAGATCGACGGTTCTTTTCTCTTCATCCGCTCCATGTTAGTTCCAATCTTTAGCATCTGGGGTTTTTCCTTAGTTCCAATATTCACTTCTTTGGTTTGCTCTGCTGAATCGAGCGGCCTTCGGTTCTCCCATAGGAGTCGGTCCTTTTGGTTCTTTCGCAGATCATTTTCTTCTCGAGATCTCGCTAGGTATGCCTTTTCCTTCCTTCGCTCTTATCATGTAAACTCTGAATTCTTCTTCTTTTAGCCACCTTTGCTAGCTTTTGCGATACTTTGATATATTCCTTCGCTTGTTTACTTGTTCTTCGCAACACTTTACTTCATTTTGATAGTATATTCTTCCTTTAGCAAAGATCTCCTTTGATCTCGCCGACTCCGGTTGGTGTAGGAAATTTGATACATTGATGAAGCGACGCCTTAGCTTTTTATTGCATGTAACCATGGTCTTCCTAGTAATATGTTATACGGCGATTCCATATCCACTACACTCCGTCACTGTGTTTCAATTTCCCCTAACGGAATATGTATTTTTTATCTCCCCTTTAACTTTTGTTATAGATTTACCAAAACCTTGAATATTGTACGCCGCGAAAATCATATCTTCGTCTTTATATCCCATCTTTTTGTAAGCGTGATAAAACATGATATTCACTGGACTCTCGTATCAATTAAAACTCCATTCACTACCCATGTTTTTACTGTGTTCTCTAGTTCCTCTCTTTCCTTGTACGCGTTTATTGCGATTACTAGTGGAGATGCGTGATCCAAGTTTTCTTTAGATATTTCCTCAGTCGTAAAAGTTATCTCTTGCTTTTCCCAATCCTTCAAAGGTGATGTTATTTCTCTATCTCGTAATCTTCTTTCCTTCAAAATCTCGTTTGTGTATTCTTCTCCGATATTTTCATGAAATTCACTAGTCATCACTGCGTGTCTGTCTTGCATGTCATATCTTTTCATTCAATTTAAGATTTTCCTTTCTCATTTTCCCTGATCCAAACAACTTTAACTGCAATTTTCCCTCCATTACAAATGATAGCGCATATGTAGTTGGTGGATTTCCCACACTACACCCCTTACTCGATTTTTGCTTAATTAATCCATTGAAAGATGTAAGATCAAGAATATTTATTGATTGAGCTCATGAAATGTTTACACGGGAAAATAGAATTACACTTAGAAATTAAAGCGTGCTTAAACTTTCTCTCTCCTAATGACTTGCCCAACCATTCCAAAGAGATCTCTCCTCCTCACAGACTCTCACTCAACCCTTTATATAGGGTGATACATAGTGGATAATGACTAAGCTACCCTTTATTTTCGGGAATGTCCTGCGAAGTGTCGCAGATGCACAAACATTCGCTCTCGCGACACTTCTTAACCCTCGCCAGGTCTCACGTCTTCTTTATGTTTTGCCCTGTCGTTATTCATTGCGTCGTTTATTTTAGCTTCATGCACGACTCCCTCGCGACGCCATTGTTCATTAATGAGAGCCTTATACGTTGCGAACTCTAGATAAATGTGTATCTACTTTAGCCTGGTCATTTCAATATATATGTATGTCACCATCTCATGCCTACCACACAATAGTGTAACCATTATGTGCTAGGCAGGGGACTTAATGTTGATGGTGGATTTTCATTTAAGGTTAAATTTGTAAAAAAAAAAAATCATGCTTGTTGACATCTTATAAAAGATAAATCCATTTATAAGTGTTGGATACTCCCTCACTTAATTCACCAAGAATGGAGCATGTAGCAACAATCTCATTCTGTGAATACATGAAATTCCTCAGGTTGGAGCATGTAGCAACAATCCCATCCTGTGAATTTCATATCCGAGTGTGGCATGACTTGCGAGTGTTACCAAGCACTATAATGAAACCATGTACGAAATACCCGTACAGGCTGATTCTCGGTGTGTTATACTAGCCCGAGCCCTCTCGGTGTGTTATACTAGCCCGATTGAGCCCCTCTCGGTGTGGTATACTAGCCCGATTGAGCATCCGGCACTGACCGTGTCGGTCCGGATATGATCTGATCGCGATCATCCAACTCCATAAGCATGATTGGATGACCCCGGATCAATTCCATCACCCCAAAGCGTGGTATGGAATACCCACGGTCGACCCGCATGGTCGGCCATTGGCCTTGCTTGCCAAGAAAACTGTCCATACCAAGCATTATGGACGGAAAACCCTAAAAAAGGGTTTGCGGCATATTACATATGTTGCAAAACAATCTCAACCATCCATCTTCGCAGGTATATATGGAGGGTGTAGATGTAGACTCAAAGGGCCCAGAGCATGTCAACACGATCACCATGGGCCCGCCTACACACTTGACCAATCGGTCAAGACCAACAATGTTTGGTCGTGACAAAATCGTCACCCAAACAGGAGGAGGCGCACGGCTTTGAAAACCAAAACTAGGGTTTTGAGCATCACGGCGTCCATCTTCTCCTAAAGCACGAATGGAGGGTCCCAGATTAAATTAAGCAGGTCCGGTCATACCAGCATGACCACCGCGGGCCCATCTACCTCCTCATGTGATCGGCCAAGGCATATCATGCCTGGTCAATCCAAAACGCCCGCCCAAACATGCGTGGTTACACTTCCCAAATCGCAAACTAATCTCGACCACTCAACTTCACCGGATAATTTGAATGGCTTAGATCACGTTTTCATGGGATAATCAGGTATAGGCGTGAACACCAGCCTACCACCTACATGATGGAGTGATCGACCAAGACCGACCAAGATTGGTCTTCTCGAAACGCGTGCAGGAATGTCATGCGGTTTCTAACTCCTTTGCGGCAAGGGTTTCTGCCGCAAACCGATCTTAACCACTCCTCTTTGCCGGTCAAATTGAGTGGCTTAGATCGCACCTTCATGGGACAGTGAAACATGGGCGTGTACACCGGCATGCCATCAACATGCACGACCGGTCGGTCCTCTCCAAAATCCTTCCCATGCTTGGTTTCGACCAAGCTGAAGAGTGATGCTTGCGCACCTCTTCAAAAACCCTAATTTCATCAACGGTCGCAGATGAGTGTCTCAAACATCATCTCATCCGTCTAACTTCACCAGCTTGGTTATACAACCCTGGTCAGGAGTAAATTGGTCAGTGAGGCGACATTACCCATCACTTTACCACACCATGATGCAGTACCTGCATGAAATACACACGATACTTCACAAGTATCGACTTCCTGAATAACACAGTTATTCAATTCAAAGATTACATGCTATGTTTTGTGGATCCACTATCCACACATTCCGCACATCAATCATGTCACAAACTCGGGAGATACATATGGGGGTATTGGTCTGGCGGTTTACAGCGTGCAGCGTGCAACGCGCCATCACAAGAACGTGTTAGGAAGTCATGGACGGTTAGTGATGATGGGAGAAGTGGGCAAGACCGGGTCGTATGGCACCAACGCACATCTCCACTACTCCATCACTCCACTTCCTCCACTTCCCACGAGAAACGTGAATGAGGCTCAATGACTTGTATAAATAGGTTCTCCGCCCTATTTTTAAACAACAGAGAAAAACAACACAAGTTCAGACGAGAAAACCAAGTGTTGATACCGTCATATTCAACCATCTTCTGTTACAAGTCATAAGCAAGCCAACATCTTCACAATCTCAACACCTTCTTCGCTTCCCTCCCTAAGATCAACCCCATCTCCTTCACTTTGTGACCGAAACAAGTCTGGAACGGCCATTTCTTGGTTTAGGCCGGACTTGCACCGATTGATCTCTCGAATCTACAAGCACTCACCGCGCAATGCATTTGTTTAAGGTTTAGATTCATTCCTCATCCACACCCCAAATTACCAAATTCGGCAGGAATAGTTTTCACCCATAAACAGTTGTATAACCAAGCTGGTGAAGTTGGACGGATGAGATGATCTTTGAGACACTCCTCTGCGACCGTTAATGAAATTAGGGTTTTGAAGAGGTACACAGGCATCACTCTTCACTTGGTCGAAACCAAGCATGGGATACAATTTTGGCGGGCCGACCATACATGCGTGTAGACGGACATGATGGTGTAGGCGCCTGTACCCATTCCCTCACGAAAGTATGATCTGGGTCACTCAATTCATCCGGTGAAGTTGAGTGGTCGAGATCGATTTGTGACAGAAAACCAGTGTCGCAAGAGCCGCACGTCACGCTCACTTCGGGCGCTCGTTCCAAGACGACCAATCTTGGTCGGTCTTGGCCGATCGATCTCAGTGTGAAGGTGGTAGGATGGTGTTCACGCCTATACACGAATATCCCATGAAAACGTGATCTGAGCCATCCAAATCGTCCGGCGAAGTTGAGTGGTCGAGATCAGTTTGCGGTTTGGGAGGTGTGACCACGCTAGTTTTGGCGCGCGTTTTGGATTAGCCAAGCATGATATGCCTTGGCCGATCGGGTTAGGGAATAGATGGGTCCACGGTGGTCATGATGGTATGACCGGACCTACTTAATCTAATCTTGGAGCCTCCATTCATGCCGGAGAAGATGGACGCTTGTGATCCTCAAAAACCTAATTTTGGGTTTCAAAGCCGTGCGTCATCTCTTGTTTGGGCGACGATTTTGTCACGACCAAACATGGTTGGTCTTGACCGATTGGTCAAGTGTGTAGGCGGGCCCACGGTGATCGTGTTGACATGCTCTGGGCCCTTTGAATCTACATCTACACCCTCCATCTATACCTGCGAAGATGGATGGTTGAGACTGCTTTGCGACACATGTAATATGCCGCAAACCCTAATTTAGGGTTTTCAGTCCATAATGCTTGGTATGAACGTTTTTGGCAAGCTAGGACAATGGCCGACCGTGCGGGTTCCGCATTGGTTCGGCAAGTGGATATTCCATACCGCTTGGGGGTGATGGAATTGATCCGGGTCATCCAATCATGCTTGTGGAGTTGGATGATCGCGATCATATCCTCGGACTGATACGGTCGGTCAGGATACTCAATCGGGCTAGTATAACACACCGAGAGGGGCTCAATCGGGCTAGTATAACACACCGAGAGTCAGCCTGTACGGGTATTTCATACATAGTTTCATTATAGTGCTTGGAGGTTCGTGTTACTCCGTAAGAGTAACACTCGATCGTCATGCCACAATCGATAATGAGTACTGGAAATACAAAGGCCGATTAGAAATTCACGGGATGGGATTGTTGCCACATGCTCCAACCTGGAGGAATTTCATGTATTCACAGAATGGGATTGTTGCCACATGCTCCATTCTTGGTGAATTAAGTGAGGGAGTATCCAACACTTATTAATGGCTTTATCTTTACAAGATGTCAGCGCATAATTTTTTCCGGTTTTTACAAATTTAACCTTAAACGAAAATCCACCATCAACATTAAGTCCCCTGCTTAGCACATAATGGTTACACTATTGTGGGGTATGCATGAGATGGTGACATATTTATATACTGAAATGACCAAGCTAAAGTGAATACATATTTACCGGATAGTTTCACATCGTCAGGCGTTGCCCTGGAACTGGTTGGTTCTGATTAAGGATGCGAAGTAAACAGGACTTGATCTGGTGAGTCGCCTTGGTTCCTATTGTACATATCTGAGCTTGACCCCTTCCTCAGGTGTACTCCTTTCATCACACACGGCTTTCCTCAGATGTATCTGATAAGCGTCGTTGATTGCTATCCCGAATTAGCAGCCTTCATAGGCGGCAAGTAAAGACTTCTTTTCTTCTGGGATTCCGTCGACTTGCGAGATTATAAAGAATCATCTCACGTGGTCATTTATTCCATATTTCAGGTACTGCTCTGATCTTTTGATTGACTGATCGATTGATTTGATATTTTTTTGTGCGCTCATAACCTCCTCTCATTTGCAGTTTATCATGGAAGCGGCGGAAGATCATTTTGTTGCTTCCCCAGAAAGAAGTTTCGAAGTTGACAAGCCCGAAAACCATGCACACGAAGATGTAATGGCTAAGATCGATCTTCCGCTTCGCGAAGTCGGCCGTGCTATACAGGGGATGTCTATTTCACACCTTTGTATTGCAGAGAGGACATATGTGCACTTTCACTGCGATTGACATGGAGGAGCGGTGGAGGCGCGAGGAAACGCTGCAGGCACTAGTAAGCGCAAGGGCAGAGAGATTTGCAGCGCGGTTGAAGAGGCGGAGAGTTGAGCATAAACGACCTCCGAATGAACACAAGTGTGATTACCCGATCCAGGACGGCGTGATAATTCTTGATTCCGATCTGAGACGAACCTGAACATGTGAAAGCAATTTGCGCGGCCCCTAATATTGATGTGCCTTTTGATACTCCCGCTGATGATGTTGGGATGGAGTGCGATGCTGCGGAGATGCCTGATGCAGAAACTGAGGGAGATCCGAAGGGAGGCGCATCAACAGGTGATGGAGCAGAATCTGACGGTGATGTAGGCGAGGCCGATCCTCTTGACGACTAGAACCTCTTTTCTTCCTTTTTCCCTTTCCAAGTATATCTCGTATATTTGAATATCTTCCTTGTACTCGTAGCAGCCGAGTTCAAGGTTTTCTTCCATTTGATTATTTGAATAAGGGTTTTTTTTTTTTATAACCCTTTGTCAAGACTGCAACCGAACCTTCTCAGGCGCAAGGGTGCGCCTTCACACTTAATTAGTGATAAAAGAAATAATATTATAATGGAATATCCACGGACCTGTGCTTTTGATGCAAGATCTTCCTGGCTTTGCTGGGGCAGATGTCTCAAATCATTTTCCTTTTGTGCACACGTTCTATTTACTTCTTCCCGTGAGATGTTTGCTTAGGGTTTCCTTTCTTGCTCCAGTGGGTTGATTTAGGCTGACTCAGGACTTTGTGTTTTTAGGAGTAAAGAGGTTCTCAGATGAAAATAATGCTTCAATTGAAAATTGAAAATTGAAACCCTAACTATGAATGCAAGTATTCCAATCATTTTCTGGAGGAATTACAAATATGACATGAAATTGTAAAAGGAAACACGCTGGAAAAAAATAGCACAGCGTTTTAAAGGGTGGAGGACGCTGGAAAGTGGTAGCACAGCGTCTTAAGGTCGGTAGGGTTTGAGCCATTGTGAGTGAATCGTTATGCCTTCTAGTTTATCAGCGTTGATGAGCTTGCAGTAGCCGTCTAGGATAACATCTGCTACCAGGTATGGTTCATCTTCTCTTTCGGTGGGTGAGTCAGGTGGAGTGGTCATCTTTACCGTCATGCTCCCAATATTGAACGTAGTCGCCTTCGTCACCAGGTCTCCAATTCCAAATGGGTTTAGTCGTGCAGATACTTGGACCTTCGTCTTATTGTCTTTGACCAAGACAGCCTCTACACTCTTGATAAAACGTTTGAAAGGGCCGGCTTCCCATTCACATCTCTTAGTCGGGGTTGGTTCGTTGGTTGGAGTCAGTCCCCAGGACTTGTCAGAATGAGGGGCGGTAGGTTGTAAAGAAGGTTGCGTGACGAGACTTACTTGAGATCGGAAATTTTCAATGTATGCTGACAGGCTCTCTCCGGGAAGTTGTGTCACATTGGTAAGTTGCTGGCGCGACAACAGACAGTCATCAGGAGGTCCAGAAGGCGTGTTGGAGATTCTTTCAGGTATCGAAACCGGTAGAGGACAGACTCCTAGTATTGCTTTGTTGTCATGCATCCAAGAGCGTCCTAGGATCATGTCGTAGTTGGGATGATCTTTGACTATGTAGAACTTTGCTTGCGTCGAGGCATCACCCAATTTGACTTCAAGATCGATGTATCCATATGCATCTCTGAGCTCTCTCTTTGAATCTTTAACCACAGTTGGGTGACGAGTAGCTTCCTGCTTTGAAATCTTTGCCGCTCTCAAGGTCTTGACAAGTAATGATGTTAAATTCGGAAGCCGTATCAATCAACGCGTTATCGAACTCAACGTCTCTCAAACGAGTGACAGTTAGGAGTCCCCAGTTTCCATTGCTCATGTCCTTCAGGAAAGACTGGGGTTCCTGGACTGCTACTGGATACAAACGCCTACCTGACACAACGTGGTTGAGGCCCGTAAATATGTCTTGACGCTGTCCTTTGGAGAAGTACAAGATTTCACATATGTGCTCCATCATAGATTGTACGGTCTTGCGAACAGAATCCCCAGAAATTATGCAGTTCTCGATAGGTAGAGGGTCTCTATGAACACCTTCGTTTCAAGATGGAGTTCCCCTGTCTCTACCTTTTCCCTGAATATTTGTTTCAACCTGTTACAATCTTTGGTTGGATGATGGAAGAACCTGTGGTAGCAACAATATCTGGAATCTGCCATTTCTTCCTCGGTCGGAGGACGCCTGATAGGGGCAGCTTTACGGCGTCGTCTTGGATCCACGCTTCCAAGAGCTCTATCACTTCATTCATGGGAAAAGGAAAATTTGTGTCTTTAGTGTTTTGTGCAGGAGTTTTGTCTGTTCCTTTTCGAGACGAAGTCTTGTGTGTCGGGGATGCTCGCTTGGTTTGTTGTTCCGTTATCGAAGCTTTCCTTTTTTTCTCCTCCGCCTACTACACTCACAGAAGGACCAGTGTTGTATTGTTTGTTCGTGAGACGCCTGCTTCCTCGACTTTCACGTAAATCTTCACTTCGAACAACTCTGGTTCTTTCTAGTAGTGCCGGTGCAGTTATTGCTGAACGTTTTGCAGCTTTGTAGAGTTCAGAGAACGTTTGAAAGCCCAGATTCTCTAACAGAGCGCGGTATATGGGTATCATCCCATTGATGCACAATTCCACCAATTGTCGTTCGGTGACGTTCGGGTCGTGACAATCTAGCGGTTGGGTTCTGAACCTTTTAACGAAATCGTTGGGATGTTCATTGTTCCATTTGAAGAATTCTCCCAGTGTCCGAAAAGGTGATCTGCATTGGACACGAAGAAATACTTTTGTAGAAAGCACCGGCCATTTCGTTCCAATTGGATATCTTTGTTAAGCGCGATGTTGTTGTCTTAGGGTGTACACCCTCCCCGTAAGTGACTTCGATAATTCTTTGAGGCGTAGAATATGATTGTATTCATGTTCCCCAAGGATTCCAAGAATCGAGAAACATGTTCACGAGCATTACTAAACTGGCCGAGAGAGAGAACTGGGGAGAGGTGTATCCTCTTGGAAGAGGGATTCATTGCATATCTTGAGGGTATGGAGGTTGGTGTTGGTGTGCATCCGTCAGATTTCCTTTGCCTCGGCTTTGAAGGAGTCGTTCTAGATCCTCACGTCTGATGAAGTTGGGTGGCTGGTCCCTTTCTCTTGAACATTCATGAGCAACACGAGCTTCTTCACTCATGTGGGTCCAAGTAGAAACGCCTGCTCCGGGTGAATTGAAGGCATTTCTTGTTGGCTCCAAAGATTGACGTGAATCTTGCGGCAATCGTTCAGTCAAGGTCTTGAGGAAAGTGAGTACCTCCTTCCGAGTTGCGGCCATATCTGTTTGAGTCTTAGCAAGAACTTCCTGTTTCTCCATCAAGTCGCAATGGTAATAGACGGTGGTCCTCCTCTTGTGCCTCCCGGCTCCGGCCCGATCGGGAGTGAAAGTTGTTGCTGCGGTGACCCTTTGGAGGCGTTACACTTGAGGAGATAAAGGGATTTGCGGGTGCTCGGCTCAGTGATGGGAGGCGTTACACCTACTGGGATGTCTCCTGCTCCGCTAGTGTTGGTGATAGAGGTAACGGCTCCTCGAGATGTGTTGGCTACGGTAGCTCCACTGACAGGTACATCAACACCGGGAGTGTTATCCACACTAGCTCCGTCCGAATTGATTGCTGATCCAGACCTAAGTTCCACCATCTTGAAATGAATTGTTGATCGAATTGGTTCTAAGATCTACCATTTTTGAAATTGATGAAATTGAATCGGATTTCGAAGAAATTGACTTTACAACCGAGAGATTAACCTCCCACTGTGGTCGCCAATTGTTTATGGGTGAAAACTACTCCTGCCGAATTCGGTAATTTGGGGTGTGTGGATGAGGAATGAATCTAAACCTAAAAAATGCCTTTGCGCGGTGAGTGCTTGTAGATTCGGAAATCAATCTGTGCAAGTCCGGCCTAAACCAATAAATGGCCGTTCCAGACTTGTTTCGGTCACAAAGTGAAGGAGATGGGGTTGATCTTAGGGAGGGAAGCAAAGAAGGTGTTGAGATTGTGAAGGTGTTGGCTTGCTTATGACTTGCAACAGGAAAGTGAACAAGCTTACGATTGGTGTAAGCAGGCTCTGGGTGTTTTCTTGTTGTTTTCCTCTGTTTGGAAATAGGGCGGAGAACCTATTTATACAAGTCATTGAGCCTTATTCATGTCTCTCGTGGGAAGTGGAGGAAGTGGAGTGATGGAGTAGTGGAGTTGTGCGTTGGTGATACACGACCAGCCTTGCACACTTCTCCTGTTCATCTCTAACCGTCCATGACTTCCTAACACGTTCTTGTGATGGCGCGTTGCACGCTGCACGCTGTAAACCGCCAAACCAATACCCCAGTATGTATCCCCCCAATTTGTGACATGATTGATGTCTGGAATGTGTGGATCGTGGATCCACGAAAGATAGCATGTAATACTGAATTGAATAACTGCGTTATTTAGGAAGTCGATACTTGTGAAGTATCGTGTGTATTTTATGCAGGTACTGCATCATAAAGTGGTAAAGTGATGGGTAATGACACCTCACTGACCAATTAACTCCCCGACTGTGGTTGTATAACCAAGCTGGTGAAGTTGGACGGATGAGATGATCTTTGAGACACTCATCTACGACCGTTAATGAAATTAGGGTTTTGAAGAGGTGCGCAGGCATCACTCTTCAGCTTGGTCGAAACCAAGCATGGAATACAATTTTGGCCAGGCCGACCATACATGCGTGTAGACTGCATGATGGTGTAGGCGCCTGTAACCCATTCCCTCACGAAAGTATGATCTGGGTCACTCAATTCATCCGGTGAAGTTGAGTGGTCGAGATCGATTTGTGACAGAAAACCAGTGTCGCAAGAGCCGCGCGTCACGCTCACTTCGGGCGCTCGTTCCAAGACGACCAATCTTGGTCGGTCTTGGATGATCGGTCTGGTGTGAAGGTGGTAGGCTGGTGTTCACGCCTATACCCGAATATCCCATGAAAACGTGATCCGAGCCATCCAAATCGTCCGCGAAGTTGAGTGGTCGAGATCGGTTTGCGGTTTGGGAGGTGTGACCACGCTAGTTTGGGCGTGCGTTTTGGATTAGCCGAGGCATGATATGCCTTGGCCGATTGGGTTAGGGAATAGATGGGTCCACTTTGTGGTCATCTTCGGTATGACCGGACCTGCTTAATCTAATCTTGGACCCTCCATTCATGCCGGAGAAGATGGACGCTTGTGATGCTCAAAACCCTAATTTTGGGTTTCAAAGTCGTGCGTCATCTCTTGTTTAGGCGACGATTTTGTCACGACCAAACATGGTTGGTCTTGACCGATTGGTCAAGTGTGTAGGCGGGCCCACGGTGATCGTGTTGACATGCTCTGGGCCCTTTGAATCTACATCTACACCCTCCATCTATACCTGCGAAGATGGATGGTTGAGACTGCTTTGCGACACATGTAATATGCCGCAAACCCTAATTTAGGGTTTTCCGTCCATAATGCTTGGTATGAACGTTTTTGGCAAGCTAGGCCAATGGCCGACCGTGCGGGTTCCGCATTGGTTCGGCAAGTGGATATTCCATACCCGCTTGGGGGTGATGGAATTGATCTGGGTCATCCAATCATGCTTGTGGAGTTGGATGATCTGCGATCATATCCGGACCGAGCACGGTCAGTCCGGATGCTCAATCGGGCTAGTATAACACACCGAGAGGGGCTCAATCGGGCTAGTATAACACACCGAGAGTCCTGTACGGGTATTTCGTACATGGTTTCATTATAGTGCTTGGAGGTTCGTGTTACTCGTAAGAGTAACACTCGACTCGTCATGCCACACCGATAATGAGTACCGGAAATACAAGGCCGATTAGAAATTCACAGATGAGATTGTTGCCACATGCTCCAACCTGGAGGAATTTCATGTATTCACAAAATGGGATTGTTGCCACATGCTCCATTCTTGGTGAATTAAGTGAGGGAGTATCCAACACTTATTAATGGCTTTATCTTTTACAAGATGTCAGCGCATAATTTTTTCCGGTTTTTACAAATTTAACCTTAAACGAAAATCCACCATCAACAACAGGGAGCTGACTGAGATGGTTTAATGAACAAGGAAGTTGTGTGGAATTGAAGGAAGAGAAGGCACTGGTGGAGCTACAAGAATGTGAATGATGCAAAAGGAATGGCCGTGGTGATGAACAAGGAAGATCGGGGTGTGTTGGCCGAATTAAGATGAGGACAGGGAGTGTTGGCTTGCTGCAATTGAAGTTTTTCATTGCAGTTGAGTTGGCTTGACAGATTTCAGTGAAGTTGCAACTGCAGTATGGGTTCTTGTATGAGGAGATGCAGTTGCTGTGTCTAGTTCAAGGTGGTGGTTGTCGCAGGAAATAGCCGAGTTGAGGCAGAGCAGAGGAAACAAGGAACCTGGAGCTGTTGAAGGCAAGAAAATGATGCAGTTTGAATGAAATGGTGTATGACACTATTTAGATGAATGTTAGGACTTGCAGGAAGAGTATGGTCGAGTTCTGATGCTGCGGTGAACGAGGAAGTGTGTGTGCTTCCAAGATGGTGCTGCCATTCTGAGCAGCATTAGATTGATGCTGTGCTTTCCAAGAATACAACTAGGAAGCTACATAAAAAGTTTGTGCTGCCAAGGGATTATGATAGAGATGAAGCTGCAGTTGTTATTGTTGCTGGTACCTACTGAAGCTGAATTTATGAATTTGATTGATCGCAGTGGACTGGCTAAGTGATGAGTAGCTACAGATGGTGTGAGATTTGAATTATAGCGCTGCCGCGGAGTTGGTGTTGTTGTTGGGAATGAATGTAATGAAGCACAATGATATGCAACTGAGTGTAAGCCTATGCAAATGGCTCAGGCCTTAACAAGTCAGCCAACTCAGCCTAGAGAACTCAGCTGATTCATGATCTAACTCTCTGAATCACTTAACTCAGCTGACTCGGTGCTTGACCCGAGTTGACTCGATTGACCTAACCGATTTGACCCGTTTGACTGGTGACTAGGTTGACTTTGCCGGTCACCTGAGATACTCCTCCGGCCGATTTCCGGCCATAATACCAGTTTTCCGGCGACATATTTTTGGACATATTTTCTACATGGGTTTCTCTCACTTATGGGCTTGGTGGATTTTTATCTAATGGATTTTGAGAAGATTTGACCTAATATTGGAAAGAGTATCCTTTTGGAATGGGAGAAGCATATAAATAGAAAACTTTTTCTCTAAACCTGATATCTCCATTAGGGAGGCTTCTACTTTTGTTCTAGGGTTTCACATGATAGATTCTTCTAAACTCTTTGTGATGATTTCAAAAAACCCAAGTAGTTGATTTATTATTATTGGTTAAAGATGTAGTTGGATTTTGAAAACAAGTTATGATTTTTATGAATTAGTTTTCTCTCAAAATCATTGTTCACTTTCTACGGGTTATAATAATTGCATGATGGATGTATTGCAATATGATTGAATGTTTGTTTAGTTAAGTCTAGAATTGATTGAACTCACATCCATATCTATAGCTATTTTAGGGTTCATCATCGAGCGATAACCTTGAATACGAGTAGCATGATATGATTAGGGATTCTAGTGATACACTCTTGTAATCATATGTAGAAATTGACCTTTGTCCGAATTGTCATGCGCAATGTATGATAATTGCATTGATTAGCCTATTTCTGAAACTTAATGCTCCTAGGAATTGAACTTAATTAGCGCAAGGCGTTAGGTTATTCTTTAGGTAGATTTCACATACGCAGATCTAATATGTGTGTTGATGACTTAAGAAATTTACGGAGTATTCTTGCAATAAGGTATTCTAGGGCTTTTGATGATAGCGAGATATTCAAAAACTTGTTTACAATTGAAGATGAAACCTTTACCCAATATTTCACATCCTTGATTTGCGTGATTTATTTCTTTTGTTTGCTTTTTGTTTATTTTTATTTACACAATCAGAAAATCCACCGTGTTACTTATAGGAAACCGAAACAATTTGACAACCTTAGTCCTCTCCGTGGGAACGATCCTTTCTTGCCCTTGCTTCATTATATATTTTGAGTAGTAAGAAAGAGTAATTTATTTTTGTGTCGGCTGACAACCGGTCACAGGGGATTGTAGAGTTATTGTTGATGAGATTGAAGCAGGCTAAAAATGAGCTGGTAATGGAGCTAAGTAGATGGTGGACTGTGAACTATGGTGGATTTGGGGAGATTGAGCTGCAATGGTTGTTTACAGGCAATATGAGATGAAGCTAGTCACAGGGGTTGGCTTGAGTTCAATTGATGTTGTTCAGGGGAAGAATGAGATTGCAATGGCAGGTAAATGGAGGAGATGTACAGATTTATGCTGTGGTGTTACAGGGAATTGAGTGCTTGCAGGCGTTGAGTTTGTTGGCCTCTGCAACAGCCTGAGGTTGCAGCTCAGATGAGTTAGTGGGGATCTGAAGCTAAGATGCAGGTAATGGCATTGCAGTTAGTGCTTGAGGGTGCTGAGGCTACAAAAGAATATGAATGTTAGGCTCAGTTTGAAGAATGGAAGATTACAAGAGATGCAGGGCCATCTTGGCTGTGACACAACTCTGGCATGTGCAAGACTGTGGCTTGACAAGTTAGTCCAGTTATCCCACCAGCACATCTGATTCGGTGCTGACTCATGATCCTGACTCACCTGATGACCTCACTGAGTTGGGTCATCTGACTCGGTGTTTGACCCGGTTTGACTCAGTGACTTGACTGAGTTGACCTGGCCGATTTGACTCATTGACCGGTGACCTGGCGGACTTTGCCGGTCACCTGAGCTATTTTTCGGTGACTCTTTCGGCCAATTTCCGGCCATAATACCAGATTTCCGTCGACCTCTTTTGGGGTATATTTTTTATATGGGTATTTGCACACACATGGGCTTGGTGGACCACATGGTCTTTGGGCTATGAAGACCTAATTTTAGAAGTTGGAGAAAAGCTACAAAAGGAGAAAGTTTCTACAACTTTGGGGTATCACGTTTTATACCTGGAACTTTTTGGAGAGAGCGAGGACTAGGGTTTGCTTTCATATTTAGTTTTCATCTTCTTCATTATTTTATTATTGATTATGATTATGATGAACTCCATAGCTATGAGTAGCTAAACACATATTATTGGTTATGGGATAAAGTTGATTTCTTAACATGTTATATGATTCAATGAATTAGTTTTGTCTCAATACTTTATTGTTTATGATTCATTATTAATATTGTCATATGATTTGAGTGTTTGATTGGTTGAGTTTGGAATCAATCCGATTTGCATTCATCTCTAGAGCTATATTAGGGTTTTCAATACGAAATAGTTGTTTATCCCTGATTCTAAGTAGCATAGTGTGGTTATTACTTGTAGTGGTACATCTTTATAATCGCATATGAATCATAACCTTGGTTAAATTGAATTAGTGCTTTTACACGTTTGATATCCTTGATTAGTCTTATTCCATAGAACTTATTGCTTTTAGGGAGTTAAATCTATTTGTGCTTTTACACTTTAGGTTGCTTTCTAGGAAGAATTCACATATGCATCTTTTAATGTGGTTGTGATGAAATCAGGGAATTAGCGGGATATACTTGCGATCAAGGTATCCTAGGACTTTTAGTAAATGAGAGATTATAATACCAATTTTAATCGTTGATGAAAATACATGTTTGTGAATGATACTATCCCGTGACCAATATCTTCTCTCTATTGATTATTCCAATTATTTGCTTTGCTTTATTTTATTTTTACTTTAGTATTTCGTTAAAACAACAAAAATCCCCCCTTCGTTACCATAGAAACTGAAAATCGCATAACAACAATTGCCTCTCTGTGGAAACGAACTCTTCCTTACCTTGTACTTCATTTATATTTAGTGAGTAAGAAAGTGAAATTATTTTTGACGCTTACGACAGCGATCACCAATATGAGTGATTGCGCAAATTAGGTCAAAAGTGTGAAAACATGTGGGACCGGCTTTGTGCAAGCCCTAGGGATGACCTTGGTTGGTCAAGAAGGCATGCACGTGTTACCATGGTGTCCGGGTTTCCGTAATGAGAGTTTCAATATTTTTTGATGTGCGTTTGAGCAATATTTTGGATTTTCAGAAGAGTTCGATCTTTGACTGAAATCCTCGATTTTGCTCGAATGAGAAAGTATGCTCGTTTGATCAATATTTTGTGAATATAAAAATAATAATATTATTTTTCGTGAGTAGCCTAGTCGGTCATGTGACCATGTTGACTTTTGGCTTTTTCATGGTTTGCGCAATATTTGAGAAAATATGGAGAAACCATGATTTTGCTAAAACTGGGGAGTTTCACAAGATGAGAAAAATAACAATTTATGAAAGATTATGGATTGCAAGGTGTGGGACCGGCCACGGCTAGGGCATGACCGGCCGGCTAAGTTTCCCGGTCTCGCAACACCATTCCCTATTATTATTTTTTGTGAAACTACACAAAATTGGGAAAACCACGAAAATATGGAGAAACCATGAGTTTTGCTCAAACAAGGAAAGTTGTTGAGATGGAGAAGTCTTCATGAGTTCATTAAAACAACAAAAATAAGGAAAAATAATGGAGGAAGCATGGGACCGGACACGGCTAGGGCACGGCCGGCCGGCCTGTGGGCCCGTCACATGGGCGCTTCTCCATTATTTTAATATTATTATTTTCTCACTCCGTTTCTGTGCGGGATTCCTCATCTGTCCATATTTTGGATGTGCGTTCGCGCATTTGGGTGCTCGTTCGTGCATCATTTTCCAGTACACTTGCACCATTTTATGGGGCTTACCGAGTGGTAGTCCGGATGCCTAGGTATTGAGTATTTATTACTAATTTATGAAATTCAGTGGAGAATGATTCATGAAACTGAGTAATAAAAGTGAGTAGTTTTTTATTATCAATTCATAGGATCAACCGTGGATTCGACCATGAATTCGGAATAATAAAATAGGTATTACCATTCCATGGGATCCTGGATTCAACCATGAAATCAGAGTAATAAAATAAGTGGTGATATTACCATTTCATGATACCAGCCGTGGGTTCGACCATGAAATCGGAGTAATATCTATTACCATTTCATGAGATCAGACGTGGATCCGATCATGAAATTGGAGTAATATATTTATTTATTACCATTTCGATCATGAAATAGGATTAATGAGATAAGATAGATTATCTTCTAGGAATTCAGTGGTGAATGTCACGGTAGAATTTAATCTCTTGCGTATAGTCAGTGAATCAACAAGTGTTGTCGATGTCCTGAAGACGTTATTGCTCTCAATCTTATGGAGAACCGCCTGGATCTATACACGATCTCTATACATAGTCAGGGAACAGTGAGTGTCACCGATGTCCTGAAGGCGTTATTGCTCTCAATCTTACGGCCGCCCAATCGTTCTTCTATGTAGAGGGGGGTCTCTCTCATGTAGTCAAGGAACAGTGAGTATCACCGACGTCCTGAAGGCGTTATTATTCTCAATCTACGGAGAACCGCCCAATTATATTATTCTACACAGAGGGCACGACGAAATGCCAGGGATCGAACGCTCATCTAGTGGAGGCTTTTCGAAAAACATATTCATCGTGGCTTCGTAAAATATGAATTATCGCTTGCCTGAAAGCTGTGTCAGAAACATGCATCATGATTTTACGGTTTTTCCCTTTGTTGAAAATCCACCATCTACATTAAGTCCCCTGCTTAGTGAGGGGCAGTCATGTTCCGCAGTAAGCATAAAATGGTGATTTTCAGTCGACGAGATCAGTGGTTGAACTCGGTCTACAAAGGTATTATCAGAATCCTCGATTTACTCCAATGGTGTCATGTACGAGCAAATATTTGGGTGAGGACCCTGATGGTATGATAGAATGTGATTCCGTGAGCACGGATAGATGAAGCATCGCTGATTTGGTCGGCTAAAAGTCCAGTTTTGGTCGATTTAGGATTTATGGGCCCAAGTTCAAAAAAAAAAAAACCGTGTTTTATTAGGTTTTGGAAATAAATTTGATATAAAAGGGAAAACACCCTAAAATTCTTTTTATTATTATTTTTTTAATTGAACGACCACTCTTCCCCTAGATTTCTTCACGCGAGCAGCAGGAGAAGAAAAGAGATAATTTCCGCCGGAAAAGCTACTGTCGGCATTCCGATCACCGGCCGGCACCGACCAGGTGCGAAATTTTTTTTTTGTATGCTTTATGATTTTCATGAGTTGTTCATAAAACAAAATTTCACAAGTATAAGCATGCTAGGTTGTTGAAAGTTGTTTTAGAAAACGTATGTACGTTCGTTCGTTAGTTTAGGAAACGAGCAATGATTTCTAATATGAAAAAGATACATATATTATTGAATAAACATGGTCTAGTTGCAGTAGAGAAAATTTTGTTTATGAGGTTTCATGAAAATCCAAATTTGTTTTCAAAGCATGAACTTTCACAAATAATTTTGGGAACGTAGGCTCGTAGTAAAAGTAATAAATAATGATCCCTAGAGTTAAAAGAATTTTGAAAATACTTGTAGTTCATGATAAAATTTATTTGAGAACTTTCAAAATTTTATTTGGAATATGTGGACTTTTACAAAAATATAAAAGACCCTTGTTTCGTAGACGAATGCGCTCGTTTGAGCAAAAAGTTCTTTTTTTATATATATATAATTTACATGAGTTATTAACTCACGATTTTTTTAAAAAAGAAAATCAAATTTTGATTTATGGAAAATTATTGAAAGCAAACAATATTTGGTGAATTCGTTAATGATAGGTGTCTAAAACACCTTGGTATTTATATATTGTTTATGCTTTCTTTGTTAAGTTTTCTTGTAAATTATGTATTTATGTTTGATTTTGAGTTTTAGGTACTTTGGAGCAAAAGAAGAAGAAACGTCGCTTAAAAGGGGCTAAAGTTTCATTTCATGTGCAACTGCTGTTGGAGGCGACTTATTTCTCATTATTTACTTCTTTTCTATCTTAAAGGCATGTCGGCTTTAGTGATGCGAGTTATGTCTGAAAAGCATGACAGCCTTAGTGATGTATAAAAATTGAAGAAAAGAAGTGAATATGAGAGGTAAGAGATGGCTGCTCGAGAAACTACTAAAAGCACCTAGAAAAGTGTTAAAGGCACCCACAGAAATGTCCCGGAGGAGTTGATAAAGTAACCCAGGAGTTTTTCACTATATGCATCCCAAAAGTCATCTTTGTACCCCACAAATTGTTATTCGCACCCCCAGGAATTGCTAAACGTAGCCCAAATTGCTAAAGGGACACCACTGTTGGATAAGGGGAAGGTCATCTTCTCCATTTGAATTTCGAAATTTGACGGGAAACTGAAGAACAGAATTAGGGTTTGTGTTTTAGGCAGGCTGTGGTGAGACTAAAGTGCTGAAATCAAATGGGTTTATCCTAATCGACTTAACAGAGCTGGTAATGGTCTTGGTTTCGTCTAGAATTGGCTGAAATGTTGAAAATTAAAGAACAAAGAATTCACGGTTTCAAAGTATTTTGGCAGGAAAACTGGTTCCTTCACAAACAGAATTAGGGCTGGATTTTTGGAGGCTTTTGGGAGAGATTCAATTACCGAAACTTGTCGGTATGGACATATTATAGCTAAACAGGCTTGGTATGACTTTTTTATTTGACTGAAATTGGTTAGGATATCAGATCCGATGCAAAACAGGGCCGGAGAGTACTCGGGTTTGTATGGGAGTTAAGTGCGGCAGGGAGAGGATATAAACTTCCAAGATTCGATTATATCCAATAAGGAAGCTGGAGTACGGGTTTGGGAACAAAAGAGGAACTAAATCTTCGTATATTCGGTATTGTTTCAAAACAGGGGAAGATATTTTATTTTCAGAAAATACAAGGAAGTTACGTGTGAATTTTGGAGTTGTATCGTATCTGCTAGATTCTGTTCCATATCAGGGAAGATTTCTTGACAAGATAGATGTCCCGTAGAGAAGAAATAAAGGGAAAATCCGAGACTTCCGTTGAAAGAAGATGGGAGATTTAATAGAGAAACTTAGGGTTCTGTGGTGTATATATAGCCTTGGATTGAGCCAGAGTCGGGGTCGAATACTTTGGAGGAGAAATATAGGCTTAGAATCGAGAAAAAAAGAGGTTAGAAAAAAATTCTTCCTGCTGCTGCTCAATCAAGAACACGAAGAACATAAATCGTTAAAAACAGTCGCAGTGACAGTCTTATATTCGACGGCAGCACAAAAATATCGTACACTGTTTTAGTTATAGTAGGTCTTTCACAACAGAGCTATTGTAACAGCTTGGTGGAAAACGCCTTTAGTGACTGCAGAATCGTTGTAAGCATCTTTTATTATTTTTAATACAATGATTAATGAAATTTTCTCCAATCTTCGATCTATCAGTAGCTAAATTTCTTTTCTAGGGTTCTAGAGGAAACTATTTTTAATGGATAATATTTAGTATTTAAATTCTTTGACATATTTTACTCCATATTTGTGCTTTCAATTGTCTAAAAATTTTCTCTTCTTTGTATGCTTCGTAAAAACTGTTTTGGGTAGTTTGAGCTGTCGATATTTTATAAGCAAGGAAAATTAGGCCTTAGAATAGTGACGAGAGTTGTAAAAAAAAAGAGCTTATAACGTTATATCTTCCAAAGCATGAGATTGAGTTCGAATTGTTTTGAGTAAAGTAGGAGTATTATGTCAAAGTTTTAATTATTGAGTTTACCATCATTAGAAGTAGTGGAATCCAAAGCCCTAGACTCATCTCTCATTGGTAACAAAAATCAATTTTAATTAGTTTGTCTTAGTATTTTCTTTTAATAATCAAAAACCAAATCTTTAAAAAGAGTCCGAGCAACGAATCTTTCTTACCACTTGTAAAAACTACATCAGTTTTTGGCGCCGCTGCCGGGGACTTGCCTTAAGGTTAGGTTTTATATTTTTTATATTTTTTTTAGTTCCGTTTTTGTTTAATTTAATTTAATTTTTATTTCTTTGATTTTACTTGGGTATTTTTCTTGTTTTTATTGTGCAGGTAATATTCTATATTTATTGTGGAATTGCCTACCAAAAGAGGTAAGTAACAAAACCCAATTTTTTTATTTCCTTTTTGTGTATATCTATTTTACTTTATTTTTGAAAAAAAAAAAAATTAAAAAATACACGTTGCACACACCATACTGCATCGTCTTACCGAATTTAGGAAACCTGTGGAAAAGTACGCTGAACCCATGCCTTGGGCCTTATGGGAGTTACCAGCCGAAATTCCACAAGCCTCAGCCTTGTACCTTTAGGTATGTTTTGCTGAGGTAGCCCAAGCTTACCTAATTTAGTAAACCCTGCATTTACATGTACACGATTTTCTTGCTTCACTAGTATTCTTGCTTGTGTATGCGACGTTGGAAACAGATAGGAGATAGACTTGAGGAGAATGGCCTTTTTAATTTGACACCAACCCGCTACACAGATATAGGTGGTACTTCGATTTTTGCCAAGATGGTTAATGAAAATGATGAGGGTGAAGTCCCGCCAAACAAAACCCTTAGGGACCGTTTGAACCCGTGAACCTGGGGTTGTTTTACCGGCCACTACCGTTAAGTTCGATATTAAACCTGTGACATTTGGCATGCTGTGTAAATTTAGGGGAATAGAGAATGAAAACCCGTATACCCACGTGATAGGTGTAGAATACACCGTATTTAATATCTAGTATTTATGCTTTCTTTGCGAGTTTTCTTGTAAATTATGTATCTTATGTGTGCTTTTGAGTTTATTAGGTGCAATGGAGTCATTTGGAGCAAAAAGACCAATTGGAACTCGTTCAAATGCAAGATTTCTACTTTTCATTGTGTAGAGGACGAGAAGACGAAGGCAATGGCGAAAGAACGGAGTCATTCTGAGTTCGTATGAAGAAGTTATGGGCAAAACAAGAACTCATGAAGCAATAAGGGCAAGAGTGTCATTTCACAGGCATGTGCTATCTGGAGCCCAGTCAAGTGTTAAGGGCTAACTCTATTTGAAGAAACACTATCCAGAGTCAGTCACAGGTTAAGGGGCTACCACTGGGTGGCTATACCCAAGTACAGTTGGGTGCAAATAGTTATTCCACTCGATTAGGTCGAGAAAGCCATTTCCCCAGTTATTTCTCTTCTTATCTCTGCTACAAATCGAGTGTGGGAGAAACCAGGTTCATGAGAGAGGACAAATTGAAGATGGGGATGGCTATTGTGATGTGAATCGGATTCAAGTGAAGAGAAGTCTTTGAAGCTCTTCGTGATGCCTGAGAGAAGGAAATTAGAGGAGATGAAGATGGGGTGCCGTTATTGGAGAGATTCGAGAAGGATTTGAAGAACTAGATGTCTTTGTCTTGTGGTTTAGAAGAAGAATTGGAAGATAAGGGAAGTTGGGTTTGAGCTAAATTTGTATTTGGCAGAGTGATGACCTAAAATTGGAAGCTGCTATGGTTGATTTCGAAGGAGGGCTGCTATTGAATCTCAGATGTAGAATTCTGGTGGAGAAGCTGTTGGTAATGGTGGTGACTGGGTCTTAGGAAAGGGTTGTTCTGGATTGGAATTGAAGCCGAGAACAGTGCTGGGTGTGCTTATTGTGTAATGCAGAGCTGGTGATTGAGTCTGTTGGTGACTGTGGTTGTCCTGGGTTGTTTCTTCAGTGGTGCAGTGAGTCTGAGGTTGGATGGGTCAAGACATGCAGCAAAGGCTAGACCAACTTGACCGTGATAGAGAGAACGTCGCACAAAACAATTTTTGGAATATTTCTTCTTACCCGACTTCAGATCGTAGTTATGATCATTTACCCATTCAAAGGGAAGAGTCATGGGAAAGAGAACATATTGTAGTCAATGGTGGTAAGCGTGTGAACGTCGGGAAACTTACGTATAAATTATACAAGTTGGAAGATGATGGAGCCTCGGGAAGAGCTAGTCGATGAAATTAGTAGGACCATTCATATGGAACTTAAACGACGTCGTGATAAGGGTTGGGAAACCGGTTTTCGATTCTTATTATGGTGAGTCCGAAGATGAAGACGAAGATGAATGTGTTAAAAAGGACCAACCTTTGGAGATATTTGATGACATTAGTGTAGTTGACTCAATTATTGATCTTTATAATGATCAACCACCTATTCAAAAGGTAATTGAGTATGATGAAACTAGTGTGTTACACAACTTCTTTGCAACAAGGTGTGAGTCTAATAAAGAGGAGTATGTTGAGAATGAGACCGTTATGACCAATATTGTGGAAGACCCAATTGAACTTGTGCATGATTGTAATGATGATGTTTATGTCGAGACTATGGTTAAGGCAGAAACGGACGAAGAATGGTTGCAAGGTTTGATAGAGGACCATGATATACAAGAGGTGAGTGATTCACTTGAGTTTTTCAAGGATGAGGAGGATTCCGTGATACAAGAGATTGTGCAAGGTTTATCTAACCCTTTGCCTATTATTTCTTCTCCTTTACCTCTTATTGGTTTGAATGTATGTGCTTGAGAATATTGTTGAATGACTTTGTTTCTCGTTTTCCGCCATTAGAGAAACTTGATTCTCATACTATGCAGGTTATGGAACGTAAACCGTGGAAGTACCCGACTTCTATATTCTTTATACACTTCCATGTGTGGACAAGAATAAGTGTGGGGGAAGCTTTTATCGGTTCATAGCTTCACTTTTGTTTTATATTACTAATATTTGTGTGAAGCTAGTGTTTGCAAAACAGGTTCTATGGACGGATCCCCAACTTTTCCGATTATTGGTGTATGGGGAATGAATCTTGCAAGGATATAGTCGGGCCGACGACTATAAAACAAGCGCTAAGTGGGAGGCAACCCACCGGTTTTGTATCTCTTATCCTTTTGCATTTTATTTTTGTTTCGTTTATTTTTTTTTACTGTTTTCATATCATATTTGCATCCCTATGTTTAATTTCATTGAGTCCGTAATCTATCTTAGAAGAAAATTATGACGGATACCTTTTCGTCAGAAAATTTCAGACTGCGCGTAGTTCAGTCCAGAGACCATAACTGTCAGACCGTTTATCAAAACACTGTGAAATTTTGACACTGTGTAGAAAACACGTAGGTGAACAACTTTTGTGAAATGGAGTTTTTCCAAATTCCTTACCAATTTGCACAGTTTTTGCGTTTTATCTGCTGTTACGTCAGAATTCAGAACTTTCGGTTTTACACATTGAGGACAATGTGAAGTTTAAGTGTGGGGGAGCATTTATATGTTTGTTTTTGACACCATTAGTGGATGGAACCATTTTGAATGCAGGAGTTGAGGAACCAATTAACTAAAGGGAAGAATATAGCTCAGAAATCACGAATTAACATGATAGTTGTTACCATATCTCGGAATATCACCATATCACATTCTATTTTTATTTTTTCATATTTATCTATTGTTCTCTAAGTGCTTTGGTGGGTCACTGAAAATCGACGTGTTATTACTGCTAGGATGAAATAGAGTGATTGAGTTACTAGAAAAAAAAAAAAAAAAAAATTTGAAAAAAAAAAAAAAAAAAAAAAAATGAAAAAATATGAAAAAAAAAAAAGGACCGACCAATTAGACCAAAAACGGAATAAAAAGACACTTGGGAATAGCAAAGATGTGTGAAATGTAGTCCCTGTCTCCGTCGCCTAAACAAGCGTGGGAATGCAGGATCCAAGGCAACTATCATGTACTTGCTGACAAGAAGCATGCGCTTGGATCCAAAAGATCTAATCATGCCGTCTAAAAAAAAAAAAAAAATTGGATCCAGTTTGATCCAATCATATAAAAAAAAAAGAGAAAAAATATTATTGTGTTGAATAAAGTCACTTTTGGTTCCCTTGTATATGCCAATTGATTTGATGTAGCATTCAAAGATTTAAGTAGCTCAATCCAATAGGATTAGGTTCATCTTAGCAGTGACCTTGAGATGATATGGGAAACATCGAACACTTGTGAATATTCGCCAACATCTACATCTATATCCATCTTCTTAATCTTTTCATTGTGATTGTGGTTTGTTAGTTTCCGAGTATTGTGGCTTGTTCAACTATCTAATTAGAGTTTATTTACTAATAATTGAATTGAATTTGCAAGGTACCTCCTCCCTGTAGTCATTTTGGATTCGGTTTCATTGATTTGTCACGAATAGACGGAGTTGGAAATATAGGTTTTGTAGGTATATCTCTAAGAAACCTTCACGAGACTATAACTCGTCCACTAGGGACACCTAGGGGTTTAAAGGCTTGTTATTTATGCTAAAAGTGACCGTAGCCTCGACGACACGGAGTTGTTGTATTTTTGTTTTGTTTGATTTGCTCGAGGACTAGCAAAGTCTAAGTGTGGGGAATTTGATAGGTGTAGAATACACCGTATTTAATATCTAGTATTTATGCTTTCTTTACGAGTTTTCTTGTAAATTATGTATCTTATGTGTGCTTTTGAGTTTATTAGGTGCAATGGAGTCATTTGGAGCAAAAAGACCAATTGGAACTCGTTCAAATACAAGATTTCTACTTTTCATTGTGGAGAGGACGAGAAGACGAAGGCAATGGCGAAAAGAACGGAGTCATTCTCGAGTTCGTATGAAGAAGTTATGGGCAAAACAAGAACTCATGAAGCAATAAGGGCAAGAGTGTCATTTCACAGGCATGTGCTATCTGGAGCCCAGTCAAGTGTTAAGGGCTAACTCTATTTGAAGAAACACTATCCAGAGTCCACACAGTTAAGGGGCTACCACTGGGTGGCTATACCCAAGTACGGTTGGGTGCAAATAGTTATTCCACTGACAGGTCGAGAAAGCCATTTCCCAGTTATTTTCTCTTCTTATCTCTGCTACAAATCGAGTGTGGGAGAAACCAGGTTCATGAGAGAGGACAAATTGAAGATGGGGATGGCTATTGTGATGTGAATCGGATTCAAGTGAAGAGAAGTCTTTGAAGCTCTTCGTGATGCCACAGAGAAGGAAATTAGAGGAGATGAAGATGGGGTGCTGTTATTGGAGAGATTCAGAGAAGGATTTGAAGAACTAGATGCTGCTGTCTTGTGGTTTAGAAGAAGAATTGGAAGATAAGGGAAGTTGGGTTTGAGCTAAATTTGTATTTGGCAGAGTGATGACCTAAAATTGGAAGCTGCTATGGTTGATTTCGAAGGAGGGCTGCTATTGAATCTCAGATGTAGAATTTCGGTGTGAGAAGTTTGTTGGTAATGGTGGTGGACTGGTCTTAGGAAAGGGTTGTTCTGGATTGGAATTGAAGCCGAGAACAGTCTGGGTGTGCTTATTGTGTAATGCAGAGCTGGTGATTGAGTCTGTTGGTGACTGTGGTTGTCCTGGGTTGTTTCTTCAGTGGTGCAGTGAGTCTGAGGTTGGATGGGTCTTGAACTTCTGGTGTTGTGCAAGTAAGGGAGAGATTACTGAGAAATGAGTATTGCTCAAGAACATGTCTTTGTTGCAAGGCAACAACGGGGGATATGTGAGATACAGGAGAGAATGGAGTTGAAGGTGGTCTCGAGCTCTTGAGGTTAGTCCGGGGAGTTGAGATGTGGCAAAGGTCCGGTGTTGGTGTTGATATGGAGAAGTCATTATGTAAGTCATGGAGATAAATCGCAATGAAGCAGGTGAGCTAATGGGATTGTGTCATTTGTGGACGGAGGAAATGGCAGTGATAAAGGTTGTTGTCTCCGAGTGTGTTGTTGAATCTCCCCGTGTTTTGTTAATGGGAGAGTATGGTTGACTGCTAACATGGAGAGAATTATGAAGGCACAAGCTTTGAGGGATTCAAGCACGGCTGGAAGTTTGAGTGATGAATTAGGACCGGGTTTGTCTCAAGGTCGAGTCTATGGTGGTAACCGATGGATGAATGTGTTGGTGGTGTCAAGTGACGGCCTAACAGAGATGAGGTAGTGCGCTGGAGTTGCGGGACATTGAGGCAATGCAATTGCGGGAAATGCTTGTTTAGGATAGAAGAACCGATGTTGGTGCGGAAGCGTGGATGCTGTTGAAACTGCAAGAGGCACTGGTGGTGTTGGAAAAGATGAGATTGGACTCTGGAGCTGTTGTGACTACTCGATCAAACAGGGAAAATAGTATGTATGGGAAGTTATCATTGGTTGAGCTATTGGAGCCGCGGAATGGCGTGAATTGTGAAGAATGACAAGAGGCGGCTCAAGATTGGGTTTGTGCCGATGTTGGCCCACCGAGAAGGAGGTCTTGGACCGGAGAATATTGGAGTTGGTGTTGCGGTGATTTGGTGGCTTAGAATTGAGGTTACGGGGACCGGCATTTGTGTTTGTTTGTCTTCCGCAAATGGATTGATTGAAGCTTGAATGGTGACATTGAGAATTGCGAGGTGATAGCCATCATGGCCGGGGTGAGATGCGGGAAATTATGTTAGAAGAAGGCATAGCCGAATGGCTAGAATTGTTTGGATGAAGCACCATCCTGGTGTGCATGACTGATTCAAAAGATATGCATTGGCTCGAGCTAAGGCCAAGTCACTCAATCAGCTCGGGCGTTGACTAACTCACAGTGGTAGGCCGACGTGACTCTCCCGACTCGGCACCGGACCGAGTTAACCCGCTGACCTTGACCCGATTTGACCCCGACCGAGTTGGACCGTTGACCGGTGGCGGTTTGACTTTGCCGGCCACTCCGAGATATATTTTCCGGCGGTTTCCGGCCGGATTCGGCCATAATCCCGATTTTCGGTGAGCGTTTTTGGGACATATTTTCCACTGGGTTTCTCTCCATGGTGGGCCGGGTGAATTTCCAACTAATGGACTTTGAAGACAAAACCTAATTTTGGAAGGAGTGGAGCTATAAAAGAGAGGACTTTTATCTTTTATCATATCTCTTTTTCTAAATCTTATTATCTCTACTTGTTTTCTAGGTTTAGAACATGAAACTTCTCTTTCTTCTTGTGATGAACTCCTTGAATATGAGTACCTAATTATCTATTGGTTATGGAATAGTTGGATTTCACAAAGCATGATTCTTTGATTCAATATATTAGTTTTGTCTCATATCTATCGTTTGCAATTCTCCTGAAAATATTGTTTTATGATTGATTGATTGTTTTGTCAAGTTGCAAATTGGTAGAACTTTAATCACATCTATTGCTAGTTTAGGGTTTATTATACTTAAAAGTGATATTCCTTGGATACAAGTAGCATAATATGATTATAGTTTGTAGTGATATATTCTTATGATCATATGTGAATCGTAACCTTTGTTAAATTGAATTAGTGCGCTTTCCACGTTCGATTGCTTTGATTGGCCTGATTTCATAGAAACTTAACGATCTAGGAATTAAACTGATTAGTGCTTTTACACGTTAGGTTGTTCCTTTAGGTAGAATTCATATTCGCATCTTTTAATGTGTTTGTTGATGACATGAGGAGATTTCTGATGGATATTCTTGCGATCAAGGTATTCTAGGGTCTTTGATAAAAGTTGAGATTAAATATCAATTCTAGTTATTGTGAAAAGCATGTTAGTGAATGAAAACGAAATCCTTTAACCAATATCTCTTCTATCTTATTTGTTTGCTTATTTGTTTCTTTGCTTTTATTTGTTTTATTTTATTTCATAAAATCACAAAATCCTCGGTGTTTTATATAGGAAACCATAACAATTTGACAACCTAGACCTCTCTGAGGATCGATCCTTTCTTGCCCTTGCTATATTTATATTTTGAGTAGTAAGAAAGTGAATTATATTTGTGTCGCTTTACTGACAATGATCATTTTAGGCTACTGCAGATTGGGGAGGCACCGGTTGTTAATTGTTTTGGTTTCTTATTTTTGTATTTAGTTTTTGTTTTATTTTTATTTTTATTTTTTCTTATTTTAAGGTTTTAACCTTGGTTTGGGAATTATTTAGTGCTTATTTCTATGGAAGGAGCATATTGGAGCAATGAATATGATTTTCAACCTCCTCAACACTATGAAAATTGCCCACCATCTATGGGATGCAATCAAAACCAATTTATTGGCTATGATGCATATCCTAGAGAACCTTATGGTGATTTTCATACATACCAACAACAACCTTGTAGTGGTATGTAAGTCAAGCACCTAGGTGGGATAATTCTACATCTAATTGGCTTTATTCGAGTTGTATGCAGATTTTGAATGGATTACAAGACATGCAACAAAGGCTAGACCAACTTGACCGTGATAGAGAGAACGTCGCACAAAACAATTTTTGGAATATTTCTTCTTACCCGACTTCAGATCGTAGTTATGATCATTTACCCATTCAAAGGGAAGAGTCATGGGAAAGAGAACATATTGTAGTCAATGGTGGTAAGCGTGTGAACGTCAGAAACTTACGCTTAAATTATACAAGTTGGAAGATGATGGAGCCTCGGAAGAGCTAGTCGATGAAATTAGTAGGACCATTCATATGGAACTTAAACGACGTCGTGATAAGGGTTGGGAAACCGACTTACGATTCTTATTATGGTGAGTCTGAAGATGAAGACGAAGATGAATGTGTTAAAAAGGACCAACCTTTGGAGATATTTGATGACATTAGTGTAGTTGACTCAATTATTGATCTTTATAATGATCAACCACCTATTCAAAAGGTAATTGAGTATGATGAAACTAGTGTGTTACACAACTTCTTTGCAACAAGGTGTGAGTCTAATAAAGAGGAGTATGTTGAGAATGAGACCGTTATGACCAATATTGTGGAAGACCCAATTGAACTTGTGCATGATTGTAATGATGATGTTTATGTCGAGACTATGGTTAAGGCAGAAAACGGACGAAGAATGGTTGCAAGGTTTGATAGAGGACCATGATATACAAGAGGTGAGTGATTCACTTGAGTTTTTCAAGGATGAGGAGGATTCCGTGATACAAGAGATTGTGCAAGGTTTATCTAACCCTTTGCCTATTATTTCTTCTCCTTTACCTCTTATTGGTTTGAATGTATGTGCTTCGAGAATATTGTTGAATGACTTTGTTTCTCGTTTTCCGCCATTAGAGAAACTTGATTCTCATACTATGCAGGTTATGGAACCAGAAACCGTGAAGTACCCGACTTCTATATTCTTTATACACTTCCATGTGTGGACAAGAATAAGTGTGGGGAAGCTTTTATCGGTTCATAGCTTCACTTTTGTTTTATATTACTAATATTTGTGTGAAGCTAGTGTTTGCAAAACAGGTTCTATGGATGGATCCCCAACTTTTCAGATTGTTGGTGTATGGGGAATGAATCTTGCAAGGATATAGACTGGGTGACGACTATAAAACAAGCGCTAAGTGGGAGGCAACCCACCGGTTTTGTATCTCTTATCCTTTTGCATTTTATTTTTGTTTCGTTTTATTTTTTTTTACTGTTTTCATATCATATTTGCATCCCTATGTTTAATTTCATTGAGTCCGTAATCTATCTTAGAAGAAAATTATGACGGATACCTTTTAAATCAGAAAATTTCAGACTGCGCGTAGTTCAGTCCAGAGACCATAACTGTCAGACCGTTTATCAAAACACTGTGAAATTTTGACACTGTGTAGAAAACACGTAGGTGAACAACTTTTGTGAAATGGAGTTTTTCCAAATTCCTTACCAATTTTGCACAGTTTTTGCGTTTTATCTGCTGTTACGTCAGAATTCAGAACTTTCGGTTTTACACATTGAGGACAATGTGAAGTTTAAGTGTGGGGAGCATTTATATGTTTGTTTTTGACACCATTAGTGGATGGAACCATTTTGAATGCAGGAGTTGAGGAACCAATTAACTAAAAGGGAAGAATATAGCTCAGAAATCACGAATTAACATGATAGTTGTTACCATATCTCGGAATATCACCATATCACATTCTATTTTTATTTTTTCATATTTATCTATTGTTCTCTAAGTGCTTTGGTGGGTCACATTTGAAAAATCGACGTGTTATTACTGCTAGGATGAAATAGAGTGATTGAGTTACTAGAAAAAAAAAAAAAAAATTTGAAAAAAAAAAAAAAAAAAAAAAAATGAAAAAATATATGAAAAAAAAAAAAAAAAAAAAAGGACCGACCAATTAGACCAAAACGGAATAAAAAGACACTTGGGAATAGCGATATGTGTGAAATGTAGTCCCTGTGTCTCCGTCGCCTAAACAAGCGTGGAATGCAGGATCCAAGGCAACTATCATGTACTTGCGACAAGAAGCATGCGCTTGGATCCAAAAGATCTAATCATGCCGTCTAAAAAAAAAAAAAAATTGGATCCGTTTGATCCAATCATATAAAAAAAAAAAAAAAAAAAATATTATTGTGTTGAATAAAGTCACTTTTGGTTCCCTTGTATATGCCAATTGATTTGATGTAGCATTCAAGACGAAGTAGCTCAATCCAATAGGATTAGGTTCATCTTAGCAAAGGACCTTGAATGAGATATGGAAACATCGAACACTTGTGAATATTCGCCAACATCTACATCTATATCCATCTTCTTAATCTTTTCATTGTGATTGTGGTTTGTTAGTTCCAGTATTGTGGCTTGTTCAACTATCTAATTAGAGTTTATTTACTAATAATTGAATTGAATTTGCAAGGTACCTCCTCCTGTAGTCATTTTGGATTCGTTCATTGATTTGTCACGAATAGACGGAGTTGGAAATATAGGTTTTGTAGGTATATCTCTAGTAAACCTTCACGAGACTATAACTCGTCCACTAGGGACACCTAGGGGTTTAAAGGCTTGTTATTTATGCTAAAAGTGACCGTAGCCTCGACGACACGGAGTTGTTGTATTTTTGTTTTGTTTGATTTGCTCGAGGACTAGCAAAGTCTAAGTGTGGGGGAATTTGATAGGTGTAGAATACAATAGTATTTAATATCTAGTATTTATGCTTTCTTTGCGAGTTTTCTTGTAAATTATGTATCTTATGTGTGCTTTTGAGTTTATTAGGTGCAATGGAGTCATTTGGAGCAAAAAGACCAATTGGAACTCGTTCAAATGCAAGATTTCTACTTTTCATTGTGTAGAGGACGAGAAGACGAAGGCAATGGCGAAAGAACGGAGTCATTCTGAGTTCGTATGAAGAAGTTATGGGCAAAACAAGAACTCATGAAGCAATAAGGGCAAGAGTGTCATTTCACAGGCATGTGCTATCTGGAGCCCAGTCAAGTGTTAAGGGCTAACTCTATTTGAAGAAACACTATCCAGAGTCACCACAAAGTTAAGGGGCTACCACTGGGTGGCTATACCCAAGTACAGTTGGGTGCAAATAGTTATTCCACTCGATTAGGTCGAGAAAGCCATTTCCCCAGTTATTTCTCTTCTTATCTCTGCTACAAATCGAGTGTGGGAGAAACCAGGTTCATGAGAGAGGACAAATTGAAGATGGGGATGGCTATTGTGATGTGAATCGGATTCAAGTGAAGAGAAGTCTTTGAAGCTCTTCGTGATGCCACAGAGAAGGAAATTAGAGGAGATGAAGATGGGGTGTTTGTTATTGGAGAGATTCGAGGAGAAGGATTTGAAGAACTAGATGTCTTTGTCTTGTGGTTTAGAAGAAGAATTGGAAGATAAGGGAAGTTGGGTTTGAGCTAAATTTGTATTTGAAAGAGTGATGACCTAAAATTGGAAGCTGCTATGGTTGATTCGAAGGAGGGCTGCTATTGAATCTCAGATGTAGAATTCTGGTGGAGAAGTTTGTTGGTAATGGTGGTGACTCGGGTCTTAGGAAAGGGTTGTTCTGGATTGGAATTGAAGCCGAGAAGCAGGTCTTTGGGTGTGCTTATTGTGTAATGCAGAGTGGTGATTGAGTACATTGGTAGATGTGGTTGTCCGGGTTGTTTCTTGATGGCAGTGGTGAGTCTCGAGGTTGGATGGGTCTTGAACTTCCGGTGTTGTGCAAGTAAGGGAGAGATTATCGAGAAATGAGTATTGCTCAAGAACATGTCTTTGTTGCAAGGCAACAACAGGGGATATGTGAGATACGGGGAGAGAATGGAGTTGAAGGTGGTCCGAGGCTCTTGAGGTTAGTCCGGGGGAGTTGAGATCTTTGGCAAAGGCAATTCGGTGTTGGTGTTGATATGGGAGAAGTCATATGTAAGTCATGGAGATAAATCAGCAATGAAGCAAGTTGAGCTAATGGGATTGTGTCACCAGACTGGAGGAAATGGCAGGTGATAAAGGTTGTTGTCTCCGAGTGTGTTGTTGAATCTCCCCGTGTTTTGGTTCTTTGGAGAGTATGGTTGACCGCTAACATGGAGAGAATTATGAAGGCACAAGCTTTGAGGGATTCTGCACTACTGGAAGTTTGAGTGATGAATTAGGACCTGGGTTTGTCTCAAGGTCGAGTCTATGGTGGTAACTGATGGATGAATGTGTTGGTGGTGTCAAGTGACGGCCTAACAGATGAGGTAGTGCAGCTGGAGTTGCAGGACATTGAGGCAATGCAATTGCAGGGAAATGCTGTTTAGGATAGAAGAACTGATGTTGGTGCGGAAGCGTGGATGCTGTTGAAGCTGCAAGAGGCACTGGTGGTGTTGGAAAAGATGAGATTGGACTCTGGAGCTGTTGTGACTACTCGATCAAACAGGGAAAATAGTATGTATGGGAAGTTATCATTGGTTGAGCTATTGGAGCTGCGGAATGGCAGTGAATTGTGAAGAATGACAGAGGCGGCTCAAGATTGGGTTTGTGCCTGATGTTGGCCTGACTGAGAAGGAGGTGCTGGGACTGGAGAATATTGGAGTTGGTGTTGCAGTGATTTGGTGGCTTAGAATTGAGGTTGCAGGACTGGCATTTGTGTTTGTTTGTGCTGCAAATGGATTGAGGCAGAAGCTTGAATGGTGACATTGAGAATTGCAGGGTGATAGCCATCATGGCTGGGTGAGATGCAGGAAATTATGTTAGAAGAAGGCATAGCCAGAATGGCTAGAATTGTTTGGATGAAGCACCATCCTGGTGCATGACTGATTTCAGCATATGCATTGGCCTGAGCCAAGGCCTGTCACCAATCGGCTCGTGTGCGGTGACTAACTCACATTCTCGACCGAGCCGACTCGTGACTCTCCCCGACTCGGCTGGACCGAGTTAACCCGCTGACCTTGACCCGATTTGACCCGACTGAGTTGGACCGTTGACCGGTGGCCGGTTTGACTTTGCCGGCCACCTGAGATATATTTTCCGGCGGGTTTCCGGCCGGATTCCGGCCATAATCCCAATTTTCCTAAGCGAGCGTTTTTGGGACATATTTTTCGCAGGTTTCTCTCCATGGTGGTCGGTGAATTTCCAACTAATGGACTTTGAAGACAAAACCTAATTTTGGAAGGAGTGGAGCTATAAAAGAGAGGACTTTTATCTTTTATCATATCTCTTTTTCTAAATCTTATTATCTCTACTTGTTTTCTAGGGTTTAGAACATGAAACTTCTCTTTCTTCTTGTGATGAACTCCTTGAATATGAGTACCTAATTATCTATTGGTTATGGAATAGTTGGATTTCACAAAGCATGATTCTTTGATTCAATATATTAGTTTTGTCTCATATCTATCGTTTGCAATTCTCTGAAAATATTGTTTTATGATTGATTGATTGTTTTGTCGAGTTGCAAATTGGTAGAACTTCTAATCACATCTATTGCTAGTTTAGGGTTTATTATACGCAAAAGTGATATTCCTTGGATACAAGTAGCATAATATGATTATAGTTTGTAGTGATATATTCTTATGATCATATGTGAATCGTAACCTTTGTTAAATTGAATTAGTGCGCTTTCCACGTTCGATTGCTTTGATTGGCCTGATTTCATAGAACTTAACGCATCTAGGAATTAAACCTGATTAGTGCTTTTACACGTTAGGTTGTTCCTTTAGGTAGAATTCATATTCGCATCTTTTAATGTGTTTGTTGATGACATGAGGAGATTTTCGGGATATTCTTGCGATCAAGGTATTCTAGGGTCTTTGATAAAAGTTGAGATTAAATATCAATTCTAGTTATTGTGAAAAGCATGTTAGTGAATGAAAACGAAATCCTTAACCAATATCTCTTCTATCTTATTTGTTTGCTTATTTGTTTCTTTGCTTTTATTTGTTTTATTTTATTTCATAAAATCACAAAATCCTCGGTGTTTTATATAGGAAACCATAACAATTTGACAACCTAGACCTCTCTGTGGGATCGATCCTTTCTTGCCCTTGCTATATTTATATTTTGAGTAGTAAGAAAGTGAATTATATTTGTGTCGCTTACGACAGCGATCACCACGTAAGAGACTTCGAAATGATCTGTGACACAATGAGTTACCCGAACGTCCCTAAAGATGTGCTTAGGTTGCGTTTGTTTCCTTTTTCCTTAGAAGAGAGAGCCAATGAGTGGTACCATTTGATTCCCTCTAAAAAAATCACCACCTGGGATGTCCTTATAAAGGCCTTTGTTAAGAAGTTCTACCCATACCACAAGACTGTTGCTGTTTGACCGCTGTCGTAAGCGTCAAAAATAAATTACACTTTCTCACTACTCAAAATATAAATATAGCAAGGGCAAGAAAGGATCGATCCCACAGAGAGGTCTAGGTTGTCAAATTGTTATGGTTTCCTATATAAAAAACACCCAAAGAATTTTGATTGTGTAAATAAAAATAAACAAAAAGCAAATAAACAAAAGGAAACAAATAAGATAGAAGAGATATTGGTTAAGGATTTCGTTTTCATTCACTAACATGCTTTTCACAATAACTAGAATTGATATTTAATCTCATCTTTTATCAAAGACCCTAGAATACCTTGATCGCAAGAATATCCCGCAAATCTCCTCATGTCATCAACAAACACATTAAAAGATGCGAATATGAATTCTACCTAAAGGAACAACCTAACGTGTAAAAGCACTAATCAAGTTTAATTCCCTAGATGCGTTAAGTTCTATGAAATCAGGCCAATCAAAGCAATCGAACGTGGAAAGCGCACTAATTCAATTTAACAAAGGTTACGATTCACATATGACCATAAGAATATATCACTACAAACTATAATCATATTATGCTACTTGTATTCAAGGAATATCACTTTTGCGTATAATAAACCCTAAACTAGCAATAGATGTGATTAGAAGTTCTACCAATTTGCAACTTGACAAAACAATCAATCAATCATAAAACAATATTTTCAGAGAATTGCAAACGATAATTATGAGACAAAACTAATATATTGAATCAAAGAATCATATTATGTGAAATCCAACTATTCCATAACCAATAATAAACTTAGGTACTCATATTCAAGGAGTTCATCACAAGAAGAAAGAGAATTTTCATGTTCTAAACCCTAGAATAAAGTAAGTAAGAAGATAATAAAACGTTTGATGTCCAAATTGTGCCTAGGCTTCTCTATATATAGAGTTTTATAACCTCCTTCTTGAAGAAACTAGGAAACCTAGTAAAATTAGGAAAGTGCACTCCTTAAAATTGTGTTCCGTGCATCAAAACCCGTGCCAAAGTATATTGCCAAACTCTGGCCAAATTCATAAATATCCTTCGCAAATATTGGCTGGAAAAAAGTCGCATAAACATCCAAGTGGGCTTGCGTCTAATACTGGAATAGTCCAGCCCAAGTCTTCATAAGTCATGTAAACTGCTTTTTAGCTTGTCGGTCCCGTAAAACCGACAAAGATACTCTTTCTCTCAAGCTTCATCACGTTATCATCACGAGCTTCGAACTCCTCTCCATCATGCATTACCACCATTACTACCAGCGTCTTAGCTTCCGTTCAACCATCGGAAATATACTCGAGTTCCATCACCTCTTCTATCACACAACTCCATCCGTGTCTCATCGGTTTACTCTCTCGAGAATACCACAGTCAAACCCATCACCGCCATGCATACCGATCACGAGCAGCTCCAAAGAATCACCATCTCGTTCCATGTATTTCCTTTCGAGCTCACCATCCATAATAGCAGCAACATTCAAACCCAGTTCTTCCTCATCACTGCCAAGAATAACTCCATATCGAGCAACCATTCCCTCACCACCATACGTTCCATCGTCACTGTCAGTGTCCATCTTCGACTCCAACATCTCCACAATGTTCATTCATTCTCCTTCGAATTCCATGTCAATGGTCAAAGCATCATCATCTCGAGTTCTTCTTTGTCCATCTCCAATGAAACTCTTTCTCGAGCCGAACTCTCACATCGGTGTCAACCTCCACAATGGCAGCAACGTTAATCGCCATGCCCCTCGTCACTAGCTCTTCCGCCAAGAATGACAAAGAAACACCCCGTCGAATGCTCCACATCTTCCATCCTCAAAGAACAACACTCATCCATATCGTCCTCGACATCATCATCACCATCGTGATCACCGCCAACAACACCCACAACGACTAAGCTTCATTGCTGCCAACACGAGCTCAAACCCATCTCCTTTAGCCTCCGATCAACTCCATCAATCGCCATTCCCGCCCGTCGCGTTATCTCAATCACGAAAACCCGAGCATCACCGCCTTTCATCACCGAACTCTTTCTTCTCCATCTTTGATCATGACAAGAACATTTATCGATCATCACCAGCTCCTTCACTCGTCCCTCGTTTCACCGCCAAACTCCGAATCCCATCACCACCGACAGCAAAGACGTTATCGCCTTCATCACTTTCATCGAAGTCACAGCCCAAACTCCATCGAGAGTAACCCATGTCTCTTCGACGGCAACATGAGATTGGCCTCGATAACTCATCGTGTTCGTTGAGTTTGCATGGGAGAAGACGGTGGCCCCGAGTAAATAGGCTGGCCGCACTTAACACTATTTGAATTCTGGCTTCCCCAAGTAAAGGACAGACTCCCTTTAGCAGTCCCTTTGAAAATGTCCGCCCCTTAACATGAGGGTGCCCCTTAGCGATCTTCATTCAACCACATGATCCCGGAAGATCGATGATTTAGTTCCACTTCATTCTTGTTTCGCCCATAACTTCTTCATACGATGTCGGAATGACTCCATTCTTTCGCATTGTCTTCATCTTCTCGTCCTCTACACAATGAAAAGTAGAAATCTTGTATTTGAACGAGTTCCAATTGGTCTTTTTGCTCCAAATGACTCCATTGCACCTAATAAACTCAAAAGCACACATAAGATACATAATTTACAAGAAAACTCGCAAAGAAAGCATAAATACTAGATATTAAATACGGTGTATTCTACACCTATCAAATTCCCCCACACTTAGACTTTGCTAGTCCTCGAGCAAATCAAACAAAACAATAAAAACACAACAACTCCGTGTCGTCGAGGCTACGGTTAATTTTAGCATAAATAACAAGCCTTTAAACCCCTAGGTGTCCCTAGTGGACGAGTTATAGTCTCGTGAAGGTTTACTAGAGATATACCTACAAAACCTATATTTCCAACTCCGTTTATTCGTGACAAATCAATGAACGAATCCAAAATGACTCTGGAGGAGGTACCTTGCAAATTCAATTCAATTATTAGTAAATAAACTCTAAATAGATAGTCGAAAAAGCCACAATACTCGGAAACTAACAAACCACAATCACAATGAAAAGATTAAGAAGATGGATAAAGATGTAGATGTTGGCGAATATTCTCAAGTGTTCGATGTTTCCCATATCCTGTCTCAAGGTCATCGCTAAGATGAACCTAATCCTATTGGATTGAGCCACTTGGTTTGAATGCTACATCAAATCAATTGGCATATACAAGGGAACCAAGAGTGACTTTATTCAACACAATAATAATTTCTTCTCTTTTTTTTATATGATTGGATCAAACTGGATCCAATTTCTCTTTTTTTTTTTTAGACGGCATGATTAGATCTTTTGGATCCAAGCGCATGCTTCTTGTCAGCAAGTACATGATAGTTGCCTTGGATCCTGCATTCCACGCTTGTTTAGGCGACGGAGACAGGGACTACGTTTCACACATACCGCTATTCCCATGTGTCTTTTTTATTCCGTTTTGGTCTAATTGATCGGTCCTTTTTTTTTTTTTTTCAATTTTTTTTTTTTTTTTTTTTTTCAATTTTTTTTTTCTTTTTCTTTTTCTAGTAACTCAATCACTCTATTTCATCCTAGCAGTAATAACACGTCGATGTTTAGTGACCCACCAAAGCACTTAGAGAACAATAGATAAATATGGAAAAATAAAAATAGAATGCGATATGGTGATATTCCGAGATATGGTAACAACTATCATGTTAATTTGTGATTTCGAGCTATATTCTTCCCTTTTAGTTAATTGGTTCCTCAACTCCTGCATTCAAAATGGTTCCATACACTAATGGTGTCAAAAACAAACTATACAAACATATAAATGCTCCCCACACTTAAACTTCACATTGTCCTCAATGTGTAAAACCGAAAGTTCTGAATTCTGACGTAACAGCAGATAAAACGCAAAAACTGTGCAAATTGGTAAGGAATTTGGAAAAACTCCATTTCACAAAAGTTGTTCACCTACGTGTTTTCTACACAGTGTCAAAATTTCACAGTGTTTCGATAAACGGTATGACAGTTATGGTCTCTGGAATGAACTACGTGCAGTCTGAAATTTTCTGACGAAAAGGTATTCGTCATAATTCTCTTCTAAGATAGATTCCGCACTCAATGAAATTAAACATAGGGATGCAAATATGATATGAAAACAGTAAAGAATAAATAAACGAAACAAAAATAAAATGCAAAAGGATAAGAGATACAAAACCGGTGGGTTGCCTCCCACTAAGCGCTTGTTTTAAAGTCGACGGCCCGACTTAGCTTCTTGTAAGATTCATTCCCCATACACCAATAATCGGAAAAGTTGGGGATCCTTCCATAGAACCTGTTTTGGAAACAATAACTTCACACAAATATTAGTACAATAAAGCAAAAGTGAAGCTATGAACCGATAAAAGCTTCCCCCACACTTATTCTTGTCCACACTTGAAGTGTATAAAGAATATAGACGTCGGGTACCTCCACGGTTTCTGGTTCCATAACCTGCATAGTATGAGAATCAAGTTTCTCTAATGGCGGAAATCGAGATATAAAATCATTCAACAATATTTTTGAAGCACATAAATTCAAACCAATAAGAGGTAAAGGAGAAGAAATAATAGGCAAAGGGTTAGATAAACCTTGCACAATCTCTTGTATCACGGAATCCTCTTCATCCTTGAAAAACTCAAGTGAATTATTCACCTCTTGTATATCATGGTCCTCTATCAAACCTTGCAACCATTCCTCGTCCGTTTCTGCCTTAACCAAAGTATCGACATAAACATCATCATTACAATTATTTGCAAGCTCAATTGGGTCTTCCACAATATTGGTCTTAACGGTCTCATTCTCAACATACTCCTCTTTGTTGTAAGGCACATACTCTTTTGCGGATCCAAATTTTATCATAAGAAACTTTTTTAGAACACTCGAAAATGCATCATCCTCAAGCTCCACCCTTTGAATAGGCTCTTGATCATTATTAAGATCAATGCTTGAGTAATCTACACAAGTGTCGACATATTCCTCTTCGTCTTCATCTTGATCCCAAAAAGACTCCTCGGTGATGTCACCATGAGTTGTTTCAAGCAATATATCATAATCACCGTCACTATCATAGTCAACATAAGATTGTTCCTCGCTGAATTTAGTGTTACTTATCTCTAACTCATCCTTTTGAATAGGTGAATGATCATTATTACGATCAAGAGTTGAGTTAACTACACAATTATCCACGAAAGTGCCCAAGGATTGGCCTTTTTCAACATTAGCATCAATCAAATATTCATCACAAACCATATGCACATAAGAATTATCCATATCTTCCTTGTATTGATCAATGTCTCTTCGCAAGATAGTCATACTTTCACGAAGTTCTTGGAGTTGCTCGTTTGTAGTCTCTTTTGCTTTTTGAAATTCCTCTTGTAAAAAGGTGGAAACTTTATCTATAAAATTAGAGACTTTTTGTTCACAAGCATAAGAATCCTCCCATCCTTGTGGTTGTTCACACACGTACCCGCCATAAGGTTGTTGAGGAAAACCATAAGGTTCCATGGAATATTGATCGCAACCAATGAATTGGATTTGATTATACCCATGGAATTGGTAGTTATCATATCGTTGAGGTTGAAACCCGTATTGATTGCTCCAATATGCTCCTTCCATAGAAATAAGCACCTGAAATAAGATTCTCAAAACAAGGTTAGAACCCAGAAAATAAGAAAAAAAAAAACAAAAAAAACAAAAACTAAATACAAAAATAAGAAACCAAAAACAATTGACAACCGTTGCTTCCCCGGCAGCGGCGCCAAAATTTGACCGCTGTCGTAAGCGTCAAAAATAAATTACACTTTCTCACTACTCAAAATATAAATATAGCAAGGGCAAGAAAGGATCGATCCCACAGAGAGGTCTAGGTTGTCAAATTGTTATGGTTTCCTATATAAAACACCCGAAAGAATTTCTGATTGTGTAAATAAAAATAAACAAAAAAGCAAATAAACAAAAGGAAACAAATAAGATAGAAGAGATATTGGTTAAGGATTTCGTTTTCATTCACTAACATGCTTTTCACAATAACTAGAATTGATATTTAATCTCAGCTTTTATCAAAGACCCTAGAATACCTTGATCGCAAGAATATCCCGCAAATCTCCTCATGTCATCAACAAACACATTAAAAGATGCGAATATGAATTCTACCTAAAGGAACAACCTAACGTGTAAAAGCACTAATCAAGTTTAATTCCCTAGATGCGTTAAGTTCTATGAAATCAGGCCAATCAAAGCAATCGAACGTGGAAAGCGCACTAATTCAATTTAACAAAGGTTACGATTCACATATGACCATAAGAATATATCACTACAAACTATAATCATATTATGCTACTTGTATTCAAGGAATATCACTTTTGCGTATAATAAACCCTAAACTAGCAATAGATGTGATTAGAAGTTCTACCAATTTGCAACTTGACAAAACAATCAATCAATCATAAAACAATATTTTCAGAGAATTGCAAACGATAATTATGAGACAAAACTAATATATTGAATCAAAGAATCATATTATGTGAAATCCAACTATTCCATAACCAATAATAAACTTAGGTACTCATATTCAAGGAGTTCATCACAAGAAGAAAGAGAATTTTCATGTTTCTAAACCCTAGAATAAAGTAGAAGAAGATAATAAAACGTTTGATGTCCAAATTGTGCCTAGGCTTCTCTATATATAGAGTTTTATAACCTCCTCTTGAAGAAACTAGGAAACCTAGTAAAATTAGGAAAGTGCACTCCTTAAAATTGTGTCCCGTGCATCAAAACCCGTGCCAAAGTAAATTGCCAAACTCTGGCCAAATTCACAAATATCCTTCGCAAATATTGGCTGGAAAAAAATCGCATAAACATCCAAGTGGGCTTGCGTCTAATACTGAATAGTCCAGCCCAAGTCTTCATAAGTCATGTAAACTGTCTTTAGCTTGTCAGTCCCGTAAAACTGACAGCATACTCTTTCTCTCGGCATCATCACGTTATCATCACGAGCTTCGAACTCCTCTCCATCATGCATTACCACCATTACTACCAGCGTCTTAGCTTCCGTTCAACCATCGGAAATATACTCGAGTTCCATCACCTCTTCTATCACACAACTCCATCCGTGTCTCATCGGGGTTTACTCTCTCGAGAATACCACGAGTCAAACCCATCACCGCCATGCATACCGATCACGAGCAGACTCCAAAGAATCACCATCTCATTCCATGTATTTCCTTTCTCGAGCTCACCATCCATAATAGCAACAACATTCAAACCTAGTTCTTCCTCATCACTGCCAAGAATAACTCCATATCGAGCAACCATTCCCTCACCACCATACGTTCCATCGTCACTGTCAGTGTCTATCTTCAGACTCCAACATCTCCACAGCGTCATTCATTCTCCTCGTTCGAATTCCATGTCTGCCATCTCGTTCAGTTCTTCGTCATTGGCAGCATCATCATCTCGAGTTCTTCTTTGTCCATCTCCAACTGAAACTCTTTCGAGCTGAACTCTCACATCGGTGTCAACCTCCACAATGGCAGCAACGTTAATCGCCATGCTCCTCGTCACTAGCTCTTCCGCCAAGAATGACAAAGAAACACCCTGTCGAATGCTCCACATCTTCCATCCTCAGAACAACACTCATCCATATCGTCCCCGACATCATCATCACCATCGTGATCACCGCCAACAACACCCAAAACGACTAAGCTTCATTGCTGCCAACACGAGCTCAAAACCCATCTCCTTTAGCCTCGATCAACTCCATCAATCGCCATTCCCTGCCTGCTCGCGTTATCTCAATCACGGAAAAACCTGAGCATCACTGCCTTTCATCAGCTCGAACTCTTTCTTCTCCATCTTTGATCATGACAGCAACATTTATCGATCATCACCAGCTCCTTCACCGTCCATGTTCACCGCCAAACTCCGAATCCCATCACCACCGGACGTGAAAGCAGACGTTATCGTCTTCATCACTTCCATCGAAGTCACAGCTCCAAACTCCATCGAGTAACCCATGTCTCTTGATGACGGCAACATGAGATTGGCCTCGATAACTCATCGTGTTACGTTGAGTTTGCATGGGAGAAGACGGTGGCCCCGAGTAAATAGGTGGCTGCACTTAACACTATTTGAATTCTGGCTTCCCCAAGTAAAGGACCAGACTCCCTTTAGCAGTCCCTTTGAAAATGTCCGCCCTTAACATGAGGGTGCCCCTTAGCGATCTTCATTCAACCGTCGATCTGGAAGGCGACAGTTTAGTTCCAACTTCATTCTTGTTTCGCCCATAACTTCTTCATACGATGCCTCGGAATGACTCCATTCTTTCGGCATTGTCTTCATCTTCTCGTCCTCTACACAATGAAAAGTAGAAATCTTGTATTTGAACGAGTTCCAATTGGTCTTTTTGCTCCAAATGACTCCATTGCACCTAATAAACTCAAAAGCACACATAAGATACATAATTTACAAGAAAACTCGCAAAGAAAGCATAAATACTAGATATTAAATACGGTGTATTCTACACCTATCACTGTTAGGCAGTCTATCCAAACCTTTAAGCAGAAAGTAGGTGAGAGCCTACATGATTACATAGAAAGGTTTAATGAATTGTTATACCAATGCCCACACCATGGCTTTGAGAAAGCCCACATGGCCCAAATCTTAAATGAGGGCCTTGATAGTGAAACCCGAATGCATGTAGAAACAATGAGTGGTGGAGAATTTACCCATCAAGACCCAGATGATTGTTTTGACGAATTCATCGAGTTAGCTGAAAAGACTCGTCAATGGGCTTCAATGAGGGAGCCCGAAATAACTAGGCACCCTATCCATAGGGTCAATAGAGTTGATAATGGGTCAGATATCCTTAGGCGTTTAGAGGCCTTAGAGATGAACCAAGGGTCAAACCAGACTATAAGCTGTAATAGTGAGCCCAGAACATATCCATTTACCATTTGTGGTGATCAAAGTCATATAGGACCTCACTGTCCCCTGTTTTACCCTAGTGAAACTACCCGTGACCATTTTAGTGTCCTACACGGTGGTATGAACTCTAAATATGAGGGTCGACCCAAGTTTGACCCATACTCTAATACCTATAACCCTGGTTGGAGACATAACCCCGATTTTTCGTGGTCTAAAGGTGCCCATCAAGGTAGCCCATCTAGAAACCCACCACTAGGCTTCCCTAGGAACCAACCTCAAGTCCAAGAACCGAGCCCAATTGAACAAAAGGTGTCGTCTCTAGAGGAAACTCTTAGACTCTTTATTGAAGGTAGTACCCGAAATAATGCCGATACTACCCAAAATTTTAAACTTTTAGGACAGAGGTTCGATGAAGTTCAACGTAACCAACAAAACAGTGACCGAGCTATTGCCAACATAAAAACTCAGATAAGTCAACGGTATGGTTAATAATATCATTTCTTCTTGTGGCTTAGAAGATTTAGGGTTTGTTTGGAAAAACTACACATGGACCAATAGTAACATGGGTACTGGTACCAAGCAATCCAGAATTGACATGGCTTTAGGTAATGTAGATTGGAGTCTTAATTTTCCTAATAGTAAACTTTATCATCTAAGTCAAATAGGCAGTGATCACATCCCTATCATGTTAGTCACAGATGTCACAATATCTAGTTGTTGGAAGCCTTTTAAATTCTTTTTAACTTGGTTAAATGATGCTTCTTGTAAAACTGTTATTGTTGATGCTTGGAACTCTGATGTTAGTGGATCACCTGCATACCAACTGGTAAGTAAACAACACATCACTAGGAGGAAACTCTCTCAGTGGAACAAAGAGAATTTTGGTAACATTAATCGATCAGACAATCTGCAGAGAGAGATTAGCATTCTTCAAGAACAACCACCAAATCCAGTCAATAATGGAGAGATTATCAAGCTTAATAATGAGTTAAGCAAGTGGCACAAGATCAAAGGAGAATTCTATCAACAAAAGTCAAGAGATCACTTTATTAAGGATATGGACAATAACAATAAGTATTTTCACACAAAAATCAACTGAAGGAAGTCAAGGAACAACATTGATTCTATCCAGGATCATGACAACAAGTGGTTACAAACAAGAGATGAAATCTCTTGTCATATTTCTATGCATTTTAAGGATATAAGTACTTCTGTTATTCCTTCTCTTGATGACAATCTTTATAAGGTTCTTACTTCAATTATTTCTGCTGAAGATAATGTTACTCTTAGAAGGATTCCCTCAAATGAAGAGATACATAACACTTTAAAGAGCATGGAAAACTGGAGTGCACCTGGTCCATAAGGGTTTCAAGCAGGTTTTCATAAAAGTCAGTGGGATTTAGTTGGTGAAGATGTTTGTTTAATGTGAAAAGGTTTTTTGAGAGCAAACACATCCTTAAACAAATTAACAAGACCTACATTTCTTTAATTCCAAAGAAGAAGAAAGCAATTTGTGCTAGTGATTACAGACCTACTGGGTTAAGTAATACTTCTTACAAGGTTATATCTAAAGTTATTGTTAACAGGATGAAACCTCTCATGGAAAAAATAATTTCACCATTTCAAGCTGCTTATGTCTCTGGAAGATTGATCAGTGATAATACAGTTATAGCTCAAGAAATCATTCATTCAATGAAGAAAAATAGAGGTGAAACAGGTTGGATGGCTTTGAAGCTTGACATGTCAAAATCCTTTGATAGGCTGGAATGGCCCTTCTTGATCAAAGTACTTCAGTCTTTTGGTTTCTCTGACAATTTTGTGATCTCATTTTTCAATGTATCAGTACTACCTCCTTATCAGTCCTGATAAATGGATCTCCTTGTGAAGAATTACATCCAACTAGAGGTATTAGACAAGGTGATCCTCTCTCACCTTATCTCTTTATCTTAGCTATGGAATATTTATCCAGACAACTCACTCAAGCTCAGCAAGATAAGTCCATTATTGGTATTAAAGTGGTTGCCATTTCACCATCCATTAATCATTTGCTTTTTGCAGATGATTGCTTGATATTTACTCAAGCAAGTCTTACTTCAGCTAATAATCTATTGAGTTTACTCCATAGTTTTAGTTCTCAATCTGATCAAGTGATAAATTTTGAGAAATCAGCAGTACATTTCAGCAAAAACAAACAAACCAGAAGTTGTTGCAGCTTTAACACAATTGCTTGGTGTTAAAAATATGAATTCTAAAGAAAGATACTTGGGCTCTCCTCTAATTCTTGGTCATTCAAAACAAGAATCTTTTAAATCTATAAAGGAGAGCTTTGAGCACAGATTTTCTTCTTGGTCTAGCTCTTCACTTTCACAGGCAGGAAGGGGTACTATGATAAAACATGTTCTCAAATCAGTTCCAGTTTATCAAATGGGGACTTTCAAATTGCCAAATAATCTTCTTCAGCAATTAACTACACTAGAGAGGAAGTTTTTCTGGGGTTACAACAACAATAGAGGTTCAAATCCAATTGCCTGGATAAGTATTTGCAGGCCTAAAGAATTTGGAGGCTTAGCTTTTAGAGATTTGGAAAAATTAAATTTGGCTCTTCTCACCAAGCTTGCGTGGAGAATCTGTTCAGAAACCAGTAGCTTATTGTCTCAAGTTCTGGGTGGCAAGTACTTCCGAGGTGGTGATCTTCTCCATCAAAACATTACTACATCAAACTGTTCTTATACCTGGAATGGTATTACCAAAGGCTTACAGATCATTAAGGATAACTACTTCATGGAAATCAATAATGGGAAGAAAATAAAGATATGGAAGGATAGATGGATACCTTGTATGTCTCACCCACCCAGTCACATTAGTGATTTGCACAGATTTTATGAAGATGTAGCTGAGTTATATCTACAAGATACAGGTCGGTGGAACATTGAGCTCTTTGAATAAACTTTTTGATGTTTGCTACTTCTCTCAAGATTCAGTCTATTTTCATTGATGTTAGTAAGGAAGATGTAATTCTCTGGCCACCTTCTAAAGATGGAAAATTCTTTGTTAAGAGCACTTACAAGCTTTTAACTTCCAACAACAGCAATGTTCAAATCAATGGAGTTGATATTAACTCAAAAGTCTGGAAGTATCTATGGAGTTGTGCAGCCGCTCAAAGAATAAAGTTCTTTGCCTGGAAATGCATTAGGAATCTCAACATCTCTAAGACTAAAAGAGCTCAGTTCAATGCTTCTTTAGACACACATTGTGACATATGTGGCTACACTGCAGAAAGCATGGAACACATCATTTTTCACTGTAAACATGCAAAAGAAGTGTGGAAAGGTATAGAGGTTAATATCGATGCTATCTCTGAAGAATTTGCTTCCGTCTCGGATTGGGTTTTAAGATGGTTCACTCCAGATAAACCTCCTCTGGAATAAAGAAATCTTTTGCTTCTTATGATTGGTATATGGATAATCTGGAAAGATAGGTGTGATGTGGTATTTCAGGGAGTTACTCTCAACCATTTTTCCTCTTTGCATAATTTTTTTTACCATCTAGCATCTCATATGCATACTTATACCCCTCTCAGTTTGTCTTCTCATAATGTGTGCATGACTAGTTCTATCTCTAACTGGAAAACACCTCCTGAAGGTGTGGTTAAATTTAATATAGATGGATCTTTTGATCATGAGACTAATCACTATGGCATTGGTGTTGTTATACCTGATCATTCAGGTATTTGTCTTGGAGTCAAAGGGAGCCATGGAGATGGAGCATTGAATGCAGAAGCAGTGGAATGTATGGCGATACGAGATGCTTTATTTTGGGCATTGAAGAAGAGTTTTTCGAGTATTCAAATTGAAACAGACGCCAAGCTAGTAATTGATTCTATACATGGAAGCATTTCTCTCATTCAATGGGAGAATAGGAATATAATAAAGGAGATACAATATCTATTCTCCAAGTTTTTACATTGTGTTTTTATTTCAGTAACTCGTAATGACAATCAGGTGGCAGATCTAATTGCAAAAACTGCAAGGATATCCTCTGTGCACTCTGAAAAGTATGTAAACTTCGATTCAGACATCTGTGATCTTCTGGCAAAAGATCACAGACCTATTTAAGTCAATAAATTTTTCTTTCTATCAAAAAAAGCATGGCATTTTTAGGGGCGACCCCGAAAGAATTTGGGGCGACTTTTTTATTCCCAACCCATAGCCAAGGTTAAGGGATGTCCAAAAGATAGAAGAATACGTTAATGCCCTTCCATAATCGGAAGTTATTTTGTGTCCGATTATTAATATTAAATCGGTAGTTAAGTAACACAAAGATACTACAGATTGATATAAATTTGTGCTAAATGTGTATTTGGGGCTACTATTAATCGGAAGTTAACGATAAATTCATTTACTACCGATTATAGGCTCAATCAAAATTCAAAAAAAAAAAAGGGATTTTTGTAAAATCTCATTTTCGGGCTACTCTGTATTCGGTAGTTATATAAACTATTTTGATTACCGAATATTGTTGAATATTTGCAAAGGGAGCCACTGTACAATCGGAAGTCAGGGTTTTACCTCATCTACTACCGATTATAGGTTCAACCAAAATTCAAAAAATTAAGGATTTTTGCAAAATCACATTTTGGGGCAACTCTATATTCGGTAGTTATATGAACTATCTTGACTACCGATTATGGTAGGATTTCGGTAAAGAGATCTACTGTATAATCGGAAGTCATGATAACTTCATTTACTACCGATTATAGGCTCAACCAAAATTCAAAAAATTGAGGATTTTTGCAAAATCACATTTTGGGGCAACTCTATATTCGGTAGTTATATGAACTACCTTGACTGTCGATTATAGTAGGATATTTGCAAAGAGAGCCACTGTATAATCGGAAGTCAGGATACCTTCATTTACTACCGATTATAGACTCAACCAAAATTCAAAAAATTGAGAGTTTTTGCAAAATTTTATTTTGGAGCTTCTCTATATTCGGGAGTTAAATAAACTAAATTCACTTCCGATTATGATAGCATTTTAGCCAAAGTTCAACTTTAATCGGGAGTCGGGATAAAAAAATTTACTACCGATTATAGGATACTCAAAATTCAAAAGACATGGGATTTTATTTTGGGGATACTTTATATTCGGAAATTATATAAACTAAATTGACTCCCGATTGTGGATTAACTTCTACCGATTGTAAAAGATAGTTTGGTCATTAAAAAAATGGGAGATAAGGGATGGGTACATTTTACATTTAGGTGACCTTTTTTGTCTTTTTGTGTCACCCCTAATTCTTTCGGGTCGCCCCTAAAAATGCCAGGAAAAAAAGAAATCTAAACTAAACCATAAATAACTATATACATTGAACACCAAAATGAAAACATCATCATGGTCTAAACTGACCGGGGAATAAAACATTGAACCAAAAAAGTTCTTAATTTAGTCATAACCACACCACCACTAATCTTTACCCTTGAACCATCTGCATAATTAGCTCCAAACCAAGATGCAGAGATCCAAAAAAGTTCCCAATTTAGCTTAATGAGTCATAAACATGATTTAACTAATAAGTTCTTAATTTAGCTTAACCAACATACTCCAATCAGGCCCACCACTAATCTTCAACCTTGAACCATATGCCTGCTTAGCCCAAGACCAAGATGCAGAGATCCCCAATTTACTGTCTACTAGGCAAGTCCATACTGCATAAAAATATAAAACCAAGAAGAAAAAAAATGCAGTCAATAAGAAGTCTGGGGTTAACAGCTGCAGATGTACTACAGGAGGAAACTTCTTACTGAAAATATTTGGTTTCTTTAGTGATTCTACTCCAGTAGCATACTGGTAGAAGGACAAAATCAAACATCTTTCTTCCAAGAAGTATCTGCACAGCAGATTATTCAAAAAAAAAACACACACATCAAAAAAAAATGTTATGTTAATTGCACTAGACTTGGGCAAGAAAAATTATGTAGAAACCAGAATATGTTAAGAGGCAAACCAGAATTTTAGCAGCTTTCTCTGTCACGCGTTTTTTAACTTCACAGACAACGAATCTTTCAGTCAGCTTAAGGTCCTGGCCTACAAGAAAGCCAAATAAGAGGCAATCAAAGACTAGTTATGAGTAAGTAGTAAACCGCCAATCACCAAAATAATAACCCACCACTGAGTTCAACGGGCATGCCTAACTTCTTTAATTTGGGACACAATTTCTTTGCACTAGTCAAGGGAGGTAAATGCATAACAATCTCATCTTTCTCAAACACCAGCTGAAACAAAGACAATTCCAAAGGAAAGAAATGGTGAGAACATCGAACCATAACAGAATTGTTAAACTATATAAGCACCTCAGAGAATATAGGATTTCCTGACCGTTTCCATTGGTGTGCTGCCTGCATTTATATAGTCAAATTCTCTATATTCGCGAAACTTGCTGCAAAATGAAATAAAGTATCAATAACTATATATTAACAAAGTGCAAGTGCAATCACTATATTACAAAGTGCTAGTGCACCTAGAACTTCAAACCTACCTGAGTACCTCGTCTTCTGTTTTGTTAGTTAAAAGAACACCATAGTTATCATAGTCAAGCATCTGGAGAACAAAAAGACTCTACTAATAAGGATACAAGGATAAGACTTGAGAGGTGTCAAAAGTTGAGATGTTGAGAAGATGAGATAAAACATGCAAGATCAAAAATATCAAAAATTCCAATTAACAAAAAAAAAAAGATCATACAATTCCAATTTTATGGAGACCAGTGTCAAATTCTTTAGTTTTATATCCTGTGTCTTCAGGCTTGAGTAATTGTTGTTCAGGCGTGAGTTCTTTTACCAATCCAACACTATATGCCAAAGCTTTATTAGGTGCAAAATAAACCCTGCAACAAACCAAACAATCATTAATTTAGATTGAAGAAGAACATAGGGATAAATGTAGTAACTAAGACTCAAGGGAAATGGGATTAGTGAATCTCCCAAGAGTATAAGTGGATTCTCAGTCGTTCCCATTATTATTACTTGTAGTTATTGTGGTCTTTGGCCAGAGATTCCATGAAATCCTTGTAAGCGGGACTTTCAAGTTTCGCAAAACTGACACAGAAAACATAGAGGCTACCATATCTTTGAATATACTCATGAAAAGATTTCTCATCAAACAGGTTTTTTCTAAAGTACTTCTTCATTTCTACATCTTCTATGAGCTCCCTCCTTTTGACACTATCCAATTGTTTCACTGCCAGTCGTTGTTCATCCGGACTAACATACAGTGATCTTTCTTTACCCACTTTCCGCATTCTTTTAGCTTCCTGATAGACTCGATAGATCTCAAATTGTTCATAGGCTAAAAAAAACAATGCAAAAAATCAAAAACAAAAATTGTTCATAAGCAAAGAAACATAAAAGAAATTTGTTCAAAAACAGAAATAAAGAACTTATTGACATTAATTGATATATGAGTCTCATGTCTTACGCATAGTCTCAATTTCTTCAACGCTAATGTTGCTCCATTGTGTATCTAGACATGAAAAGAGAAAGAATTCAAGGAATTAAAAATAAAATATAGAGACTAAAATGATCAGAAAAACAGTAAATATTTGTTAACAAGAGTCTCATGTCATACCCAATCGCTCGAACACTTCATCGCTAAGAATGCTACCTAGACATCAAAAGAGAAAGATTTCAAGAAAATGGAAATAAAAATACATACAGAGACTAAAAAGGAAATATATTGATGAGAGTCTCGTGACTTACCATACTGATCCGCAGTTGGTCCTTGATTTTCTAGGCTCGACTGTGTGCCTAGATACAAGAAAGATAAGGATTAAAACCTAAAAAAAAATTCTAGGCTCGACTGTGTGCCTAGATACAAGAAAGATAAGGATTAAAACCTAAAAAAAAAACGAGAAGAGAGAATCTTAATAACAGATCTGTAATGGACATAACTGATTTCACAAACCAAAAAGAAAGAAATCAAAAACTGCATAGGGTTTTATGAAATCAAAAACTGCATAGGGTTTTAACATATGAGAGTCCTCTTACTTGTCTCTGTCTTGGTAGTCCTCTTACGTTTTGATGGCATCTCGATCGGTAATTGATTTACAGAAGAAGAGATGGCTGTTCACTCTGTCTGATTTTCCTCCCTCTTGTGATCTCCAAACAACTTTATATCGGCGGCTTACTAGGGTTTGTGAGGAAAGGTTTCCTTTGGGCCCAAACAATAAGAGTCCATATGCATCCTAGTATCCTACGGACGAGATCCACATTTAATCACACGAGTGGGCCTCACGGGGCGAGCAAAAAGTCCGGAACCGCGGATTTTCCGTATCCATCGTCAAAATTGTGGGCAAAAACCAATCAAGAAGATCTATGGATCAGATACGGATGGGATTCTCAAAACCGCACTTTTAGCGATTTGGTTGCGGTTGGACTTTCCGCGGATTCACCCGCAACACAGGGAAATAAGGAAAATTAATAGAAGTATTAAGGATAATATTGGAAGTATCAGTTTTATATATAAACTGATTTTCTGACTAATCATCTACTTATTTTATTTTTTTCTCATATATTGATCCCCGCAACACAGGGAAATAAGGAAAATTAATAGAAGTATTAAGGATAATATTGGAAGTATCAGTTTTATATATAAACTGATTTTCCGACTAATCATCTACTTATTTTATTTTTTTCTCATATATTGATCCCACGAGATAATGTTTGGTACTTTGGTTCCTTTCATTACCTTTTCTATCTCAACTATAATACTCCCTCCATCCCACTATTAGTTGACCTAGTAGTACAATCTAGAAATGATTTGTCTCTCAAACTATACCACGAATGTTCGTAAATTTTATATCATTGAAAAGCATTTTAAAACACCTACGTAACGAATATAAACATGAATGTCAAATGATATAAATAGGTCAACTAATAGTGGTATGGAGGTAGTATTTTTTGGAACGCAGGTAATCAAGCCTTGACTTGATATTGGAAAAATTTATGCCGAGAGTTTAGGGAGAAAAAGAAAGAACACAGACGTGAACGTAAACACAAAATTCTTAAATTTAGATATTAAGGATAATGTATTATATGTAGTAGCAGATAGATAAACATTTTATTAATCATGGACTTCTCTGGGGTATGAACGCCCCATTGAATCATTCATTACAATTACATTGAGGAATTGTGGGCATGTGTAATCCCAAATACATGTATGACCATTTTCTCCTAGTTGTAATTGTTGTTGTGTTGCGAAATTCGCCAAACCGTTTATTGCCTGATTTGCCTTTTCGTAGGTGTGTATTAGTTGATACTGGTTAATCTGTAGTAGATGTTGGTGTATTTCGTTAATCATATTCTGAATGATCCAAGGCGTCATTCACTAGTCCAAAACGCGGATTTAGGACAGACCTTATCTGTCGAAAACATCTTAATAGGACAAATTCTGCCCGTCCTAAAGTGTGTTATATTTTTGGTGTACTATTTTTTATAGGACGGATAATTTTTGTCATAAAACAACAACAGATATCGTCTGTCCAATTAATACGACTGACTAAGCATGTCCAAATTGTGGTTTTAAGATTCGTTTTTACCCAGCACAATCTAATTCGCCGAGTCAGTTTCACCCAATCTGATTCAACCCACAGCTAAGCGATTTAATACTTGAGGCAACAAGTCAATAACGAGATTTTTGTTAACCAGTGCTACACAATCTATTAATATTAACTTGAATTTAATTAAACACAACTCAAACATCTCAAGTTCAACAAAAGCTGCTTCATGTTCGAAACAATGAAGAAGAGAAAAAAAATCAAAACATCATGATTAACTTCCAAATACACGAGTTACATATTTTTGTGTCCATTCAATCGTCTCAACGGGAAATATATCTCCAAGTCTTCCATCTCCAACACAGCTCCATATTGGTATTGATGATTTCAGCAATAAGGATTTCATAACGCTCATCACTTGGTGGTGCATTGAAATTAACACGTCCAGACGCAATTGTTTTCTTCTGTAAATTTCTCAAGACGCATCCAACCACTAGATCCTGTCCACGATTAAAACAAAAAAACTTGGGCTCAGAAATCATCCAATGTAAACAAAATATGAACTGCGCGCACTAGCAATATGACCAAAATTATGCATAGCGAAAAACATATACAAACAAAATATAGAAATCCAAGACACTAGTAGGAGTATAATCCAGAAAACAGTATGGAAATTATAGTTGTATTAAAGAAAGATAAAGGCGAGAAAGGAGTATAAAATCTGGATAGGCCTATGGAAGAAGTCGAGAAACTAGCCAGCCATAGTGTCACCAGAAAAGAATAATTATAACAAGCATTCTATACATGATCCATCCTTAGAAAGCTTGGGAAAAGATAAAGAACATAACAGAAAGTAACACGGTTTAAAAATTGTAGATCCGTATAACACTCGGCAATAATTAAAATAAAAAACTACAAAAAATACATGAACTCATCAATAATCCTCCGAACGATTAACACCACTAAATATTAGAAAATTCAACCACTTTCTAGATTTATGATATGGAGACAGACACGGGACTTCATGGCTGATTGCAAAACAAACAAGAAAAAAAATGATTTCAAGTGACAATGTGAAGAGTTGTGTGTGAATTCTGGGCGTAGTTACTTTCACTATAACATTCATACAAAGTTAATAGGATGAGTGTAAAAACTAAAACTACCAGTATGAGTGTAAAAACTAAAACTAAAGGATGCACATAATAGCATACACCGCGAAAGAATTCTATAGCAGTTCAAGAATACACTACCACGAAAGAAAAATAAGAGCACCAATATTAGTGTCTTCTCTTAGATTGATATCTCATAGAGATTAAGAACCTAATATGAAGTGACAGGCTCAGTTCTGAGGATTAACAATATTATATTCTTTAACTTATCGAGTTAAAGAACTCCTCAACTAAACCAGTGATAAGTTCTTTGGACAAAAGCATCAGCATCACTTGCAAATATCTATTTATTTCTAAATTAATCATGAAATTTCAATTCGTACAGTCAAGGAAAATAAACTATTCAGCAGAAAATAGACAAAATTCATACTGCTAGATTTCAATTAACCAAGATTTTCATTTGGTCCTGCATATCTTCTTCAATCCTCTTCCTGAAACAGCAAACATGATAAATAAATTAAAAAAAAAAATCGTGAGGTTAGAACACCTTTTCTTGTTTTAAATTTAAATTCGTGAAGAACCCAAGTTTCCAAATCTCCTAATCCTACCATTTATCACCATTTCAAATCAACAACGATTCACAAAATTTCAATCAAACAAGGGTTATATCAGCAAAGTCTTGATTTTGGGGGTTTTATCTTCTTATAAATACTCTAACCAAAATACTAAAAATCCTGAATCTGAATCAGTTATAGAAAAGAAGAAGAATCTCATACAAAAAATCCCTAAATCTAATCAGTATTTCATTAATAAAAGAATTAAGAAGATCATATCAAATCAGAAAATTCCTTACTGTTTTCGTGTCTTGATCTCTCCATAGTTTCTCCACTTCAATATTTTTAATGATACGAGAACAAGAAAATCAGAATAATAGAGTAGAGAGAGTTCATGAGAGATATCTTTGATAGACACACAAAGGAGGAGAATATGGAGGCCGTTATTTTCCAAGTCTTGAGTAGTTTCTAGATTTGACGAGCCGGCCGTAAGATCACATTTATCGAAGGTCTAAAATAAAGAAGGCTATTATTGGGGCGTCACATTCCATTAGAGGGGCTTCACTTGGATTTTTAGTGTCCCAAAAAGTGGTTATGGGATATCCTAACACCAAAGCAAAATGTCTAGATTACCCTTGAACTAAAAACCTATTCTAATTTAAGAAAAAAACTGCTCCTCTTCATCTTTCTTCTCTTCCTCTCCTCCACAGAACTTCAATTTCAATTCAATTCAACTTCGATTACGTTCGCCGGTGTTACGCCCGGGGTTCTAAGTTTTAATTTCTAAACGTAAAGTTGATTATGAAGAACTTACGCCCGGGTTGGGTTAAGTGAATCCAACCGTAAAATAGGATTTGCATGTAGTCTTACGTCTAGGTTTTGTTTTAACCAAACCGTAAAATGTAGTCTTACGTCTAGGTTTAGTTTATTCAAACCGTAAATGTAGTCTTACGTCTAGGTTTAGTTTATTCAAACCGTAAATGTAGTCTTACGTCTAGGTTTAGTTTATTCAAACCGTAAATGTAGTCTTACGTCTAGGTTAGTCTTAGTCTTACGGCTAGGTTAGTCTTACGTCTAGGTTAGTCTTAGTCTTACGTCTAGGTTAGTCTTAGTCATACGTCTAGGTTAGTCTTACGTCTAGGTTAGTCTTAGTCTTACGTCTAGCTAATCAAACCGTAAAATGTAGATTTTTTTTTCTTTTGTCCTATTAATAACCAGTTACGGTTGGGAACGAAGCTTCAACCCAACCGTAACAGGACCAGTAAGTCGAAAAATCCAATTTTTTTTTACGTACTTTAGCTAATTTTCTCTATCATACAAAGATTCACCCACCTCAAATTGGTAACTTGTTTCATTCATTTTGGTTGAGTGAATCAAAATCTAGGGTTTGAAAGAAATCTCCAAAATTTTTCTTTTTTTTTTCTTCTCTCTAGTTTTTCTTCCCATAAAAACTGTCCCAGAATTCATCAAGTATATAATAAAATTCATTAATTGAATTATTATCTAATTAAATGAAATTAAAATTAACTAAATAAGGGTTGTTTAGTCATTACAAAATTATTTGAGATAAGGGGTTTTTGAAATTACTTATGGGTGACCCGTTTTTGTCCTATTAGGTGACGCCCCTCTAATGGAATGTGACGCCCCAATAATAGCCTTCAAAATAAAAGTGGCTTTGATAAGCATACTCACTTTCATACGGATCCTAACTTATTTCCAGTCCTAGATGTAAACCGCTAGATCTATAATTATCAATGGCATATAAAAGGTTAATTTATCTACGGGGGAAGTTTGCGGGAGGTTGAGAAAATATAAACCAAATAAATCTACAAATTAGCTCTGTTGTTTATCAGATAAAAATTATTCGACAAATCCCAACTGTAAACTATTTTGCTACATATGAGATCAGTCCTTTTTCCCACGCCCCAAGTGTACTAAAAACCATGTTTTGGACTAGTGATTTCTTCTTTCTTTTGTAGGATTTGCATCAAAGTTTTTGAGTCAGTTTCAAAAACGATGTTGGTCCATTGTTGTGATACTGCCATTCTGGTTCCAATAAAAAAGCCCATGTTTGCGCCACTAGCGCTGTAGTAATGCCTATAGGGGTTGCCATGGCCATTACTACTATTCCTTGGGAATTTCTGCAAATCCATCCCGCACCTGTCGTTCCTGGAGCTCCTCCTTGTTGCCCTTTGTTGGCTCCATCTGTGTTGATTTTTAGCCATAGTGTTGGTGGTGGTATCCATTTCACCCATAGCACTTTCTGTGTAGTTTTCCGTTGGTAGTGAAGTGCATGTTGGTGTGGCCCTGCCTGGTTGGTGAGGTTGTGTTTGAGTGCCCATTCATATTCTTGGCATAGTACCAATGCTATCTGGAATATCTGTCTTGGTGATTGGACTTTTTTGTTATACAAGCATTCATTTCTCGTCAACCATATATTTCATAGCAAGTAACAACAGAGTGTGAAATCCTCTTTCCTGTTCGCCCAAAGCATGAAACCGGTGAAGTCTTTCGGAACTCATATATTACCTGTTGTCGGTCTCTGGTTTAATTGCACCTGCTGATACTGCTGGTCGTTGTAAGTAGTATGTTGTTGTTGTGCTTGTTGTTAGCAAATCAAGTTGGCAGTGGATGTGCAGTCAGGAGTTTCCAGTTGTAAGGATTATTGGAGTTGTTGTTGCCATTCATGTGAGAACACATGAGTGTCCATGTCTGTTTGGCTCTGTCACATTCAAAAAGGCAATGTTGATTCGATTCTGCATGCTGATTGCATATCGGAGATAGAAAAACTTCTTATATCTTTGTTTGTTTTACTTTTTTTTTCTTCTTTTTTTTTACTAAATCCGCGGTTAATTTGCATCCGGTCCGTATCATCCGATGATCCGCGAATGTTAAATTTGCAGGTGATCGGGCCGTATACGATTGGATTTTCTAAATTTGCAACTTTGACGGATTGGACGTGGGTGACCCCTAATCCGCATTCGTCCGTCCGTTTTTTTTTTTTTTTTTTTTTTTTTTGATAAACAAAGGCGATTTTATTGACTAGAAGCTGGAATTACAAGATTTAAGATAGGAAAAGATTTCCTTCTTAGTTTGTTCAAAATCTGCTTCTTAACAACATTATCAAAAAGATCTGATGAAAAGTTCTTGATGTTTAAGATCCTAGCTTCTTTTATTAACTTATTTATAGAAAACGATAAATTCATATTTCTAAATTTAAAACACACATTACTAATAGCATTAAAAAGATATTTGCATTTCTTGATATTGTTTATCTCTATCCAATGAGGTTGATAGGTATTATCTCCATTGATAGTTGACACAAGGTTTTTGCAGTCGTGTATGATCTCGCGAGAGTTAATCTTCATTTCTGTTATCCACTTGAGAGCTTGAATAAATGACATTGCTTCAACATCTAAGGCGCTGGCTGCCCAGACGGAACCTGCTCTGATTGCTCTGTAGTCACGTGTAACATCAGATATTGATATATCATATCCCATGGTGGCATTATTTTCCTTAAATGAAGCATCAAAGTGAACAGTCCAATCATAGTGTTTTGAATCATCTTGGTTTATGATCCTAAGAGCTGACTTGTTTTAGGAATGCTCATATATTCCTTTTGAATCTTATTAATTAAGACTAAAGGATCAGGCTTAACATAATTGAAAACTACATCATTTCTAAAATTCCAATTCGACCATAGCATGTAAACTATTTTAGTTATATCTTTTCTAATGTCATTATCATTCATGCATATATAAAACCAATGTTTTCTATCATTGTTATGCCTGATATTCGTGATGTCGAGTAGAGAAAGTGCAAATTGTTAGAGCATTTCTCGGTCGAACTCGCAAGCATTGCTATCTCAAGCTTGTTTGTCAAGTTTAGTTGCCAAAAATATAAGTTTTGATTTCTAGTCTACTTATAGCTAAGTCTCGGATTAAGATAGTAAGTGTAGTTGAGCTATAGACTGCACGACGTTCATCAAATGAAGACGAGGAACTACTCAAGGGAACTTGTGGAACTTCATCAACAAAAGGTATGTGGAGACTTTTCAATTACTCAAAAGTTTATCTACTCTATCTCATATCTGAGACAAAAGTCGTATTGCTATATAGACTTCAATTATACACATTTGTTATTTCGAGCCAAGTTTATCTCGCTTATCTATTTCTCGAAATATGTGTTGATAAGCCTTCGCTTTATCCTAGTTCATCTTTACTCGTGATGAATGTCATGTTGATTATTTCAATAACTTGAAAATCGCTTTGATGAAAATAGTTTGTGGTTAACAACTATTTTAACATCTTCTAAGGGAGTTTCAATGATTGAAATGAGAGTTTAGAACAAGTAACCATGTTTGGATATAAACAAAGTGTGTTCTCACATTTTTGTAAAAGTCCAAAACCGGGAACCTAAAATATGCGTACCGTACGCGTACCGGAGGTTGTTGGAAATCTGGTTAAGTATGCGTACACTTACGCATACTGGCGGAAGTTTCACATCCGTGAATTTCTGCTGGAGTTTGGAAGTAAAAACAAACTCAATCCGTTCACTTAAGTATGCGTACATATTTGCATACTTAAGCAGGTTACTTTCTAAAATCGGTTTGTTCATGAACTAAAATAAAACATTTATATAATAAGGAATTCGATCTTTGTAAACCGTAGATATAATGTTCATGAATTGATTCGATGAAATCAAAATCGATTTTGCTTCAATTGTGTCTTGTATACTTCTATGAGATCTAAGCAATTGAACAACTCTCTAACTAGTTTCATTTGAGTCATTTGAACTATTTATGGTAAAGATGAATAAGGTTAATATGAAAGTGCTCATATGGCTAACCATTGGTTAACTATTTTTGAACCGACTATGTGTACACGTTTAGGTAGTTACTCAAACCTAAATGAAAGTACATTTCATTTGTGTATAACAAGCTAAGTTCGATCTAACGGTTGAAAGATATTAGCTTGAATCTAATCAGGTTTTCATCTAACGGTGAATATTGAATGCTTTGTTACCAAGGTAACTTAGATTGCAAACCCTGATTTGAAATCTATATAAAGGAGAACTCTAGCAACTGGGAAATCTAATCCCCACACATCCCGTGTGATACTAGTTGTATAAGCTAGAGTCGATTCTCCTTTAACCTTAGGTTTTTCACGAAAACCTGTAGGTTAACAACTTTAAGACTTCATTGGGATTGTGAAGTCAGACCTAACTATTTTCTTTGTAGTTGCGTGATCTGATCTTGTTGTTTTCTATCGTGATTGAGTACAATCGTAAGATTGTCTTGAGATTTATATATCTGATAGGCAAGATACAAAAGTAGTCATAAACATCTTCGTCTCATCGTTTTTGATTCCACAATATCTGGTTTAGTTAATCGATTAAGAGGTGATTGATAATACTTGGCTATTTTTTGGGAATATAAGTCTGAGTTATCAATTGGTTCATGTTCACCTTGATTTATCAAAAGACGAAACAAAAACTCGGGCGTATATCTGTGGGAGACAGATTTATCTATTCAATAGACTTTTATGTGTGATACAGATTTGTTTATCAAGTTTCAAATTTGGGTCGTAGCAACTTTTAGTTGTGGGTGAGATCAGCTAAGGGAATCAAGTGCGCATAATCCTTCTTGGTTCAAGAGGCGCAAGGAACGCGATTGTACCTTGATCAATGTGAGATTGATTAGGGCTCAACTACATTCCAGACCGAAGTTAACTTTGTAGTAGGCTAGTGTCTGTAGCGACTTAATACAATGTGGTGTTCAAATCTGCACTAGGTCCCGGGGTTTTTCTGCATTTGCGGTTTTCCTCGTTAACAAAATTCTTGTGTCTGTGTTATTTCTTTTCCGCAGTTATATAATTGAAATATTACAGGTTGTGCGATGAATCGATCAATTGGTAAATCCAATTTTTGGTTGTTGTTTGAAATTGATTGATCCTTGAACATTGGTATTTGGTACCGTTCAAGTTATTTCTCTTATATTCAATCAGGCTTGCAAATTCTTATTTGTTTGATTACGGATTGAATTGAGAGATTGAGATATAACTCTTTGATATACTTTTTATTAAGATTGAGTCTGACTGTCTAGTTGATTCTCTTGAAAGTATATTGGATTTAGTCCATACAAATTGCTAAACGAAATATTGGGTGAGGTTGTTAGACCCCCGCCTTTTCACAAACCAAATGCATTTTGAGAAACTACAATTCAGAAATAAATGACATTCATCTTCTAACTGTCTATCATTACACAAAAACAACATGGATAGGCATTCTTATTATACTTATAAGTTCTTTCTCCTAGAGGTAAGACATTAGAAACCATTTTCCAGCAGAATAATTTAATTATAGGAGTAAAATCCATCTTCCACAGAGATTTCCAGAAAAGTCTCTCACTGCAACTAGTATTAGTATTTGAAATCACATGATAAGCAGATTTAGTTGTGCATTCTCCAGAATTAGTATGCTTCCATCTAATCCTGTCAGGCATTTTAGGATCCTAGGTTATAGATTTAAATTATTGTCAACTATGTTAGGAAAAATGCAGACATCTTGTTTTGTCAACCTATGATCAGACCAAATATTAACCTGTGAACCACTATTAACCTGCCATTCACAGTTAAAGCTAATTATATACAGATCTTTCTTTATGCTTCTCCAAATCCAAGAGACATTATATTTTATAGAGGATATCGTAGGATTAAATTTAGAGAAGTATTTATGTTTTAAAAATTATAACCTAAAGTTGATTAGGATTGTTTAACAATCTCTAGGCTGATCTAATTAACATAGAAAGATTTTGTTTATGGGGGTTTTTAATGCCTAGACCCCCTAATACTACACCAAATCAACTGTTTTGAGACATTTATATCCGTTGTTTTGAATTTAAGAGACACATATAAGGCCTCTTCCTATGCACATGCCAAAACATGGTATTTGGCATATATGCACCCACTATGGGTATGCCAAACTGCCAAACTCATATGCCAATATGTTATTTCGGCATATAGGCATACACGATGTAGTTTCAAATGAGCGATAGAGTCTCGGTCGCTCGATGGTCAAAGAATCGTTCGATGGTCATTCAATCGACAGCGACAGTCAAGTTATCGCTCGATACTATGATAATCGCTCATCAGATCTTCATCTAACGGCTACAATTTCCCCTACCGGATTTCAACCAATTCCAACCCAACTTCAAATTCATTTCACCATGCATAGTGCATAACCGAAGTGGATTTGACTACAGAGGAAATAACATGGATCATGATAGTTAAGGTGAATTCATCTTAAGGTGAATTTTTCTTTTTTTATTGGTCTAATTCGCTACTATCAAGGTGAATTTTTAATGAAATGTAAATCTGGTTTCAATCTGAATATTAATTTAAAAGATAATTTCCATTAATCTAAAAAAACAAAATTACATTTCACATTTCAACTAAAAGAAAACATTTTAACTACTCATTTCCTTGTCCGTTTCCTCCGGACCAAAGATCCAATTGCCTGCATTTTCTCGGATCCATAGAGTTGTTCAACAAACTAGTTAAGGTGCCGGTTTGAGACTCGACTTGGTGGTTGAGTCTCATCGTAATCACCATAACCTTGATAAGCAATGGGAGTACGGGGTATGGGAACATTATACAAATCTTGAAATACGTGTGGTTGATATTGTTCTTTGGAATGGTTGAAATCTTTGATGAGGTTGAGGCAATTGGAGTATACAGATTTGTTTGCCTAACTACTTCCATGTTCACACCACCACCGGAGTCGTATGTCGTTTGTGAATGACTAAACATACGTGTAGGAGTTCTATCCAAGCCAATGTTTTCTTCACCACCACGTACTCCTTGAGTATCTAACACCATGTTTGGGGTTGAACTTTCCTGGATCCTCCTCCATATGACGACGTCTCAATCTTCTTTCACCACTTTGTTGACTTCCACGACTTTGCCGACTTCGACTTTGATGACTTCGACGACTTTGCCGACTTCCACCAGGGACTCAATCTCGTGCGCCGGCTCAACACCGGACTCAATCCTCTACCGGCTCCAACACTGGGACTCATGTCATACATCATGCTTTCCCTCAAACTCGCATCATTTCCAAGTGCATATTCCAAATCCTCGAAGAAGAGCCTCATAATTGTTACATCGGGTCCGATACTCCAACTCGTAGCATTGACCCCGAGGTATGGATAAGTCCGAGTAGGTGCACTAGAAACAATTGGATAAGTAACAATCTCTCCGGATGTGCTGGATATAGTCTTTACTTCCCAAGAAAATGGTGGCATGTATGACGATGAACTTTGAGAAGGATATGCAAATACGTCACCCGTCTCTCGGTGGAGGTTGGGAAGGAAGAAATTCATTGTCAAGTGGCAACCTACCTAAAGTCCAGGAAATCCATCCGACCCAAACTTTGCGGTTGCATGGAAATATTTGGCTTGAAAATAGTATAAACCAAGATAGGTACTCATTTCATCGTCCATCGGCTCCTCGGATCAATTCATGACTTCTTGCCAACGATGACCTTCTCTTATCAATTTGAAGTAATCGTCACTTTGAAACATCTCAGTCTTGGGATAAGGGTTGTAGCTATCATCGATCTCCCTTGCAAGTAAAAGGCATCTTTCACCATAATACCAAACACCCTTCTCAGAAATAGGGCTGTATAACACCATCCTTCTAAGGCTTAACTCTACCATTGTCTGACCTAGTTCTTCTTGGAACTCAGGTACTGCTTCATATGGCCGTGAGATAAGGTTATGGCTTGTTCTACTCAATCGTTGAATCTTATGAACAATAGCAAGTATGTTGACCATCTTCAAACATGCAGCTTCCCAATTCTACAGAATCATACTTTCGTATGATCGGAAATACATTCGTATAATTCTTAAGACAAGGTTCCGAAACACGGAAATATGTATACCACCAATACTGAAAAAAATAACATTCAGTAGGTTAATAACTTTTCCATATGAAAATGAAAAATAAATACATAATGTGAAAAAGTTTGGTTCTTACCTCAAGAACTCCCCAAAAAGCATTAAAACTATCTTTATCACACGTCGAATTATCACTTAGGGCAATGTAAATCTCTGATAAAATCGCAGTCCCCCAATCATATGTTGGTGCTTGCTCTAAATCTTCTAATGCTTCGAGAAACCCAATTAACACTCTTTGAGCTAACATTTGGAAACAGACATTGGCCCAGTGTCCACAATACAAACAGACGTTCTAGCTCCTCAAAATGGTTGGGATCAAATATTGATTACCAGACTTCCCTGTTTTCATTCATTCTTACAAAGATAATTTGGAAAAAACTTTTCAACCTGGACACCTTCAACCCATACGCTTTTAATTGTCTATGTGTAGGATTTCCTCCTAATTCATTTGAGTATAAAGGAAGTCTTTCTTTCCATCTATCTTCCGATACCCACTTTAGTCTATTAAATGGAATTAAGTTCCCTTGGCATGGAATTAGGTTAACATGTATAAATCTATCGGTGTAACTCCTATTAACAATAATTATTCATAATTAGAATTTGTTGATTTTTATGAAACAAAACACATAATTTAAAAATTAAATAACTAGAAAAGACTGACTTACCGCATTCAAAGTCCTTGAAAAAGAACGTGTTTGTAGTCTTCCACCATCGTTCTAATATAACTTGAACACCTTGAGTCATGTGGTTTCTAGGTTGTATTTGATATAGATGTCGCCAAGGATATCTTCTCACTCTCTCTTGAACAGCACCGGTAGGGAAGTAATTGAAAAATTCTACGATAACTAATATAGGAAGCAAATCTCAGGTCCATCCACCTCTTAGATGTAAACTTCTCCGGTGTTTTCCATGGCGTTACATCGCCTCATTATCGAAAGGTGATTAGAGAATCCACCTTCACCTTAGAAATCTTTGCTACTAGTCTAACATTATTAAACTCATAATTTGTATCCACAACAAAACTTACTCCACTGCCTGGGGTACTAGTAGATGCTTTCCCTTTTTTGTTTCTTCAAGAAATATTTTTTCTCTCCATATCTTTACTTAGAACTGTAACCTTTTAAGATAATTGTTTCGCCAGAACAAAAGTTTAAAGAAAATCAGACTTTGGTTTTGAAGGTTTTCTTAGGAACAAGTAGCTAGAAGAAGAAGATTTGAGAAGAGGTGGAAGTATAGTTGCGGTATTTATATGCAGGCGTCCAAGGCTCGCCTAATAAACGTTCCTAAAAGATAACGGTGGCGATATTGATTATATCGATCACAGCGATATAGTGACTTTCGAAACTCAAAAATAGAGCGATAAAGACTTTATCAATAGATTCACAAAAGTGATGATAAAATAAAGATAATAAAAATAAAAGATAAGTTTGATATTAATCGGCGATATTGTCAATATCGCTAAACAAAGAAACAAACGCTAAATAAAGAAATATGATAGGAAGTTCTAAGAAGAACTATAATAGGAAATATAGTTTCCCCATAGTCAGTCAAGGTTTCCCCATAGTGGCGCAAATGGTTTGGCATGCCACCTGGCATGCCAAACACCATTTTTTTTGGCATGTGCATAGGAAGAGGCCTAAGCGTCTCAAATCGTGCTCGTCCGGAATCGACACTTATAATTCATTTAACTGAAACTTATATCCGTCTCAAAATTAAATTAGCTTTAAAAAAAAATCATAATTCTCCAGTTGGGAATTCCCAAAATCAAAATTATTTCCTGCACCTGCATATTTTAATTTTTTGCACCCAATACAAATCACAATTTTATTCTCAATCAAATATTAACACTACCAACATGAAGTCTAACATTTAGTATTATCAAGGAAAAAAAAAAAAAACCAAGTTGAAAATGACTCAAGTGACTTATCAGGAATAAAAGATGTTGAACATAATCAGTAACAGAAAACTTAAACGCCAAAGGCTTGATAATCGTCTAGTTAGGAACCTTGGCAGAATGGGAAATCCAGAATGATACATTGAATTCCTTGTTATCTCACAAATAGTAGAAGTAATGAGCTTCCATACCTGAAAAAACAATTGAACATTGTTAATTATGATTCATGGCCAAATGGCAACCGTCAAAAATCAACTGAAAAGAAATGAAGGGCGCCTGCTACAGTAAGTTTGACAAGATTTTAAGGGACATTTACACGAACAATATCCTGATCCCTGAAGCCTAAAAGTTGTGAGGATTCCTAGTAGCTAAAGATACTAAAGGTAGAGGCGGAGCTGATTCATTAACCTGTTTCATATAAATTTTAGTTTTGTTTACTTACTAATTTTTATTCGACCATTTCCTCTTAGCATTGTGAGGCAACACTAGTCCCCACCAACAAGGCACAAAAACATAAGCCAGATCACCTAGAACTTAACGCAAATTGCGTACCAAAATAATCTACAGAAACATTAGAGCAATGAACAATGCAAAACAATAAAGCTATGTGCTATTATGTAGTAAAGATGAGCCCAAAGCAACAACAAGCTCCAGTCAATATTAATACTAATTTAAATCGAAATATGATCGATTACAAAGCAGAGTTTAAAAATAGATAAAAAGGACTAGAGCTTTTGAATCCACCACCTATATTACAGGAATTACAAGTTCATTATATTGTTCTCATTGATACGAGTAACGGTAGAGATGAGAATCACTAGCTTTCTCGAAAATATGATCGTGATATAACAATTTCTGCATATGGATGATTTAATCTCGCTAGTAATATCAATCCCTGGAATTGGTTGTCTACTTATGGCACAACCAATCACACACCAGCTGTAATATAGGCTTGCATTATAAAAGAGAATCAACCTAACTAGCATGGACGCCTGACATTCAAGGTGAAAATAATCTGCTTATAATTTGGTGAGAACTGCAAAACCTCTTGACTGAACCGTCATTCATAAAAATCTTACAGGAGGTGCATACAATTTTCATGAATACAATTTTATATATAGCATGCACTTAAGCTACCAATGATACATCAGCATATCCATGTATCTTAAAATTTCTATACATTGACTGTATGGTGCCTGAAGAGTAAGGAATTTCACAATAATTCCACGGTGTCATCCATTTAGGTATATGATGTAAGACAGTAATGAAGCATGAGGTATTTGTATACTATAGGCGGTCTTTTGATAAACTGAGGAAAAAAATTCTTGACGGTTCAATAAATTGGTTACTTACTTCAAGTAGTCTTCTCTATCATATCCACATCAAAATAAATTGCACCGTTGAGCTTTGCTAGAGCATTAGAAAATCTCTGAAAGAACACAAAGATTCGATATAACTACACAGAAGATAGAGAAAAAAAGGATGCAACAGTTGTCTTCTCAGTGAACAAGCAAACGCTAGGGATGAATATGACACATGCTAGCTCAGAGAGTATCAACATGGTTTAGCTTCAGGTCGAGTCGATGTTCTCACAGACATTTCTATGTAGCATGCTTATCACATCAACCCACAAACCAAGAAAATACCTTTTGACACATGGACTGAGTAGGGATCTTTCCAACAGCTGGGTCAAACATTTCTACATCTGAAAAACAATTGACTCCATCAAATTTTATTTGCCAAAGCAACCCCATATAAGAATCCTTTTTGTTGGTTAATGGGGGGAGGGGGAGGCCAATTAAAGACAACTACAAATACAATAAGTTCCAACCAAAGTGGAGAATTGAGGTAAACATTAATATGTAATACCTGTACTGAACCACAAAGTACAATCTCCACCACCAAATATGTAATGTCACCACAGAGGGCGGCAGCTGCGGCATATGAACAGGCTAAGTTCCTTGGCCCTAAAGGTTTTTTTGTGTCACTAAGAGGTGAATAACAGTCAATAGTTGACAACCAAGCAGCACCATCATATCAACCAAATAAGAGTACCAGCTTCCAAGTCCATGGTATCAACAAAACTTATCTTTGGACTCTCTACAGATGCAGTGGAAAGACTCAGCTGAGACTCCAGTTCAATGACACGTTTAGTAAAATATACCAGAACAAATGCACAAACTTCACATAAGTATTACAAGTTTCATCTCCAATAGACTCCTCTTTGAATTTATTAAGCCTTAACCTCTTCAACTACAGAAACACAAGATATGAACATAAAAACGAGAATCAAAATAAGATATGAATCTGAGATACAAAAGAAATACACTCAAAACAAACTTCTTAATGAATTAATGAGCTCATTTACCTCGTCTTCAATAGACTGAATATCAGGAGAGGTAGTTGAGAGAAAACAAGCATCAGAAGAGATGGTAGAAACCATGGTATTGAAAGCGTGAAGCGTTTTTCATTTTTAGGAAGCGATGCGTATATAGAAGCGTAAAGCGGAAGCGAGTGTTTTCTGATAAATAAATTAGTCGTAACTAGTAATTATAAATTTATTAGGAAGATAATATCTATATAAATTTTATATAAGTCTAATTATTATCAAAAACCAAGCATGTGTACACCAGTTCAACCTTTTCCATGGGAGTGGGAAGCGTACGCTTCGAAGCGTGAAGCGTAAGCTTTTAAAAACCATGTTAGAAACCACTTCATGCTTCTCTGAATTAAAAATTGGTGTCTTTGGCTCACAATAGAAGATCCCTGGGCAAGCATTCAAATCACATGACACACCAAAATTTCCATTACCTACTGAATCACAATTTTCCTTCTATTTTTCATTAACCAACTGCAATAGTTTAGGTTCCAAGTTCCTCCTCGTTTACTTACTCAACCTTCTCTAAATCAGGTTCCAAGTTCGGGTAGTTTTCAAAGTTGATGAACCTAATTCAGAGTTGATCCTCTCTCATCAACTAAGAAGTAATAAGTAAGAACTGAAAAATACTTGGGGACAAAAAAACAAAACTCAACTTGTAAAATAAACAAAACCCAATCTTCATCTCAGATCTATATAATCATATCTACTAAAAAAATACCAAAACAGAAAACAAAGAAAATTATACCATAGAAAGTCAATAGAAACCAGATTTGAAGAAAACTGAAGGATAAATTGAAATTGATAACATACCCATGTTTCAAACTACATGTCCAACATAAGAAACATAAATAAAACTCTTAAAGAAAATTATACTCTGAAAGAAATTAATTAGGCTCACAGAATCGGAAATAAGCAAGAGATCAGGGTTTATACCTGTTATTTTAAATCTTGTTCTTGCTAGTTCGTGCTCAGCTGAGTATAATGTAAGAGTACCGACTAGGGTTTATACCGAGAAATACCCAAAATCTAAAACTCAAATCTATTGTAAAGTAACAGAATAAACCTCAGATCTGACCTGGTATGACTAAATTCAACAGAAACCTTAAAGATGAAAATCCTATTTACTTACAAACTGAGTAAAAATTTAGACCTGGATAAACTCAATTTAGAAAATAATTTCCAGGGAGAGGAAGCAATAATTTAGCATAGAATCCAAAAGAGAAATAGATCGAGAGACAGATAATCAGGGAACGAGCAATTGAAAAAACCAAGCTCTTAAACAAAAACTTAAATCGACTAGAAAATCAACTATTGTGAAGAGAAGCCAAAAAGAGAGAAGAAAAAAGATAAAGAGAAATACCTCACCCGAGTAATAAAGCTTTGTTCATTAAAAAAATTTGGAATATTCAAGACCAACCACATTCAATTTGTTCAAGCCTCTTCAACGAGAAATACCTCCACCACCAGCCGATATTGCAAGGTACGATATCAATACCCACTACTGTCAGCCCACAATAGAAACAAATGACATCTCTTATACCTACTGTAAAAAACCATATATTTCACCAAATAGGAAATGGGTTGGATACCCCTATCCAAGCAAATTGGATACCCCATTTTCAGAACCTTGATCCAATCCAATGCGACCCAATCCAATATGTCGCAGACTTAATCGACCCAATTTCCCATAACTGGAATCACGATAAGCTGAGCATCCTCCCCAACAATACTACCCATCATATTATAAACATTCACCTCTCCCTTAACAACACATCAGACAAAATTATTTGGCCTCACTCTAAATCTGGTCAATATACCACATCATCCGGATACAGCTGTCTAATCCAACAGGAAAACAACTCTCTCCCACGACCTCACACTCAACCCCTCCCAAACACAAAATTCTTATGGACCTTACCGTGTCCTCCAAAAATTCAGCTTTTCTTGTGGAAAGCTATAAACGAAGGTTTACCAACCTTATCTCTGCTCCATCACATCAATCTCTCAACTTCCAACCTTTGCCCCCGTTGCAATTCTGAGCCTGAAACAACCAATCACATGTTGATTCATTGTCCAATGATTCTGTCCACTTGGAACACCCTATCTAGCATATCGACCAAACCATCCCAAGGTAACCACCAACCATTTATCATAAACCACCAAACAACAATTTCTCAATTCTGCAACCTCGAGGTAATACCTCTTCTATCACATATTGTTGTTTCCTCTTAAGTCTATATGGACTACCGGGAATGAGCTTGTATTCAACCGAGAAAGCGGTCCACCCATGACGACATCTGGAGAGATCTTTCGCACACCAACATGAATTTGAATGGGCAAAAATGACCTCCTCTCCAGATTCTCCCAGGGAGATTCCTTAGGATTCACAACAAACATCACAAAATCCCATGCAACCATTCAAGTGGGTTGGAGTATATCACCACGGTGGTATAAAATAAATGCGATGGTGCGGCGAGAGGCAACCCAGTATGGCGGGAGCATGATTCATTTGCAGGAACTCGAGCGTGCACACGGTACTAGCTCTTGCACAACCTCTAGGTATAACCACAACATTAACGGCGGAAACATGGGCAACGAGTGTTAGCAACCGAGAGCGACAAATGAAAGAAATTGGAATAAAATCATATTCGAAACGGACTCGGAAAATCTCGTGCACTTCATCAACAATCGAGGAAGCTCCATGGTATATCTAAAATGATTAAGGAAATCATACATCGAATGCGACAAATTCCATGTTGTGCTATTCAACATAACTATAGAGAAGGAAACCAAGCCGCGGATGGACTGGCAAACTTTGCAGCCGATGGTAGCCAAGTTGGAAACCTATCAACATCAATTTGGGAACAGACGAATCTGGATTTTCTTAATCACATTCTTTTGAGCGACTCTATGGGAATCACATTCCCGCGTGTAATAACATTATAGTTGGTTTTTTATTAATTTCATGCTTCAAAAAAAAAAAATCTTAAAGTACGAGTGACAATTTAGCCCTTAATCAAACTTCTAAAGTACAAAATATATCCTATTAATTTTAGGGGTTGTGAGCTATAACCCCAAAGGTGTCACTATCCATGCACAAAAACTCCACCAAAACAAATTGTTCACAAAAACCCCATTTGAAATAAACTGTTTATATTTTCCTTCTACTATTTAAATCACCCCAACGAAAACAAAAATCAACCCCACCTTTAAATTTTATTATATTATCACCACCAACAACACCACTACCACTGACCACCACCGCCCGTCGTCGCCGCCACCGACCACCACCACTGGCACCGCCTACCACCGTCGTCGCCGCCGACCAACGGCGCCGCCACCGACCACCACCAGCGCCATCACCAGAAAAAATGATGAAACCAAAATTGGTTTCACCAAAATTAGATGAAACCAAACAGAAACAATGATGAAACCAAAATTGGTTTCATCAAAATAAGATGAAACCAAATTTTGGCTTTATCATAAAAAAAAAGGAGAAAGAAGAACAAATGAAATACAATAAGATGAAACCTACCACCACTGTCAACTGCACCGCCCCCATCGCTGCCACAACCACCACTATCATTACCTCCTCAACTAATACTAGTTTCAACAATAAACAATCCAGTTGTGTCTCACCATCAAAAATTGGTTTTCATAGAGATCAATATTCAACAAAATGAAAAAATACGATGAAAAATTGGTTTTTCCACATATTGTCATTTCACCAACACAACTTCAATGATGAAACCAAACATACGACTTCCAAGTCAGGTCGAATAAACTAGGAAAAAATCAGGTGAAACCAAAAATTTGGTTTCATCATAAAATAAAGGAGAAGGAAGAAAGAAGAAAAAATAAAACACAATAAGATGAAACCTACCACCACCGTCAACTGCACCACCCCCATCACCGCCACAACCACCAGCACCACAACCACCACTACCATTACCTCCTCAACTAAAACTTGTTTCAACTAAAAACAATCCACTTGTATCTCACCCTCAAAAATTGGTTTCACAGATATCAATATTCAACAAAATGAAAAAATATACGATGAAACCTAATTAGGTTTCATCATTTTTCCACATATTGTCATTTCAACAACATAACTTCAATGATGAAACCAAACATGACGACTTCCAAGTCAGGCCGAATAAACTAGGCAAAAATCAGGTGAAACCAAAATTTGGTTTCATCATTAAAATATTTGGTTTCATGATAGAAAATTGGCAAGTTTATGATGAAACCACATTTGGTTTCATCATAAGTTTACTGTTTTCACCAACCAAAAATGTAAGAGTTTGATGAAACCAATTTTGGTTTCATCATAAATCTGTCATTTCCCCAACACAATATTGGTTTCGACGATGAAGATGTATCATCATTTGCTGGTGATGATACATTAGAAGGTGGTGCTGTTGGTGGTTGTAGAGGATTGAATGAGGGTGGATTTGCAAGTATTGTGTTGATTGTAGAGGAGAAGGAGGAGGTGTTGTTGGTGGCGGATTTGAAGGTATTAATGGTTTTAGATGATAGAAGAAGGAGGCTGAAGTAGTGATGATGATATTAATGGAGGAGACGGAGATGTTGGTGGTGGCGGATCTGGACATAACGGCTGGTTTGGTGGTGGCGAAGCTACCGTGGGTGATAAATTTGAGCAAAAAATTTGAAGAAAAGAGAAGGAGGTGTTCATGGATGAGATAGAGGTGTTGTTGGTGACGGATCTGGATATAACAGCTGATTTGGTGGTGGCGGAGCTACTGTTGGTGATAGATCCGAACATAAAAATAGAAGAAGAAAAAAGACAGAGGTGTTTATGGAGGAGAAAGGGGTGTTCGTGGAGAAGACGTAGGTGTTGTTGCTGGTGGTGACGGAGGTGTTGCTGCTGGTGTTCGTGGAGATCTATTGTTGCTGCTGGTGATAATGGTGGTGGGAGAAGGAGACAGAAGAAAGAAGGAAAAAAAAGAGAAGAAGAAGAAGAAAAGGTCAAAAGGGTATGTTTGGCTTTTTTTTAAGTAATAAAAACTAAATTTACTCATTATTATTTGACCTGGGGTTTTTGTGCCACTTTTTAATCAAATGGTTTTTTATTTATTAAAAATAATATGGCTGGGTTTTTTGTTCCACAAGTTTGGTCACCTTGGTGTTTTGTGACTAGTTCCGTTAATTTTAATAAACACAATTATGAGCGACATATTTATTTTTTAAGAGACGTATTTTGTCCCCTACCCATATAGGTGTCTCATCTCATATTAAAATTATGAAGTGTAGCAAAATCGGGGATATGGTGTAGGCTAGTACAGATACTAACCCATGGCCTTAGTATAGATTCCATTGGCAGCATCTTTTTTATTCCACCAAAGCTCACGCTGAATTTTATCAAAATTGTCTAGTACAGTCTTTGCAAAAAAAATGCATTGCATTTGATAGCTGGGATAAGCACTTAGAGCAGACTTTATAATGACAGTTCTGCTGGCTTGGGACAGAAGTTTAGCTTTCCAACCCTGAAGAGCAGCATAACACTTGCTAAGCAAAGGTTCAAAACTGTTACTCTTATTTCTATCAAAAAAATAAGGGAGTTCCTAGATATTTATCTTTTTTTTTTTTGAAAATTTTCTAACTTTAAGGATCCTACTTATTATTTTACAGTGTTTATTATGGATCTCATGAGATAAGTAAACACCAAATTTCTGTAGATTTATCACCTAACCATAAATATCTCCAAATAACCTAATAACATCCATCAAAATTCTTAGCTTCAGGAATCCCAGCCTTAGAAAACAAAAAACAATCGACAGCGAAGAAGAGATACGAAACAGGTGGAGCAGATTTAGAAACTTTTATTCCAGCAATTCTATTATCAGATTCAGCTTTAAAAAAAAACCTAGATAGAAACTCCATACATATTATAATGAGATAGGGAGACAACCTGTCGAAGACCCATGTCTACTTCAAAAATTTGACCAGGGATTCCATTAAGTAGACCAAAAAAAGAAGTAGTGGTCACGAATTGCATAATAAGATGAATCCAGTCTTTATCAAAACCAAAAGCAGACAGAGTCTTTTTCAAAAACTTCCATTTGATGCGATCAAAAGATTTCGAAAGATCAATTTTTAAAGCAAAATGACCATTTTTGTTTTTAGAAGTTTTCATTAGTATGAAGTATTTCATGCGCAATAATGACGTTGTCAGTAATTTGGCGACCTGGAATGAAGGCGGATTGGTTTTGCAAAATCATTTTATTTAACAGTGGTTTAGGCCTATTCGCAAGTATCTTAGAGATTAGTTTGTATAAAGTGTTACTTAAACTTATAGGTCTAAAGTCATTTAGATTTGAAGGATTTTGGACTTTAGGAATTAAAGTGATATAAGAGTAGTTTAACTTTTTATGCATTTGTTTGGTTTTGAAAAAATCTTGCACAAGGTTAACAATCTCATTAGCAAAAATATCCCAGTGGGCTTTAAAGAATCCAGGTGGATAACCTTCTGGACCAGGAGCACCCCACTGGTTCATACAAAATAAGGTACTTTTTATCTCATCAAGATCAGGAATTCTGGTTAGATTACTATTATCTTCATCAGTGATAACATGCTCAATAAGTTCCATAATAATGTTTTCACGCATGATTCCATTAGAGGTTCCAATATCCTTTAAATGTTTAGTTAACATATTATCAATTTGTTCAGGGTCTTCTATCCACATACCAGAAGAGTCTGTAAGAGTATGAATATGGTTAATTATCCTTCTATTCGAAGCAATTTGATGAAAGTAAGCAATGTTTCTATCATGATCTTTTAGGAATTTATCTTTAGCTAAATGGTTCCAATAGTCGTTTTCTCAATCATACCAAACATCAAGTTGATCTTGTAGTTGTTTTATTTCAACAACAGGTAACGGATCAATATGGTGAAGGTCAAACTTTTTCATGTTAATATCGCTAATATTTTGGAAAATGTTTCCAAAAACTGTTTTGTTCCATAAAGATAAATATGAAGATAGATTTTTCAGTTTAAGAGTAATTGGATTCTTTGTGTTATCTGACCATTTATCTTTAATATATTTAGTAAAGTTATCGTGACTCAGCCAAGATCTGATTATCCTAAACGGACTAGACTTTTTTAATGCACAGATCAAGATGTTGGAAACAACAATGAACCTTCGAAGAGGCATCGGCGTAGATGGTTCTCAGAAACTATACAAGTTTCTGAACTTCAGGCCTCTGCACTCAAATCTTCACATGAAGATGCATTCCCATCTGAAGCACCGAAAAGGAGCATTGCTAAGTCTGATTCAACATTTAGCCCCAAGACTGCACAGGAGTGTGTAGGTAAGGACTCTGATATCGGTAATCTTCATTGTTTAAACATAATACCATCGGTTTTTTACCTGATTTGGGATGGTTGTTTTGACATTTTTGCAGTTCCACCATCAACAAATATTTCTCTGTTGTAGTGTGATGTAGAGCTTGATCTTTTTCTTAACCTTTTTGAATCTTTCTGCAGTATTCTTCTGTGGAGGAAGCCACGGAGACTCGAAATGCTTTATATAATTTGCAACGGCCTACCAATAGTGGAAAGCAACTTGTTGCTGATTTTGTTGATCCTCAAGATGTGAAAGCGCGGGCTAAATCACCTATTGAAGCTCCACCCCAAAAACTCCGTAGCCAACACCGTTATCATCCAACCATCCCCTGAAGTTTCTCCTCGTCAAGAAGTTCAGAAGAAGCAACTCCCACCACCGCCAATGACATCTGAACCTCCTATTTTCTGAATGTGTGTGTTTAACACTGGCAGGTTAACTTGAATGAATGTAAATGTGTTACACTGGCAGGTTAATGTGAATGTGAACTAATTTTGGCATGTTAATGTGAATTACTTTTGGCAATTCGGTTTCAGCTATAATTTTTTTTTCAAAATAAATTTATGCACACAACTTCTAACAAAAGTTGTAGTTACACATTCATCTACTGAAAATAGTAGTTGTTACTTCAAATATTACAATCTTTAAGGATGTTGTGTTACAAATTTTTACTACACTTATCAAAGGTTGTGAAAGAATTTATCACAATATAAATACGAGTTGTGCAAAAAATTTCAATAACCCGAACAAGTGTAGTGATAGGACTATTCACAATCATATTAAGAGTTGAGAAAGAAACTCTAGAAAATTATGTTAGAGTTTGACAACCTAACTAGGGGGTTGTGATAAAATTTTCTACTGTACATTGAGGTTGTTGTGGAAAGATGTCCTACAATTCTTGTAGGTATAGTGAAAGAATGATTCACAACTCTTATTAGAGGTTGTGTTAGGCTTCTGCAGATACCGTCGAAATCGGTTAAGATCTCTAAAATATCTAAAATGGAAATCACGTGGAAATTATTATTAGGGGAAGCCGCCACCCGACTTAGGGAGTTGGGACCCAAAAGAAACACTGGTCCAATTACAGAGATTGAGTCCGGAAATCAATGTACAAGCTAGGAAGGTGTGAGGCACCTAGCCCGCCCAATCAAATGATTGGACTCTACTTTATATTTGGGATGATGGGGTTTTGATCGCAAAGAATAAATAAATGTATAAAATCAACTTCATAAAATTATAACCTGCAAAAGTACGAAAAAAATATCAGATTTGCACGGCTAAATGATAATTAAATAAAATTCTAAATAAAATTATTATTACTATATTATTACCAAAACAATTAAAGAATACGAAATCATTATTATTATTATTTTCATAACTATTTACTCATAATAACTATTTACTCATAACTACAACTGGGAAGCTGGAAGGGACGTTTGTTTTGACGTTACCGGCGTTTCACCACTTACAACTGCTAGGACTCGTAGTTCCACTACAGGGCAAGCCATCAGGGCAGCTGTGACACGAAGCGCAACAAATATTCGGATCTATGCGAGACACATGGTTATGGTTTCAACGTGCTAGCTTTCTCCACCTTGGGTGAGTTGGGAGAAGATACAATTACTTTTCTCAAAAGGCTACGCAACTGCCTTGCTAGCCAAGATGCCAACTATAACATAGGAAGCTCTTTGTTTCATAGGCTAGGCATTGTCATCCAGAAAGGGGTAGGGGCCCAGCTTGTTGCTCGGTTACCCCCTACCGACGACTCCTCCAGTGATATGTAATGAACCTATTTTATAATAATAATAATAATAAAAAATAATAATAATAATAATAATAAGCCTAGCAACAAGCCGAGCACCAACCGGCCTATAAAAAGCCCCCTAGCTCATCGCTGGTCAAGTTCACCCAGAGTGGTAAAAGTTCCCCAAAGTTTCCAAATGCGCTCCCGGAAGGTCCCACCTCGGGTTCGAGTCCCCAATGACGTAATATTGCAGGACTTAACATGGAAGGTAGTGTTAATTTGCCCCCTTGTGACACAAAGGTTTCCCATGAGGCCATAGGTAGACTAGCACATCAACTTTGTTCAATTAATGTAGTAGTATGTCGTTGGAGCTTAGCTTGTTAGGCTTCCAACTAGTTTCATGTAATACTAATGATCTAAAAATGATTATTTATTTTATAATAATAATAATAATTATTATTTTTATTTTTTAATAAAAACTTCTTTTCTTTATCATTATATTTAAAAAAAAATATTATTGGATAAAGAGTATTACATTAACTAGTTGGAAGCCTAACAAGCTAATCTCCAACGACATACTACTACATTAATTGAACAGGTTGCCGTGCTAATCTACCAGCGAGCCTCATGGGTAACCTAGCCAAAGGAGCCGAAGCGGGATGGGGATGAGATTGTGTCATAAGGGGGGCAAGCTAACACTACCTTCCATGTTAATTACTGCAATATTACGTCATTGGGGGCTCGAACCTGGGACCTCCTGGAACGCATGAAACTTTGGGAATAATATGGTATTATTATTATTATTATTATTTGTATTATGGAAAGGGGCCACGAAGGCTTTTATTAAGAAAGAAAACTAATAGTAATTTACAAAGATTTGGCCGGGAGACGTGCAACAAGTTGCGCCCCGATACCTTTCTGAATAATGATACCCAACCTATGGAAAAGAAAAGCGCCTAAATTCTGTTAACATCATGACTAGCCATACGGTTTTTCAATCGTTTCAATAGGACAATAATGTCCTCACCGAGTTCCCCAAAGTGGTAAATGCTAAAACGCCAAAACCGTATCCATGGGATGAACATAGTTCGGAATACTTGTTGCGTTTCGGTGTAATAGCAACGAGAGATAGCATGTCCAGGAGTGAAGGCTCGATTTCCACCTTTGGAGAATGGTGAAACACCGGTGACATCGAAACAAATGTCTTGACCATTCTCCCAATTGTACACCATGATATCCGTCGGTTTAAGAGGGGTACTCCTGTTATTATTATTATTATTATTATTATAAAAATATTGCCCCCAGGGGATTTTATTAAACAAAATCAAAGTCATTTTGTACATGAATGGGCGGAGTTCGGGCAACAATTCCAGTGCACCAACGCCCTTTTGGATAGCCAAACCTACCCTATGGAAAAGAAAGCTCCCTACTTTGTTGTTAACATCATAGTTGGTAAGACAATTCTTCAATCTCCTCAACAAAATAACAAGGTCTTCTCCAATCTCACCCAAAGTTGAGAAAGCCAGGCGCAAAACCGATATCCCCGCGACGTGCACTTGTCTAAATACTTGTTGCTACATGAACGACCGCCAACAAATAGCATGGCTAGGTGTGAAGTTATGAATCCCTCCTTTGAAAATGGTGAAACTCCCGTGACGTCGGCAGGTATCTTGTCCGTTGATCCAATTGAGATATGAGATGTCGGCAGGCCGAGGGCGTTATCATTATCGAGATAAAAATCCCAAAGGAACTTCTTTCCCAGCCGCAACACCACATCTATAACTAATATCCATAAGGACATCCCGTACCACATTGTGCCTGAATTTAATACCAACTTCGCTTGCACAGTGGAGTGCGTGATCTCCGAAGACGTCCATAGCACGACCACAACACGAACAGGTGTTATCTACAGAAATAATGGTAGGCTTAACCGATCCGAGCAAGACGCACGAAACCGCCTTCGACCAAGTGATTGGTTAAGGCCAGAGAATGGGACAAGCTTTCAAATAATCCATAGCATGGTCAAGTTTATTACTCACACAAAGCCGCATCCCCGCCGACAAATTGAACTTAACTGGAATCTCACTCTTAACAACATCAAAAACCGTGTCACAAAACTTTCATAGGATGTGGGCGGTGGAATTGACGATGAAAGAAGAAAGACCACAGACACGTAAGAACTTGTCGAGAGCATATTGATAGGCATGGCCTGCCGACACATCAATGGAGCTCAAAATAGTATTCTAAGCTACCGAGTTTGAGTAAGCGATGCCAAATAACAAAACCGACTTGTGTCCGCCTATTGTATATACACCAAACCCTCCATCTTTAAGAGGTGTGACAAGTCTTTGTTCAAGGGGACCAAATCCAGCCCCATCACCTCGTGATCAAATGTTGGAGATGTAGCATCAAGTGTTGATCATAATAAGTAGTGGCAGCTGCAAGACTTCTGGGCTTGTTGTCCCAAAGTGAAATACAACTCAAACTCGAGTGCAGTTTCGTAAAAGTAAGAGCTCACTGTGGGTCTTTCAAATGCCTCACGAAATTCATTATGGATTGTTTTCACTCTAACCATAACTAAGTCGCCGCAAAATGGTTGTCAAGGCCGATGCACTTCTCCAAGCAACTTGACACCCTTTGAAGCCCCCGGGGCGATTGTCGTAGGAAAACATCTCGCGTAAAAACTCGATCCGATGTTGGCGTTTAAAAGTTCTCGCTTTCTTGATATTTAAGTGCAATCCTCTTTCCACACCTCCTTGCTCGGATGATTTTAAGAGCTTTTGACACCTCAACCGTATCTCCAATGATAGTCCCATCATCAGATACCATGCATGCATATCAAGAGAGCATTCACTAGCAATCTTACGGACTAGGGATGAAGAACAATGCAAAAGAAGCGGTCCAAGGGGATCACCCTGTTGAACCCCCAGGCCGATGATAAAATTTTATCATTATAAAAGAGTCTAGTGCAACGAGCAAAGGTAACTCGACCCACCGAGATACTGGGACATATAGTTCTTACCTCACTAATCAAGGTTGTTCATCCACCGATTAAATGCATTCGAGAAATCCACAAGCATCATAGTAGTATTGCCATGTGCACCTTTCAGCCCAATAGCCTCGTTTTTTCGCATGGATAATACCTTCACCACCACAAGGGATTCCGACACTAAATTGGTGATCACCCAGTATCTAGCCATTTCTCGACCAACCGAGGTTGCGGCCGACTTTGAGCAAAGACGCCTCCAAATTGTCCCAAGCAAGCATGGGTCTAAGGCCTCCATCTCGCTTGAGTATTGAGTTAAAGGGGAACTAGCAACATATTGCCCTAGAACAACAGACAATCACCACCAACCATAAGTTTACTACCCTGCGATTGAGGTTAGTAATTCCTCGTAAGCCTGCCATAGGACCACTTAAAGCATCCAACAAGTGTTGAGCACGAAGCCCGTCTTCGCCACAAGATACCTTTAGGGAAACTCCTAATGGCATCTAACACTGCTTTACTATCCACCGAAATCGGATACCGCAACATCACCCAAGGAATAATGGGAGAGGTGCACTTGGATGTTTTAGTTGCAATTCATCCAAGGTATTTGAATTGTCGGGTGCAACACCATTAGAAGATAAAATCCTAATAGCTACATTATAGTGGCCTTTTAGCTTATCTTCTTCTTAGAGCTTCCACATTAGTTTTCCGCTTCTTTTTCCTTGTTTCCGTCCCGTTTGAATCTCCTTATGCATCGCTTAATCTGTTGCACCACACTACACAACCCCTCTGGTTCTCTCCACTTAGCAAGGGCACTATTTATTGAGGCACTCAAGTCTCTTTCTAGTGCCGATCTCTCCTCCAAGAACTTTTGGGAAAGTATAAACCGAGGGAGCATATGTGAAGTAAAAAAGCAATCGCAGCCATGCACTTATATCATTGGGTTGGCTTAACACTCTATCTAGAGTAAATTTTAAAGTTCTAGAAAAATTAAGCCTACAACGTGGAGGATACTTGATACCGTGGTGACTGCTTCGAAACCAGATTGAGCAACCTCACCGATAACCCCAATGAATCGCCTTCTTGTCCTAAACGCTAGAACATTCACCAAACAAAGATTGAAGTATGTGGTGTGTGAGGTACACAAGGTAATATAGGTTTGTCAACACCATATATAAGGAAATCACTACCATTAAAAGGACCATTAACAACTGCACCACCATCATGATCACGACAAGGACGCTTCCAAGAGTAACACTGCATACATGTAACACACAGCCACATCTGTAATTGTCGTAAAACCCTTTCCCAAGCCGTGTACACACTAATTTCTGAGCATATTCTATCTTTGCAGGTAGAGACATTTTTAGGGGTAGGGTAATGTCGATCATGTATATGCTTGAGAATAGACGTCTTGACATATCCTCTTCCACCAACACCATCATGGTAATCCTCATAATTTTAAATGGACAACGACAAAGATGTATCATAATCCAAGTCATTGTCATGGCCTATTTGATTGATTAATAATGATGACCCAGAAGAAGATTCAACACGTGTAACTGGTGAGACCACAAATAAGATACAACATCAAGATGATTGTGATTTTGATCTCGCACACGGCATTATCACGTGATGAACAAAAACTGTCCTAACCGTTTACCTCGCAACTTCCACAACTCAAAAATAAAAATTAGAGTTTGATGTATGGGAATTTAAGGATTCAACACCAATGAAAACTCAAATTACCATACAACAAAACACTAATTAAACCTTCACAGGAGGATAATAAACAACCACACCGCACCCGACAACCCCGATACCACGAAAAACTAGTTGATCAATCTACACACTTGCAACCAACCACAAGAACCAACCTTTCAACTTACACACAACAATCCTAATTTTATAATACCTTGCACCACAGAGGAATCGAGTAGCTAAGTGATCAAACTTGTCGTCGATATTCACTTTGAAAAACCTCAAACTTTGACAAAGCACCAAAAGGACTACACAATCTTCAAAAGATGACCACGAAAATTCTTAAGCTACTTATAAGAGATGGAGGTCGAATAAAACCACCACAACAGCCCCAAATCAAATCAAACAATTGACGAAAAACCCCACTTTCTGAAAGACAAGAACACCAATCTCTAAAACAAAAAGAAATTCTTATTACAACACGTAAGGTGGAGAGCTATATGATTCCCTTGCAACTAAAAACAGGAAAAACCACCACGAATTCACTTCAATTCCATGGAACTAACAATCTTCAGAATGTACCAATCGAAGAACCCGCAGGAGTGAAAACCACAATCGGTCTTCAATCCCTACCCTTCTCCACTTCCACTTCCAATGCTCACATAAAACCCCCAAGTCTATTTCATGAATTTGTTACTTCAATCACCAAAAGAATTGATACCACCCAAAACTCAAAAACCTAAAGTAAACCCAAAACTCCAATTGCAAAAAAAGAAATTAATGTGAAACAATTGCTTACTCAATGGACGAACGTGACAAATCGATTGACAAGGAGTATAGTAAAACCAAAATCCCAAAATCAATTCCCAACACCTTTAATTTTGATTAGCCTACTAAAGAACAACCTTGAAATCCGAATATCACCAACCCTAAATACGATAAAAGAAAATCACTTACTTAATTGGTGGTGGAACTCCTTAAAACCCCACCGCACCACCGTTATCATCAATCGTCAAAATCTCCCACAAAGAACCAACAAAGAACCAAAAAATAACAAACCTAACTTCAATCAAAGAAAAACAAGTTCTTCAAAAATCCAATTTGAATCCCCAACAATGAAGAATCACGGAAAAGTATCAACGATCCGGTACTTCAAAACCCTAAAGAGAGATTTTGATGTATGAACGAAAAAGAACGAGAGGAAAAAAAACGAGGAGTACCAGATAAGAACACCTCACCCGAAGAAGAAAAGAAAAGTTTTTTACAAGAAAAGTTATTATTATTATTATTATTATTTTTTTTTTATTATTATTATTATTATTATTATTATTATGAAAAAGCATAAGTATGATTACGCCTGGGTTTGATGGCAACCTAGCCACCAATTGGGCCCCAACACCCTTTTGAATAGCCATCCCTAGTCTATGAAATAAGAAAACAGCCGAGTCACCATTGGCGTCGTTGTAGCAATGCAGTTCTTTAGGCGCTTCACAAATGCCACCGTATCCTCGCCAAGTTCTCCTAAGGTAGTAAATGCAAGAACTCCAAAACCGTAATCAGAATCGTTAGTTATTATTATTATTATTATTATTACTATTATTATTTATTTATTTTTTATAATTTTTTAGTTTATATAAAGAGTATTACATTAACTAGTTGGAAGCCTAACAGACTAAGCTCCAACAACATACCACTACATTAATTGAACAGGTTGATGTGCTAACCTACCAGCGAGCCTCATGGGTAACCTAGCCAAGGGAGCCGAAGCGGATAGGGGATGAGATTGTGTCACAAGGGGGGCAAACTAACACTACCTTCCATGTTAATTCCTGCAATATTACGCCATTGGGGGCTTGAACCTGGGACCTCCTGGAACGCATGAAACTTTGGGGAACGGGGATGACCAGCTGAGCTAGGGCCCGTTTTTTAAAAACCGAAAAGTATTTACACAGGGTTGGCTGGGAGTCTAGCAACAATCTGCGCTCCCACGCCTTTTTGAATAACAATGCCTAGCCTATGAAAGAGAGACCCACCAATCTTATGGTTGGCATCATGACTAATAAAGCAATTTGTTAATCGTTTCGGAAAAGAGATAGTGTCGGCTCCGAGATCACCTAATGTAGAGAAAGCCAAAACGCCAAAACCGTACCCATGAGTCACACATTTGTCGAGATATTTAGTGCATTTTCGAGTGACAGCCGCAGAAATAGCATGCCCCGGTATAAAATTTCAAGTACTAGCACTTGTGAAGGGAGACGCACCCGTGACATTGAAGCATACATCCTTCCCATCTTCCCAATTATACACAAGAATATCAGCGAGTTTCAAACCATTTTCAGTATCCGACAAAAAACCCAAAGATACTTCCTTCCTTGCCGTCGCACCATCTTTATACCACAAATCCGCTAAGACATCTCTAGACAAATCATGCCTAAATTTGGGACCCACATCCTTATCGCAGTGCACCGCATGATCTCCAAAGATATCTGTTTGTACCCCTAATATTCTACACAAATAAATGGGCTAACCTTGGCCTACAAAGCTCCTACTACTAGCAAATGAGGGTTCATTGGGCTTAAGGTGCTTCCCTTGTTTGCCCAAGAATGGCTAACTAGGCCTAACAAACACCTCGCGAGGAATCCCATGTGCATAGGTTCAAATCAAGCAACTAGGAGCCCCATCACCTGTGCCACATCATCACCAGACTCGACCAACCGGTGACTGCCACGTCAGCACGCAGGATACGTGATCAAAGTGCCACGTCACCAGGTGTCACGTCACCAGGTACGATGACGTGACATGTGCCACATCACCAGGTACGATGACGTGACAGGTGCCACGTCACCAGGTACGATGACGCGGCAGGTGCCACGTTAGCAGAAATAATGACGTGGCAAACGCCACGTCAGCAAGAAAGCCGTCGCGTCAGCCTGACTGCTGACGAGTTAGTAGCCACAACAACACCTTCCGATACAGTCAGCAATTAACACCGTCAGCATATTCCTAACGCCGTCTGCATATGTCTAACGGCGAGCAAACTACGGCATGATGCTGCCGGCGGCCCAAGCGAGCGGCAATCGACGGCGATTAATCGTGTTTAATCGGCGATTAATTGGCGATCGACGGCGATTAATCGGCAACGTGAAAAGATTCGGTGTATGTCGATGCAACTTAAATCGGTAGTCCCGATTCGGTGTGGCACGACGCAGCTTAATTCTGTGGCCCTTGGATGATTACACCCACTTCTCTTATACCTTTGGTTATCCACACCCCATTGTAATTCCTTAACCATAATGGAAGTTTCTGGAATATTCTGGGAGCCATGCAGGGGATAAATTCCAGAGCCATGCAACCATTGCAATCATAAAGGAGAATAATGGCAGGGAGGCATGCAGGGCCAGTTACTACCAGAGGCATGCAAGGGTCAGTTACAACAGCTGGCATGCAAGACCATTTACTGCAATTCATGCCTTCATCTAGAACGGAAATTGATAACCTATAAATGGATGGTTTGACAACCAAAAAAAAGTAAGCAATCTTCCATACCATAAACTCCTGTGAAAAATCCAATACTGACTTTAGCATTGGAGGGTTTTTTGCAGGTACCCCCCCTTTCTCCATAATTCAATTGAAGATCGAGGTCACGGATCGATTATCAGCGAAACCATCATACAAATTTCTGTGTTTGGGGTAAAAGTAATTTTACCTTACAAACAGTGGCGCCGACGAAGGGTTTCGAGAAAATATAATCACGTTTTACCGAATCGAGTTATGGCAATAGTTAGACAGACTGCACGAAGGTATGATTCTACCAGAAATTGATAGGAACGAAATTGAGGTTCAATCTGAACCTGCTATACCCACTGGAAACAAACAGGGTCAAGATCATACTCATAACAGATCACTGGATCGTGGACGCGATCGAGATCTTTTTCGTGACAGAGCTCCAGATTTGAATCGGAGAAAGGAAAAACAACCGACGATCGATAACGAAGTTATTGACGTTGATGGGGAAAACCCAGGTGTTCGTGGAAACAAAGGGTATGCGTTCGGCAACCCATCTAGGAGGAATCACAATCGACAGGATCTGCGTGATGGCCGCACTGTGACTCCCAGTATAAAGGAAGAACAACTACTGAATCGGCTAGACGAGCTAGAGAAGGAGAATGCTCTCCTGAGATTAGAACGTGAAAACCAACCTCGGCCCAGGTTTGGTGTTTTGAATAATCAGAGGGTCCGATCTGTATGGCAACGCCTTAGAAGTCGGATTGAACCACAAGTCGCAGATTCTAACAGAAGTGATCAATCTTGATCGACCAGACAAGAATATATTGGTCACTGGAGATTTACCGAAACGACCCAGGCGAGCAGGGGATCGGACAGCTGCAACTCAACAAAGCGCAGCCAGAACTACGCCCCATTCAAAACGGCTCAGGAATGACGAGGATGAAGCTCGAGATCAACACGACGAGAGTGAATTTTCGCAAGTTTACTATGCTCGTTCGGAGCAAGGCAGGGATGGCAGAGAGACTACTTTGCACCGAAGGAAAAAAATGAGATCGGATAATCATATTCCAGAGGACCGGGATTATGAGCAGGAAGGCAGTTCCTCAGATGACGACCTAAACGCGATAACAGAATCTCGTCTTGCCAAGATGATCGAGAAAGTGATGATGAAAAAACAATCCCGAGAAGAAAAGATGGATTGGCTACATCGAGCAGCAGGAGCTCCTTTCAAGCAGAATATCAGAGAATTCAGGCCGCCAATGAATTTTTTAGTTCCAAAATTACCGGAATTCGATAAGAAAACTAATGATCCAGATCATCACGTTGTACACTATGAGACCGCCATGTCCTTGTGGCAGTACAACGACGAGTTGATGTGTAAAATGTTTCCGCAATCCCTGACGAGAGGAGCTATAACGTGGTTCAATCAGCTTTCCAAAGACAAATGATCGGACTTACCATAAGTTGATCGATGATTTTTGCTCTAACTATAAGTACAATAAACCTGACCGGAAAGGATGCCATTCACTGTTCCTTCTAGGAATTCGGAAGGATGAAAGCATCAGACAATTCACTAGGCGTTTCAAGCAAGAGTTAGCAGACGTGGATGGAGCCAACGACCAAGTTGTCATTATGGCATATAAACAGGCTTACCAGCATGATCAAAGAGGTGTGTACGGTTCTTTGGTCAAGAGACCACCAAAAAATTTAGAAGAACTATATGATCGAGTAGAAGAGTACGCCCAAGTGGAGGACGATTCTAAAGCTCGAGAAGAAGTTCACAAATCATCCAATCATCCAAACGATGGGAAGAAAGAAAAATCCAAGAACCATTCGAACGGACAGCATAATGATCGCGGGGATGTTCGAGAGAAAAATCAAGGTGAACGCATGGAAACTGGGTATCAGAAATTTCACGATATGAAGCTGACCCCGCTGAACATAAGTCTTACAGAGTTGTACGAAAAAATACACAAGGATTTGAGCCTCCCACGTCCTTTGGCAGCAGAAACACGAGATAAACGTGATAGGAGCAAATACTGCAAGTTCCATAAAGACCATGGTCACAAAACAGAACTGCCGCTCTTTACAGATCGAGATTCGAATGATCGACGCCGGGAAGCTGCACAAGACATGAAAAAGGACTTTGGAAAAGGTCCCGGAGCAGTTTGGCACGACCAACGTGATTAACGCACGTGTGATTAACGTCACCACGCCAGATCCATTCAATGACCAGGCGGGCATCGAAGACGAAACGAGAAGGAAGCTCGGGCATTGAAAGAATGGTACTTGACAAATCACATCGATTTTGTCACGTAGAATGGAGCAGAAACTTCGGGAACTTGGGTGCACAAAGATCGAGTTCTCTGATACAGACATGATAGGTGTATATGCTCCCCACAATGATGCTATCGTTATAACTGCTTGGATTGGCATGTTTCGTGTACACCGGATTCTAGTTGATACAGGAAGCTCAGTGAGCGTGCTATTTTCAGGAGCTTACTCCTCTATGAATCTCCCACACGACTTGATCGAGGAAGATGAAAATCCAATTATCGGTTTCAGTGGCGAAGTTACAAAGGAGATTGGAAAAGTGAAGATACCTATAACAGTGGCTGACAAGTCCGTCTTGGGAACTTTCTTGTTGCTGGATTGCCGAGCACCCTACAATACGATTGTAGGACGAGATTGACTGCATGAGATTGGCGCAGTCACATCATCTAATCATCAATGCTTGAAGTTTGTTACCCAATAAGGAGTCGTGAAAGTGAGAGGCTACCAGATGGCCGCCCACAAGTGTCACGAGAGTGCAATGGATGAGTACAAGAAGTCAGAAGTTAGCGGAAACCAGATCATGCGAGTCGAGTAGAAATAGCAATTACAGAATCCCCTCCCTCCAGAATCATATAGGGGAGAGGACGCAGCTGAACCCCCAACGGTCGAGAAACTGATCGAGGTCCGGATTGGAGATGAGGAGCACAAAACAACGTTCATAGGGGCAGATCTGCCAGCACATGAACGTGATGGTTTGATTACGTTGCTAAGGGCAAACGCCGATGTTTTCGCATGAAGTTTTGCTGAAATGCTAGGGATAGATCCAAATGTAGTCTGCCATAGGCTAAATATCGATGAGAATTTCCATCATGTTTGACAGAAAATCAGGAATATGGCGCAAAGCAAAAAGGATGGAGTTACTGCAGAAGTTGAAAAGTTGTTGGAAGCAGGCTTTATTCGACCAGTGCAATATCCATGCTGGCTGTCAAATATCGTGCCCGTTCCGAAGAAGATTGGTAAAATTCATGTATGTATCGGTTTTACTGATTTAATAAAGCTTGTCCGAGTGATCCGTACCCGCTGCCACGAATAAGAGATTTGGTGGATGCGACCGCAGGATATGGGAGATTTTCATTCATGGACGGTTTTTCTGGGTATAACCAAATACCTTTGTTCGAGGACGATCAAAAGCATACTGCGTTCATGACTGACAGAGGAGTCTACTGTTATACTGTAATGTTGTTTGGGCTAAAGAACGTAGGGGCAACCTACCGGCACTTGGTAGACCATATGTTCAAGGATCTAATTGGGAAGTCGATGGAAGTATATATCAATGATATGGTAGTGAAATCCGAGCAAAAGGAATCGCATTTTCTTGATCTGCAGAAGACGTTCGATATCTTAAGGCAATATTGTATGAAGCTCAATCCAGCAAAATGTTCATTCGGGTTGTCATCGGGAAAGTTCCTTGGATACTTGATGACGCACAGAGGAATTGAGGCGAATCCGGAACAAATCGGAGCCATCAGAGAAATGCCATCCCCAAGAACGAAGAAGGAGGTCCAGAAGTTAGCAGGGCGATTAACAGCTTTAAACCGTTTCATTTCACGATCGTCGGATCGATTCAAGCCATTCTTTGATGTTTTGAAGAAAACAGTGAATTTTGGTTGGACGGATGAGTGCGAAAAGGCCTTTGATGAGATCAAGCAATATTTGTCAACTCCCCCAGTTTTGGTAAGTCCAAAAACTGGACAACCTGTCGGAGTTTATCTGGCTGCAACGGAGAACGTTGTGAGTGCAATCTTTGTTTATTCTGCACCGTATGAAAACCCGTTTACTTCGTCGGTAAATCCTTGACGGGGCGGAAACACGCTATAAGAAAATTGAAAAGATAGCGCTTGCACTTTTTCACGCATCTCGTCGCCTCATGCCTTATTTCCAAGGGAGGCAGATCGTAGTCTGCTCAGAATACCTACTAAAGAGAATCCTGGAACGTGCTGATGATTCCAGTCGACTATCCAAATGGTCAAATTTCCTGGGGGCGTATGAGATCAAATACGAGACCAAAACTGCAGAGAAGGGACACACCCTGGCTGCACTATTAGCAGATTTTCCCATGGACGATATATAAACGGTGATTGGCGAAGAAAATGAGTTGTTTAAACCCATAAAACTAGTCACTGATCAGATTGGGGCGAGTCCGCAATGGAAATTGATGCTCCCGAACCATTATGGATAGATTTCTTGATGGGTCATCAAATGTTGGTGGTCCGGAGTTGGATGCGTCATCCTTACTCCCGAAGGTTCGAGGATCGAGAAAACAACCAGCTAGGTTTCCAAGCATCAAACAATGAATCGAATATGAAGCCGCAATAATCGGTTTAAAAGTTGTCAAACAGGTTAGATGCGAAGAACGTAAAGTCGGTCACGATTCCATGCTAGTGGTCAACCGGTTCTCGGGGACCTACGAGATCCAAGGAAGAGAGAATGGCCCTGTATTTGGATCATATGAGAGAGCCGGCAAATGAGTTCGACCAATTCTCCATTGGGCGAGAGACCGCGGTTGGAAAATGGCATGCATATGCTTTGGCATATCTTTCTTCCGCAATGAAATTGATTCCACCCGTTTCGTTGTAGTAGATTTCCAAGAGTTACCTAGCATCTCCGACAGCCAATTTGTTCTGTCTCTCGAACACGCTAGTGGGGGCGAGAGGGCAGCTACATCAGCATAGGGGGATACTGATAACATCGACAACAATATGGATGTTGACAGTCCAGTGACAGATAATTCAGGCAGTCATGTTGAAAACATTACAGACTGGCGTCAACCATACATCTAGTACCTGACAATCGGCGAACTCCCTGAAGATGAGAAACTGGCTGCAAAGGTGAAAAAGAATTCATGGAGATACTCAATGATCGAAGGGCTGTTATACCGCAAACCTATGGCTTTTGAGCCATTTTTGCGATGTGTATCAGCCAAGGAAGGACAAATAATACTGGCAGAGGTTCATGAGGGAATTTGTGGCAGCCATTCTGGAGGGCGAAGTCTCGCGCACAAGATACTTACCCAGGGGTATTTCTGGTCGTACATGTAGAAAGACGCTAAAGAATATGCGGAGAAATGTGTGCCATGCCAAGAGCACGCTCTAATTCCGAAAAGGCCCGCCAACAAATTACATCCAGTTTTTAGTCCCTGTCGTTCTCTATGTGGGGATTGGACATCGTCGGGCCGCTCCCCAAAGCTCCTGGAGGCGTCAGATTCGTACTAGCCGCTACCGATTATTTCATCAAGTGGGTCGGGCGGTGCAAGAGACTGGTACATGTCACCAGACATGATGTGAAAAGGTTCGTATGGGAGAATATCGTCCGCAGGTTCGGTATCCCAGACGCGATAATATCAGACAATGGGAAGCAATTCGATTCAGGAGTAATCAAAGACTTTTGCAAGGGCCTGAATATTCGCCACAATTCTCGTCTCCTTACTATGCTCAAAGCAAATCGGACGAAGCAACCAACCGCGTTATTATGGACAACCTCAAGAAACGGTGGAGAAGGCGAAGGGAAAATGGATCGAAGAATTCTCCGGAGTCTTATGGTCCTATCGAACAACCCCGAAAAGATCCATCGGATTTTCTCCATTTACATTGGCGTATGGGACAGAGGGGTCATACCCACCGAGGTACAACTCAAGACCGCCAAAACTCGTGTCAAACGGAAAACGACAAAGATACCGGCTTTGGATAAAGAGTTCCGGAAGAACAAAGAGAAACAACCTTGCATCAGTTGGTCCGATACGAGCAGGCAATCAAGCTGGGATATGATCGCAAGGTCAGAGAACGGTCGTTCAAACCAGGGGAATATGTCTTGAAGAAAACCCGAGCAGCCACAATGAAACCGAACTGTGGGAAGCTCGGAGCGAACTGGGAAGGCCCATACATAGTGGATAGACCAGCATCTCGTGGATCATACTACTTAAGGAATCTCGACGGATGTGAGGATTCGAAGCCATGGAAGCCGTGAAATTGTTCCACTTGAAAAGTTTTATCATTATAAGTAGATTCAAATCCTGCTGTGCTGCACTCTTTTTCCTTTTTGATGGTTTTGTCCCACTAGGTTTTCCACTCAAAGGTTTTAACGAGGCAACTGTGGTCGAAGCAGTAGGTATTTATCTTGTTATTTCAATTCAGAAATTTTAATTCAACATTACTTTGGTATTCCATACTTTATCAATATTGTTTGTGTTAATTATAAGCTACTGCGGATGATCGAATCCGCAGTCAGCCCTAAATGACAAAACAATACAGTCTACTGTCAGCAACGTCTCTGACACCTCGTAGACAGGGTGAGTGCACAGTTCGAGCATTTTTACCCCATCTCAATTTTATCCCCATCGTACGGGGCAGCAACAAATGTGGCGAACATTTTCATCTGTCCGTGCACGTGAAAATGTACACATCCCAAACTCGCGCGCATCTTGAATAACGAGAATTGGCCCCCGCGCAAATTCAAGATAGCGAAAAACTCAACTTTTCATTCCATGCGTGAGCAAAATGCGTGAGGAGGTGCACCCCTGCGCGAGCATTGAGCAGCATGACACAAAACATACTGGGGGCGAGTTATATGTCACCTCAACCATTTGGGGGCAAGATATGTAACACTCTAGCGCAATCAACACATCCCTGGGGACGAGTTGCGTAACACTCCGAACAACACTCTCGGGGGCGAGTTATGTATCACTCCAGAAAAATGAAAATTCAGAGGGGAACCCGAACTTCTTAACCCATAACATGTTATGGGTTAAGAGGGGGCGATATTTGTACCCCTAATATTCTACACAAATAAATGGGTTAACCTTGGCCTACAAAGCTCATACTACTAGCAAAGGAGGGTTCATTGGGCTTAAGGTGCTTCCCTTGTTTGCCCAAGAATGGCTAACTAGGCCTAACAAACACCTCGCGAGGAATCCCATGTGCATAGGTTCAAATCAAGCAACTAGGAGCCCCATCACCTGTGCCACATCATCACTAGGCTCGACCAACCGGTGGCTGCCATGTCAGCTGCCACGTCAGCACGCATGACACGTCATCAAAGTGTCACACCACCAGGTACGATGACGTGGCAGGTGCCACGTCAGCAGAAATGATATCGTGACAGACGCCACATCAGCAAGAAAGTCGCCGCGTCACCCTGAATGCTGACTTGGCAGGTGACACGTCAGCAGATATGTTGACATGTCAGTAGCCACGACAACACCTTCCGATACAATCAGCAATTAACACCGTCAGCATATTCCTAACAGCGAGCAAACTACGACATGATGCTGCCGGCGGCGCATCCCGGCGACCCAAGCGAGCGGCAATCGGAGACGATTAATCGTGTTTAATCGGCGATTAATTGGCGATCGGCGGCGATTAATCGGCAGCGTGAAAAGATTCGGTGTATATCGATGCAACTTAAATCCGTAGTCCCGATTCGGTATGGCACGACGCAACTTAATTCTGCGGCCCTTGGATGATTACACCCACTTCTCTTACACCTTTGGTTATCCACGCCCCATTGTAATTCCTTAACCATAATGGAAGTTTCTGGAATATTCTGGGAGCCATGCAGGGGATAAATTCCAGAGCCATGCAACCATGCAGTCATGCAGGAGAATAATGGCGAGGGGAGGCATGCGGGCGATTACTAGGAGAGGCATGCAAGGGTCAGTTACAACAGCTGGCATGCAAGACCATTTACTGCAATTCATGCCTTCATCTAGAACGGAAATTGATAACCTATAAATGGATGGTTTGAAAACCAAAAAAAAGTAAGCAATCTTCCATACCATAAACTCCTGTGAAAAATCCAATACTGACTTTAGCATCGGAGGGTTTTTTGCAAGTACCCCCCTTTCTCCATAATTCAATTGAAGATCGAGGCCACATATCGATTATCAGCGAAACCATCATACAAATTTATGTGTTTGGGGTAGAAGTAATTTTACCTTACAAACAATATCCATGACCCGATTACAACTGGGACACTGACTTTCTTTGGCAAAGAATGGGATGCCTAGCCGATACATGAGCACAGAACTGAACTGTCTTGGCCCAACTATCTGATTAAGTCCACTAATTGGGATGGCTTTGATTGCACTGCCATAGAATTGCATCTCGCTCGGTTAAGTTGTAGCAGGTAGGAATTCGTTCCTTGACAACACCAAAATATACAACTGCCAGGGACTGCATGTACTTGGGGGCAGCATCATTGATGTTAAAGTTGGGAAGATATAATCCACAAGCTTGAGTGAACGACTGCAGAGCATGCTGAAACCTATGGCCATGATCTGTATCTGCTGGTAACCACAGGATATTGTTTTGCAAATAATGAGTCTGAGCTTGAGAGGCTAAGTAGCAATACTTACCAGTATCTGCCATAGTATGAACACCTAAACTTTCATCTTTAATTGGCAAAGTGGCAATACGTTGTTGTACCAGCCCAAAACCTGCGCCATCACCCACAATTAACTGCCGTAAGTACTGCATAAGGTTGCTATCAAGAATTGAAGTAGATACTTGTAAAGCCATAGGACTAGTGGTACGAAGTGCAAAGTAAAGTCTGGAAACACCGGTGCAGTTACTTAAGAGAAGAAGCTCACTCTATGGGTCTTGGAGTTTCCGAACTTTCTGCATTAGCTGTATAGTTTTATCAACCCTGTTCATAACTAAATCACCGTAATATTGCATATCTAGACTGACAGGCCCTCCGAGAAGTTTGACTCCACCTGCTGGTTTACCAATATCTTTTGGAAAAACACCTGCCTCATCTCTCCTAGGGTCAAATGCTGGCCAAAAGATCTTTGTTTTCAAGACATTAAGATATAAGCCTCTACAGGGACCTTCATCTTGTATTATTCTCAAAGCTTTAGACACTTCCAATGTGTCACTTACAAGAGTGCCATCATACAATGAGAAGCAATTTTTTTCAGTTAAAGGATGTAAAGCTAATGCAAATAACAGGGGACCAAGTGGGTCACCCTGTTGAACCCCTTGAGAAGATGAGAGCACTGAGTCATTATAATATAATCTGGCTGGGGTTGAGTAACAAAACTCTACCCACCTGGAGATGCTCGGGCAATGTTTTCTGACTTCGCTAATCATGATAAATCTATCCACCAAATTGAAAGCATTAGAAAAACCAATCAACATCATGGTCTTAGTGTTGTCACTACCCTTCATGTCCAATAACCTGTTTGTTGAGTGCAAAATCCCTTCACCACCACAAGGTATGCCTACACCAAACTGGTATGTGCCTAAATATGTGATTAAATCTTTGCAGGCAGATGTTGCAGCTAATTTAGCACACAACTAATTTATTATTATTATTATTATTATTATTAAATATTATTATTTTAATTCTTAATGGATAAATAGTATTACATTAACTAGTTGGAAGTCATTGTAATATAATCTGGCTGGGGTTGAGTAACAAAACTCTACCCACCTGGAGATGCTCGGGCAATGTTTTCTGACTTCGCTAATCATGATAGATCTATCCACCAAATTGAAAGCATTAGAAAAACCAATCAACATCATGGTCTTAGTGTTGTCACTACCCTTCATGTCCAATAACATGTTTGTTGAGTGCAAAATCCCTTCACCGCCACAAGGTATGCCTACACCAAACTGGTATGTGCCTAAATCTTTGCAGGCAGATGTTGCAACTAATTTAGCACACAACTAATTTATTATTATTATTAAATATTATTATTTTAATTCTTATTGGATAAAGAGTATTACATTAACTAGTTGGAAGCCTAACAAGCTAAGCTCCAACAATGTAGTACTACATTAATTGAACAGGTTGCTGTGCTAGAACACCAGCGAGCCTCATGGGTAACCTAGCCAAGGGAGCCAAAGCGGATGGGGGGCTGAGATTGTGTCACAAGGGGGGAAAGCTAACTCTACGTTCCATGATAATTCCTGCAATATTACGTCATTGGGGGCTCAAACCTGGGACCTCCTGGAGCGCATGAAACTTTGGGAAACGGGGATGACCAGCTGAGCTAGGTGCCCGTTCTTGGATAAAGAGTATTACATTAACTATTTGGAAGCCTAACAGGCTAGGCTCCAACAACATACTACTACATTAATTGAATAGGTTGCTGTGCTAACCTACCAGCGAGCTTCATGGATAACCTAGCCAAGGGAGCCGAAGCGGATGGGGGATGAGATTGTGTCATAAGGGGGGCAAACTAACACTACCTTCCGTGTTAATTCCTGCAATATTACGCCATTGGGGCTTGAACCTGGGACCACTTGGAACGCATGAAACTTTGGGGAACGGGGATGACCAGCTGAGCTAGGGCCCGTTATTGTTATTATTATTATTATTTTTAAAATTTTATTATATTATTGGATAACGATTATTACATTAACTAGTTGGAAGCCTAAAAAGCTAAGCTCCAACAACATACTACTACATTAATTGAACAGGTTGATGTGTTGTTAGCCTACTAGCGAGCCTCATGGGTAACCTAGCCAAGGGAGCCGAAGCGGAGGGGGGCTGATACTGTGTCACAAGGGGACAAACTAACTCTACCTTCCATGTTAATTCCTGCAATATTACGTCATTAGGGGCAAATTAACTCTACCTTCCATGTTATTCCTTCCATGTTATTATTATTAATATATATATTTTTTTAAATTGAATATTATTGGATAACGATTATTACATTAACTAGTTGGAAGCCTAGCAAGCTAAGCTCCAACAACATACTACTACATTAATTAAACATGTTGTTGTGTTAGCCTACCAGCGAGCCTCATGGGTAACCTAGCCAAGGGATCCGAAGCGGATGGGGGGGCTGAGATTGTGTCACAAGGGTGGCAAACTAACTCTACCTTCCATGTTAATTCCTGCAATATTACGCCATTGGGGGCTCGAACCTTGGACCTCCTGGAGCGCATGAATCTTTCGAAAACGGGGATGACCAGCTGAGCTAGGTGCCCGTTTTTTTTAAAGAGTATTACATTAACTAGTTGGAAGCCTTACAAGCTAATCTCCAAAAACGTACTACTACATTAATTGAACAGGTTGCTGTGCTAGCACACCATCGAGCCTCATGGGTAACCTAGCCAAGGGAGCCGAAGCGGATAGGGGGGCTGAGATTGTGTCACAAGGGGGGCAAGCTAACTCTACCTTCCATGTTAATTCCTGCAATATTACGCCATTGGGGGCTCGAACCTGGACCTCCTGGAGCGCATGAAACTTTGGGAAACGGGGGTGACGAGCTGAGCTAGCTGAGCGCATGTACTACAATATTATTATTATAATTAATTAAAAGGAAGGAAGGAAAAATCACAAAGGAGTGGTTGGTAGCCTAGCAACAAGCTGAGCACTAATACCTTTCTGAATAATCAAACCTAATCTACAATAATATTATACAAATTTAAACTATTTAAATATTATTAGATAACGATTATTACATTAACTAGTTGGAAGCCTAACAAGCTAAGCTCCAACAACATACTACTACATTAATTAAACAGGTTGCTGTGTTAGCCTACCAGCGAACCTCATGGGACATGGGTAAACCTAGCTGATATTGTGTTGGAGATTGTGTATTACGCCAAGGGGGAAAACTAACTCTACCTTCCATGTTAATTATTATTATTATTATATTACGCCATTGGGGAATCGAACTTGGGACCAAATTTCCTTAATAGCGCATGAATCTTTGGAAACGGGGATGAGTTTTCCAAATATATTAATTTTGCAAAAATCCGATGTATATTTTTAAAGCTAAGTTTTAATTTTTTGCCCGTTTTGGATTATGAATGAAAATATTATTATTATTATTATTACCTCTTTTCTTTATATTAGTAAGATTTTTTTAAATATATATTATTTAAATATTATTACATGAAACTAGTTGGAAGCCCAACAAGCTAAGCTCTAACGACATACTACTACATTAATTGAACAGGTTGCTGTGCTAACCTACCATTGAGCCTCATGGGTAACCTAGCCAAGGGAGCCGAAACTGTAGTCGCAGGAAATCCTACACTACACCCCTCATAAGAATTCACACAATCTAAACCATTTTAGATGAATATTAAAAACTTCTTTTTATTAATTTCTTGATTACTTACAAGATAAATGGAAAGTGAGCTAAAGAATTACAATCACTCTAAATTTTCTCTATCCTAATGACTTGCTCAACACTCGAAAAAAGACCTCCCTTACAATAGGCCTACTCGGCTCCTTATATAGGGTATTACATAATGGATGACATCTAAGTCATCCTTTATTTTTGGGAATGACTAGCGAAGTGTCGCAAGTGTATAATGTTGGATCTCGCGACGCTCTTAAATCTCGCTCGGTTTTCACGCCTTTCTTATGTTCGATTTGTCGTCATCTATTGCGTCATTTTTATTACTAAATCTGCGACGCTATCGCAACGCTGTTGTTTATTGATCTCGCGAAGTATTGATGTCGCAATATTCTGATCCTACATCTTGCCTCTTCTCGTGTCTTCTCTGCGAAGGAGAGAATGTCACTAGAACTAGTATTTTTGAAATGCCGCAACTGTTCATCTTTATCTGTCTGCAACTGTTCATCTTTATTTGCCCGCAACCGTTCATTTTTATCTATTTTGATATGACTTCGTTTTTTCACACAAAATTTATTACACGTGTTACTTCTTCCACTCTCCTCTCGACACGTATCTTTCAACCGTTTTTCTCGACCGTTCACGTCCCCTCTCGCATTAAATGCACTTATCTTCTCGAGAATCCTTCTTTACATATAGTTTTCTCACCTTCCTCTTCTTCTTTTTTACTTTCTCTCTGCAATTTTTCTTCAATCTTCCTCCGCAATTTACGCTCCCTGCTATCGTAAATCTTCCTTTTCTTCATACTCTTTATCTTCAATTTACTATTCATTCCCATACTCAAGAATGGCTCCATCTGGTCGTAGGTATGAAACTCTTTTGAGTACCGTTCAAAAGGATTTACAAGAGAAAGGTTTCACATTATCTACCATCCCTGATCAAGAATCTTCATCTATTCTCTCTGTAGAATTGTTTTCTGATCATCAGTATGATGATCAAAAGATCATAATCTCGCTAGGTCAACTCCTCGCGGGTCTTCCCATTCCTCTCTATAATCCCGAATTGCCTTTATTCTATGAAATTCTTTCACATGAGAAATTCTCACGAGCTGTTTACCAATTAAGTGGAGACTGCATCCGTTTAATGCTTGAGTTCGCCAATCGAGGCGCTAGCACGGGGTCTTTATATCCCGATACTGATCGAGAGATCCTAAATTCGCGAACTTAGAGATAGTATTTGAGAAATATTCAACAGAGAGCTTCTTTGAAAACTATAATGTAATTAATATGAAGAACGATAAATCTCATTTGGGTGCACGGTTGAAGAGAAAAGAGAACATTCCCGACGACAAGCTTCTCATGCATGACATCGACTGGCACTCTGGCAAGAACAATATTCCTCGCCACTCCAAAGACGACAAGTGGTGCGTTTTTCCACTGTTTTTGAATGAACCCTACATTGCAGGTTCCCATGTGCTTCCTGCGAATATCGCCAATTATCAACCCTGGGTATTTAATTGGCCTGGAAAAACCAAAGAGGTATATTTCTTTATTTTTACTCATTTCACAATCTTCATTTCCTTTGCTACTCATTAATCTTGCGAAGCTTTCAGATTGCTAAATTAAGGAGAAGTTATGAAAGGAATCCAAAGCCAAGTACTTTGGCGATACTTCGTTCAGTCACGGATGAAGTAAGAAATATTTTCTTTTGTTATTTTTAACAATATTGTTGCCTCTGTTTCTTATCTTCATTCGTGTGTGTAGGTTGGTGTTGAAGTTGCTGAAGAGGAAAAATCTTCAGAGGTTGCGAGAGTCAAAAGAAAGGGTAAAGGCCCTCTTCGCAAGGAGAAACCCGTTGCTCCACCTTCCAAAAAACGGAAAACCTGTTCTTCCAGCGAGAGTTCTGATGAAGAGGATGATGATTCTATCGCGAAGGAGGATGACCCAAATAAGTCTCCTATGGCATTATTATCCAATATCTTCTCAGACTCCATGCAGGGACTTGGAGATGATCGCCTCACTAGTACATGCGAAGCTCTCGCAGGTATGTGTGATGCTTCTTTACTGGAAGGAAACGATTCTCTTCAAGGAATCTCCAGATCATTGTCTCCCAGCTTCTTGAATGCACTTAGTGCTTTGGTACGTCTATACTTCTTTATTTCTTCATAATTTTGATTTTAAGTCTTATACTAATAATCTCTTTTCCTTTTTTTACAGTCTGGGAGAGCTTCCTTTGCTGTTGCCTCAGACCTTGAGAAGAGACGCAACAACCTTGAGAAGAAAAATCTTCAACTTCGCAAGAAGAACGAAGAACTAGAAATTGAAGCTGCGACTCTTCGCGAGTGTAGTAAAAATGAAACTGCCGCTCTTCGCGAGAAAGTTCTACAGCTGGAAACTGAATCTTCCACCCAGAAGGCTAAAATATCCACCCTTCAGAGTGCTAATCAGCAACTTTATGGTATAAAATTCTTTTTTTTTTCTTATTTTTACTCTGTCATTTATTTTTCTTTATCTGACATGTCATTTTCGCGGACATTTATAATCTTTATGACGAAGCCATTCTTCTCCATTCATTTTCCGAGCCTATGGATAATGATGCTCTTCTTGCTCATCTCAACGAATCTTTAAGTAGTTCTTCAAATAGTAAAATTAGCTCTCTTTCATTAAAGGAACTTCAAAACAAATTTCACCTCTTAGAAATTGAGCATAGATCTAGCTTAGGTTTGGCCAACCGATTTAAACGTCTATACATCGATTCCCATGAGAAAACTAATGTCTTAAGGAAGAAAATTAGTAGCCTTATAGATGATAAAGATCGCATTGCTAATCAAGGTGCTCAAGCGTTAACGAGATTCCAAAAAACTCTTCTTGAGGTCCAAATTGAACGGGATGAAGCTCTTCGCCAAAATGTTTTACTTAGCGAGAGAGAAAACCAAATCCGTTCCCTTCTTCTCATAAATAGTGACGAAGAATTCGCTTGGGCTGCGAAAGTTTTAGATAATGCCAGAAATGACTTAGGTATTAACGTTAGCCTTCACGCTGAGCATACTGCCTTGGTTAAAGATATGATCTCTGACAGAGAAGGTTGTTAACTGTTCTTCTTTATTTTACCGCGTTCTCCTTGTGAAATGATCATTAAGTTGCTGATTCATTATCATATGTTCGCAGAAGCTGAGAAGAGATTTTGATGAGCACGAAAGTGCGACGCATTTTCAACCATAAATACATTAGCTGGGCCTCATTTTATCACTAATAAACTTGTTTGTAGGTGTTTTTGCGAAATAAGCTCTTATGGAGAAAGTTTGCTCAAAAAAGTGGTATTTGATCTTAGAAAAGTACTAAAGGCACCCCAATCTTGGATAAGGGCACCCCCATAAATGTGATAAAGGCACCCGGAGGAGCTGATAAAGGCACCTAGAAGTTTTCACTATTTACAACCCAAAATTACTCTTTGTACCCCATAATTACTATTCACACCCAGGAATTGCTATTTATACCCCAAATTGCTAAAGGGACACCATAACAGGATAGGGGGCAGTCATCTTCTTTATTTGAACTTTGAATTTTGGCGGGAAAATGGGTGCAGATTTAGGGTTGAAGATTTGGAGGTGTTTGAATGTGATTAAAGCGCTGAAATCAATTGGGTTTGTTCCTGGTACCTAAACAGGCATGTTATGGGTAATCTTTTCGATCAAAATTGGCTAGATAATCGGGAAATCAAGGAAACACTTTATGAAATTTGGCGGGAAAAATTGTTTCAAAGTAACAGAATTAAGGTTGAAGTTTTGATCGTGTTCTAAGGAGATTAAATGGCTGAAACTGTTAGGGATAACTTGAATCAGTTTAACAGGAGTAGTAAGGTGTTTTGTTTCGATCATAATTGGTGGAATCACGGATTTGGAGAAAATATCATTCTCGGGTTTATTCCATTAGGAAAGTTCGGTTAGAGATTTGGAGGAGTTCGGGTGCTAATTAATCGTGGTTTTGGACTTGTACGGGTGCATTGCAATTTGAATGCAGTGGTATATGAGTTGGAATCGAGAAAAGTGGGATGGTTACGTGGATTGGACAAAACAGAGTTGAAGAGGATATTCACGGGATTGTGTTAGGTGGAAACGTGTACTGCACATGTCAGAGGCACTCGAGCAACAGTTTGGAGTGTGAAGGAGTCATAAAAGGAGAATATGTCGTGAAATCAACACCAGCAGATTCATGAGAATAAAAATCAAAGAAATAAGAGGAAATAAAACCGTGGAAGAATAATGGAGAATATTTGGCATTAAACTGAGATTATTTGGAGGTCATCGGGTATAAATAGTCTCTTTGAGGAGTTGAGTAAAGGATATAGAGAGTGGGGAGAAGAACAGAGAGCTTTAGAGCAACTCTCTCTGCTGCAGAGAAGAGGAAGAAGAATAACACATGCGGCACTTTTGGGTATGTCGTTTATGAACAAATCGCATGTTCACATCTTAGCGACCGTTTGTCTACGACAGTTTCCAAATATAGTTCTTCCGTAATGTGCTTAAGTCATAACGGTAGTTTGTAGCGGCCATTAACCGTCGCAAATTCTCGGTTTATTGTATTTTCACTTCTTTTCTTCATTGTAAGCATCATTTGAGCTATAAAAAACTATTTTGAGAGTGTCTAACAAAAAAAAAAAAAAATTCAATAAGGCCATAGGGAAGTCGAAATCTATAAGGAAGGAATCGAAGAGAAGAGTTAATTGTCAAGGTTCTACGAGGTTCAAGAGTTTATCATCAACAGTTGAAGATCGAAGAAGACGTTATTTCTACTGAGCACTATGAGAGAGTCGAAGAAAGATACATTTGGTTGCTTTGTTAGTCCACTTTCAATCTGGTACAAGATCTTTCTAGCACTGGTTTAACTCATCACACGTAATTAGTCCAAATGTGCAGCGAGATGTCCCTCTCATTTTTTTTCTCTCCTAATCTTATCCGTGTAAATCGGCGGACGCATCTTACAATGTTTATCTAGTTGTGTAGCAGATATCTCTTTATCTATGATGTTGCGGATGTGTCTCCCCTTTTCTTGATCGACTTTAGAGTGGCACCATTAATTTCTACGGCATTCTAGTCACTTGGAGATAAGTTGAGAATATGTATGTCCTCGTAGCTCTTTGGATACTTGTGACCAATTAGAAGTACAGGTTTTGTGGGTACACCTCTGGTAAACCCTCCGGAGACAACACTCCACCACTAGGGCCACCTAGCGGCTTAACGGCTTGCTGCACGTGCTAAGTGTAGTCATTTTATTTTCTAGATTGGATTTGCTCGGGACTAACAAATAATAAGTTTGGGGGTATTTGATAGACACATTTTTGTGTACGAATTGTCCTCATTGTCTCTATTGTTAGTCTCGATTTTTGTACTAATTTTGGTGTTTTTATGTGTGTGTAGGTGTTTTTGGAGGATTACACTTATGCGGAAAAAGTTGCTCAAAAAGTGCTTTTTGGACCCCCGGAGAAAAGTACTAAAGGCACCCTCACTTTGGATAAGGGCACCCCGGGCACCGGCTGATAAAGGCGCCCGGTTTTGGATCGGGGCACTTCATCCTCTTCATTTCAAAAATCAGTTTGGCGGGAACTCATGCAAACTCACAGGCAGATTAGGATTCGGATTTTGAAGCAGTTTTAGGGAGATTCAATGGCTGAGATTCTTTGGGAAGTATTGATTTGGCGTAACAGGCGTGTTATGATTGTCCGTTTGGATTGAAATTGGCTAGATAATCCACGAGATAAAAATAGGGCAGCCGTGGTTATTTCACGGGATTGTACGTGTTTCTCTGTGCATGGCGTGATATTGAAGTGTTATTGACTACATCTGAGGCGTGTACATGACAATTTGTAACGTGCTGGAAGAAGATTAACGTGTGTTGAAGATAAAACTGGAAATTATTTCTGTTTTTGGCAGCAAAGAATAAAGGAGATTAATGAAGATATCCTGGAGATTTTGGAGTCCTGTCGAGTATATTTAAGTTGATGGGGTCGAGTAGAGGAGGATTGAGAGTTTGGGGAGAGTTTAGAGTATTACAGAGCGTAGAAAATCGAGTTGCAGAATCACCATTTCTGCTGCTGCATCTCTGAAGAACGTGAAGAACAGACAATCGAAGACAGTCGTTTTTCAACAGTGAAAAACGACTAACAAACGTGGGTCGCAGCTACGATGAATGACATCACTTTATCTCTATCGTAGTTTGTAACAGTGTTTGCAACAACTATAACTGTTGCAACCCGGTTTTCATCATTTCTCCTTTGTTCATCATTTGTAAACCATTTTTGAGCAATGAAATCGACTTTTGAGCGTGTTTCCAACATGATGAGCTAAACCCCAACACTGGGACGACGGAGGAAGACGAATTTCATACATGGGTAAAATTGTTTAATTCTTTTTAAGACTTTTGCATTAATTTTAATTAAAATATGATTTGAATTAATTGGTTGTCATTTAATTTGATGAGGTATGCTTAGCTTAAATGTTTTGATACATCATGCTTAGGATTTACAACCAATCTTTTAAGAATCTACCTTGGAAAAATCAGAGTCCATGTTAATTTTATTTATTGAGCTTTAATTGTTGAGAATAAATAAATTGAACCCTATGTTATGAATTCGACGAAATCCTAGTCCCAGTAACTCTCTTCATCCTGTGACAATATTTGTATATATTTTTCTTTTATTTTAGTTATTTAAATCCTAAAATCGATTTCAACAAGTTCGAGTGAACGACAACCTTACTACCACTTTCTACAACATTATTGAGATCACATCGATTTCAAGAGAGAATTGAAGAACTTGAATCCGAGAAAGAACAACTCGCAAAGGATTTCTCTCTTCGCAATAACAAATATTCTAAATTGAAGAAACAACAACAAATGGTGTGGCGAATTTCAACAATGATGTTTGTCCGATTTCACAATCAAACTATTAGGACAGTCTGCGAAGACCACAATATCCCTCTTTCTTCATATCCTTGTCTTCTTGATGAGATTCCCGAAAATACGCCTACTTCGGATGTCTCAAATAGTGACGTTAGCGAAGAAGAAGAGTCTAATGAAGATGATGAAGAATGAATTTTAAAAAATGGCTCTATTTTATTCTTTTTCTTCTTGTAACATCTGTATATTTATCTTTCTTGTCTTCCATTTTTGTAATCTCTTACTGTACATTTTTTGGGTCTTCAAATATAAGTGCTACTTTTGTTGCTCCTTTCTGCACATGCTAAAAGAACAACTTTTTCTCGCAATAGAATTAACCAATGTTATGAGTGCGTAAATCTATCATATGGAAATAAATAACAAGTTTTTTACCCTATACATTCCCATACTTGCCTCTGTTATTTGTTTTCAGATGAAAGATTTCGCAAAATTTTGTAGATGTTTTTGTTGAATATTATCATTGCGACAAGATCGCAAGACGTCTCTACACTTTCATGTAGTGACCCATTGATCTTGCCTTATCTATCTTGTGTGGTCTTATTTTGCCTTCCTAGTTAAAGGTCTTATTTTTCCACCCCTCGTTTTTGCGACAATATGACAGGTCTAAATATTCTTGCGAATCATAGAGCCCCATGACATTGCCGTCTTGCGACAAAATCGCAGGACGTCGTTACACTTTCATGTAATGACCCATTGATCTTGTCTTATCATTTCTTTAGTATTATTGCCTCTGCAGGATGTTTTATTTGCGACAATATGACAGACCTAAATATCCTTGCGAACATAAAGCCCCGTGACATTGCCGTCTTGCGACGAAATCGCAGGACGTCTTCACACTTTCATGTAAAGACCCATTGATCTCGTCTTACCCTCGCGTTAGTATTATTTCCTCTTCAGGATCATAGCAAAAATATAACAAGCCTAAATTTTCTTGCGAAAATAAAGCCTCATGACATTTGCGTCTTAAGACACTTATCAGCTCCCTAATGGAGGGTGCCGCCCTTATCATCTCCCTGGTTGCCCCTTCAAGGAGGCGAACATCGGCCATACAAGACTAGCTCCTCCCATCCGGTCTTAACAACAACCAGTTGTTTTCACAACCTCTTATCCCTTATACCTATAAGGCTTATGGTTACGAGACTGCACCCTAAGTGGAGTTTTCTTCGGGCCGAGTGCAGCATGTGCCAAGACTTGCCAAGAATGGCCGAGACACTTCAAATGTCCCAGGCACTCTTGGCTCAACCGTGTACCTCGGCGCCTTGAGCATACACTGACTCCTTGGAAGAGACCCTCGGGCGTCCAAACAGGGTATAACCTTATATATATAGTTGGAAATCCAAGGTATCTCTCCCGGATAGGCTTTATTGGCCCCAAATCTCCATGAATCAGGTTCCAGGGGCGGTGTAACCTTTTCCCTGAGCCATGTCAAGAGATACCCCCTTATATGATGCACTTTAGGTCTTACATTTGCCTCTTACGAAATATCATTCGCGAACTAGGGTGTACGCCATAAAGGTTCGTCCCATTCGTATATATCACTCAATTTTTGATTATTTCTTCTTATTCTCTTTGCGATTATTTCTTCTTATTCTCTTTGCGAAATTTTCGCATAATCTTGCTTTGCTTGTTGTAGTCTCACGATATCTCTTCATCAAGATTATCGTATATTCTAATTCGCGAGAGTTTCGCGTATTCCTTCTTCGATCATCAAAATCTTTGCATTTTTGACATGTCTTTGTTACAATTTTTTTTTGCCAAGTACTCACCTCTTACATTTCTTACTTCTGTTGTCCTCTGCTTCTTCATTATTCAAGTTTCCTAGTACTGCTTTTCCTGTTGCGAAGTCATCGCAATTGCCAACATTCTTTAAACATTTGTTTCGCAATGTATCTTCTTCTCTTACTTCTATTGCGTCCACCATCAATCTTTCTCTTCTTGGATCTTCTTTGATTTTTTGTTTCCAATTCTTCTTCTGAGCGGCTCTCTTCTCGCAAGACTCCACATCAACTTCATAGCACTTTTGTCCATCGATCCAATCTCCTTTTATTACTCCAACGCCAGTGGGGTGAGGGAATTTGATGCATTGGTGATAAGTCGAAGCTACACCCAAAATCTCATGTAACCAAGGTCGCCCAATTAATGCATTATAAGGAGATTCTACGTCGACTATGCAGAACAATATTTCAGTTGATAATCCTTTTAATGGTATCCGCATGCGAGCCTCTCCTTTTGGTTTATTGGCTGTACCATTGAAACCATAGATTTTATAAGTTGAAGGTATCAAATCTTCATCCTTTCCTCCCATAGTTTTGTATGTATGGTAAAAAAGAATGTTCACTGAACTTCCAGTATCAATTAAAATCCTATTGATTGCCCATGAGTCTTCGACTTCATCATCTTCACCATCCACAGGTTTTGGGTTAATCTCCAATTTTACCACCAACGGATTATCATGTATTTCTCCATTCTTCAGTATCTCTTCTGCGGTGAAAGAAATAATCTGCTTTTGCCATTCCTTGAGTGGCGAAGTCTTCACAATGTTCATTATTTCTCTATTATTAGCATCTCTTGCGAAAACCCTACTGAGAACATTATCATGAAAATCTTCAATTGTCCTGTATGAATGTACAATAGAGTTGCAAAACAAATTCTTGGCTTTCGCTCCGACTTCTATTACAAATGTTTCTCTTCCATTTGTTGTGTTTACTCTATGAGCTTCGGTTGGTTGTGGTAATGGTTGAATCTTCTCTTCACCTTTTAGAAAGTGATTAAGCCTCCCTTGGTTATTTCTACAATCATTCGTTAAATGTCCATGAAAACGGTGATAAGAACAGAACTCCTGACTTCTATCACCCGGTGGTGGTTCATTTCCCACGTTCCATAGTGGAGGTACATTTTCCATCAAGACTATGGCTTCCCATATTTTCTCCACACTAGAATTCAATGGCGGCATCTTGATTTCTTCCCATACTACTCTATGATTTTGCTGACTTCTATGATAATTCTGTCTTCTACCTCCATAAGTTTCTTATGGTTGATCCAACCTTTGGATTTTGTTATTTCCTCCATGGTTGTAGAAGTTTCTTTCTCTTTCAAATTCTTCCTGATCACGGCTCCCCATCGCTACTAACTTTCGATGTCCATCATCAGTTATCATTTCTTGTTGACCCTGCGAGGTACTCGCCACTGTATTTATCAATTTTGGTAACAAACTTGCATTCGCAGCTTTCGAACTTGTATTCGCAACGGGGTATGATTCCATTTCATTTTGCTTTTCCTCTAGAGCAATGTACTCCTCTTGAAGTTATCGCAACTTAGTCATTGTGATTGTATTCTTGATCCTAAAAATTTGAATATACAACAGATTTTTTGCGAACATAGCGTTAATGAATGATAAAATGAGATATTTTTCCTCCACTCGCCCAGCCATCTCACTGCACATCGTTTTCCATCTTGCAGTTAAGTGCTTCAAACTTTCGCCAATTCTTTGCTTTAACCCAAATACATCTTCGATACCAGGTCGCGAGAAGTTATTACTTATGTATGCCCCTAGGAATGTAGCCTGCAACTGATTGAAAGACGCTATGGTATTCCTTGGTAAACCTTCAAACCATTTCAAAGCCTCTCCTGTCAAACTTGATGCAAAATATTTGCACAATATAGCATCATGGGTCTCCCACTGTAGCATACATCTCACATAAGCTTTGATGTGTTGTATCGCACAGGTTGTTCCATCGAAAATGCTGGTTAATGTAGGCAAATTGCACTTTGGAGGTATTCCTCCAGATTGCACTTCTTGTGTAAATGGAGTTTTCGCAGCTTCTTCTATGGCTTCATCCAATTGTCTCTTACCTCCTTCCTTTCTATTATTTAACATTCCTCTCATCTCCGCCAATTCTCGCAGAATTTGTTCATTTATACCAAAATTTGAATCCATTGGTCTTTTTAATTCCGTTTCTCTTCTTCTTCGCTCATGTCTGCATTTTAATTTTGTTTTGTTCATTATTTTCCTCTTGTCTTTCCTGCGATCTTCTCTTTCATCCCTCTCATGAATTCGCACACCGTTATATCTATCATTATCTCTTCTTTCTTTGTCTCTCGGCTCTCCTTTGTATTCTTTCATATTCTTCATTGATATTATCATTGTTGCGATTTTGTTCTCGCCTCCTTTCTCGATTGTCGTGATTATTTTGGCGAATTGCCTCTTGTAACTCCCTGTTCTTCTATTTTGTTCTCAATCTTTCCCTCTCTTAAGCTAGGCGTGCTTGTTCAACATAATGTCTTTCAATTTCATCTTCCATTTCTTTTTGTTTCTCTGTGCTTCTCTCCCATGCAATATTCTCCTTCCTTCTTCCGATTTTCTTCATCACACGGATTATTCCTCCCCGACGCTGCCTATTTCCTTGATTTCCATCATTTCGTCCATTTTGAATAGTCTCATGGCGTGGAATATAACGATCTTCCATTATTTCGCAACGTTCTTCTCTTAAATTTTGATCTTCTTCTCAATTTTCTTCATTAGCATTTTCCATAGGTAAGATTCTCCTTCTTTCTTCTCTAACCGATCTTGAGCTTGACCTTGTTGTGCTTCTCGATCTTCTATTTTGTAATCTCTCGTTCTCCATCCTCAATTCATGATTTTGTCTTGTCAAATTTGCACGTTCTCGCTTCTAATCGCCTTTCTTCATGTATTGTTTGTCTTAACATCTCCAATGCTGCGATTTATTCATTTCCATGAATCATTTCTCCAATCACTTCTTGATCTCCCTCCACTTGTCCATCGTTTTCCAATTGTTGTTCTTCTCCTCTTTCATCCACAGAATCTGTTCTCCAAGTATGCACGCTTACTCTATCATAATCCATAGTTCTATTCGGTATTGATTAAATTGGTGGTTGAATTTGATTTTCTTCATTATTCCTTGTGTTTACTCTTGAAGATTCCCCTACTTCATTTCTCCTTTCTCCAGCAAGTCTCCTACTCCTTCTAACAGTTGTTGGTTGTTCTGATGCATGTCTTCTTCTAGCCATTTCTCAATTTTGGTTGATTATTGAAAATTATATGAAATTCCTTCCCTATTACTCCAAATTCTTTCAAATCAAGTATTTTCTCTTCCATGTTTCTAGCGCATATGTAGTTGCAGGAAATCCTACATTACACCCCTCATAAGAATTCACACGATCTAAACCATTTTAAATGAATATTAATAACTTCTTTTTATTAATTTCTTGATTACTTACAAGATAAATGGAAAATGAGCTAAATAATTACAATCACTCTAAATTTTCTCTCTCCTAATGACTTGCTCAACACTCGAAAAAGATCTCCCTTACAATAGAACTTCTCGGCTCTTTATATAGGGTATTACATAATGGATGACAGCTAAGCTGTCCTTTATTTTCGGGAATGACTCGCGAAGTGTCGCAAGCGTACAAAGGTTGGATCTCGCAACGCTCTTAAATCTCGCTTGTTTTCACGCCTTTCTTATGTTCTGATTGTCGTCATCTATTGCGTCATTTTTATTACTCGTATGCGACGCTATCGCAACGCTGTTGTTTATTGATCTCGCGAAGTATTGATGTCGCAATATTCTGATCCTACTGAAGCTTGGCGGGAGGGGGATGAGATTGTGTCACAAGGGGGCAAACTAACACTACCTTCCATGTTAATTCTGCAATATTATGCCATTGGGGACTCGAACACAGGACCTCCTGGAGCGCATTAAACTTTGGGGAACGGGGATGACCAGCTGAGCTAGGGGCCCGTTCTCATATATTATTATTATTATTTATTTATTTTTTAAATATTATTATATTATTGGATAAATATTATTACATGAAACTAGTTGGAAGCCTAACAAGCTAAGCTCCAACGACATACTACTACATTAATTGAACAAAGTTCTTTGTGCTAACCTACCACCCGAGCCTCATGGGTAACCTAGCCAAGGGAGCCGAAACGGCGGAGTGGGGTGGGGGGGGGGGGCTGAGATTGTGTCACAAGGGGGGCAAACTAACACTACTTTCCATGTTAATTCCTGTAATATTACGCCATTGGGGACTCGAACCTTGGACCTCCTGGAGCGCATTAAACTTTGGGGGACGGGGATGACCAGCTGAGCTAGGGGCCCGTTCTTCTTCTTCTTCTTCTTCTTCTTCTTCTTCTTCTTCTTCTTCTTCTTCTTCTTATTATTATTATTATTACTCAATATCAAAATCGACATTACAGGAGATGGTGGGAAACCTAGCAACAAGCTGGGCGCCGACACCTTTTTGAATAACGATCCTAACCTATGAAAAAGAGAATTGCCCATTTTAAAATTGGCATCGTGTTGAGCCATGCCATTCCTTATTCGCTTCAAAAAAATTACAAATTCCTTATTATTATTATTATTATTGGATAACAATTATTACATTAACTAGTTGGAAGCCTAACAAGCTAAGCTCCAACGACATACTACTACATTAATTGAACAAAGTTCTTTGTGCTAACCTACCGCCCGAGCCTCATGGGTAACCAAGCCAAGGGAGCCGAAACGGCGGGAGGGGGGCTGAGATTGTGTCACAAGGGGGGCAAACTAACACTACCTTCCATGTTATTATTATTATTATTATTATCACCAAAAAATTATTATTATTATTATAAATAAATATAATAATAAATTTATGATTATTTATTATAGATCATTATTATTACATGAAACTAGTTGGAAGCCTAACAAGCTAAGCTCCAAAAACGTACTACTACATTAATTGAACAGGTTGATGTGCTAGCACACCATCGAGCCTCATGGGTAACCTAGCCAAGGGAGCCGAAGCGGATAGGGGGGCTGAGATTGTGTCACAAGGGGGGCAAGCTAACTCTACCTTCCATGTTAATTCCTGCAATATTACGTCATTGGGGGCTCGAACCTGGGACCTCCTGGAGCGCATGAAACTTTGGGAAACGGGGGTGACGAGCTGAGCTAGCTGAGCGCATGTACTACAATATTATTATTATAATTAATTAAAAGGAAGGAAGGAAAAATCACAAAGGAGTGGTTGGTAGCCTAGCAACAAGCTGAGCACTAATACCTTTCTGAATAATCAAACCTAATCTACAATAATATTATACAAATTTAAACTATTTAAATATTATTAGATAACGATTATTACATTAACTAGTTGGAAGCCTAACAAGCTAAGCTCCAACAACATACTACTACATTAATTAAACAGGTTGCTGTGTTAGCCTACCAGCGAACCTCATGGGACATGGGTAACCTAGCCGGGGCTGATATTGTGTCACAAGGGGGGAAAACTAACTCTACCTTCCATGTTAATTCCTGCAATATTACGCCATTGGGGGCTCGAACTTGGGACCTCCTTAAGCGCATGAATCTTTCGGAAACGGGGATGACCAGCTGAGCTAAGTGCCCGTTTTGGATTATGAATGAAAATATTATTATTATTATTATTATATATATTTTTTTAAATATATATTATTTAAATATTATTACATGAAACTAGTTGGAAGCCCAACAAGCTAAGCTCTAACGACATACTACTACATTAATTGAACAGGTTGCTGTGCTAACCTACCATTGAGCCTCATGGGTAACCTAGCCAAAGGGAGTCGAAACGTAGTCGCAGGAAATCCTACACTACACCCCTCATAAGAATTCACACAATCTAAACCATTTTAGATGAATATTAAAAACTTCTTTTTATTAATTTCTTGATTACTTACAAGATAAATGGAAAGTGAGCTAAAGAATTACAATCACTCTAAATTTTCTCTATCCTAATGACTTGCTCAACACTCGAAAAAAGACCTCCCTTACAATAGGCCTACTCGGCTCCTTATATAGGGTATTACATAATGGATGACATCTAAGCTGTCCTTTATTTTTGGGAATGACTAGCGAAGTGTCGCAAGTGTATAATGTTGGATCTCGCGACGCTCTTAAATCTCGCTCAGTTTTCACGCCTTTCTTATGTTCTGACTGTCGTCATCTATTGCGTCATTTTTATTACTCGTCTGCGACGCTATCGCAACGCTGTTGTTTATTGATCTCGCGAAGTATTGATGTCGCAATATTCTGATCCTACATCTTGCCTCTTCTCGTGTCTCTCTCGCGAAGGAGAGAATGTCACTAGAACTAGTATTTTGAAATGCCATAACTGTTCATCTTTATCTCTGCCTGCGAATCGTTTCATCTTTATTTGCCCGCAACCGTTCATTTTTATCTATTTTGATATGACTTCGTTTTTTCACACAAAATTTATTACACGTGTTACTTCTTCCACTCTCCTCTCGACACGTATCTTTCAACCGTTTTTCTCGACCGTTCACGTCCCCTCTCGCATTAAATGCACTTATCTTCTCGAGAATCCTTCTTTACATATAGTTTTCTCACCTTCCTCTTCTTCTTTTTTACTTTCTCTCTGCAATTTTTCTTCAATCTTCCTCCGCAATTTACGCTCCTGCTACTGTAAATCTTCCTTTTCTTCATACTCTTTATCTTCAATTTACTATTCATTCCCATACTCAAGAATGGCTCCATCTGGTCGTAGGTATGAAACTCTTTTGAGTACCGTTCAAAAGGATTTACAAGAGAAAGGTTTCACATTATCTACCATCCCTGATCAAGAATCTTCATCTATTCTCTCTGTAGAATTGTTTTCTGATCATCAGTATGATGATCAAAAGATCATAATCTCGCTAGGTCAACTCCTCGCGGGTCTTCCCATTCCTCTCTATAATCCCGAATTGCCTTTATTCTATGAAATTCTTTCACATGAGAAATTCTCACGAGCTGTTTACCAATTAAGTGGAGACTGCATCCGTTTAATGCTTGAGTTCGCCAATCGAGGCGCTAGCAAGGGGTCTTTATATCCTGATACAGTCAGAGATCCTAAATTCGCGAACTTAGAGATAGTCGCTGAGAAATATTCAGCAGAGAGCTTCTTTGAAAACTATAATGTAATTAATATGAAGAACGATAAATCTCGCTGGGGTGCACGGTTGAAGAGAAAAGAGAACATTCCCGACGACAAGCTTCTCATGCATGACATCGACTGGCACTCTGGCAAGAACAATATTCCTCGCCACTCCAAAGACGACAAGTGGTGCGTTTTCCATTGTTTTTGAATGAACCCTACATTGCGAGGTTCCCATGTGCTTCTCTTGAATATCGCCAATTATCAACCCTGGGTATTTAATTGGCCTGGAAAAACCAAAGAGGTATATTTCTTTATTTTTACTCATTTCACAATCTTCATTTCCTTTGCTACTCATTAATCTTGCGAAGCTTTCAGATTGCTAAATTAAGGAGAAGTTATGAAAGGAATCCAAAGCCAAGTACTTTGGCGATACTTCGTTCAGTCACGGATGAAGTAAGAAATATTTTCTTTTGTTATTTTTAACAATATTGTTGCCTCTGTTTCTTATCTTCATTCGTGTGTGTAGGTTGGTGTTGAAGTTGCTGAAGAGGAAAAATCTTCAGAGGTTGCGAGAGTCAAAAGAAAGGGTAAAGGCCCTCTTCGCAAGGAGAAACCCGTTGCTCCACCTTCCAAAAAACGGAAAACCTGTTCTTCCAGCGAGAGTTCTGATGAAGAGGATGATGATTCTATCGCGAAGGAGGATGACCCAAATAAGTCTCCTATGGCATTATTATCCAATATCTTCTCAGACTCCATGCAGGGACTTGGAGATGATCGCCTCACTAGTACATGCGAAGCTCTCGCAGGTATGTGTGATGCTTCTTTACTGGAAGGAAACGATTCTCTTCAAGGAATCTCCAGATCATTGTCTCCCAGCTTCTTGAATGCACTTAGTGCTTTGGTACGTCTATACTTCTTTATTTCTTCATAATTTTGATTTTAAGTCTTATACTAATAATCTCTTTTCCTTTTTTTGATCTGGGAGAGCTTCCTTTGCTGTTGCCTCAGACCTTGAGAAGAGACGCAACAACCTTGAGAAGAAAAATCTTCAACTTCGCAAGAAGAACGAAGAACTAGAAATTGAAGCTGCGACTCTTCGCGAGTGTAGTAAAAATGAAACTGCCGCTCTTCGCGAGAAAGTTCTACATCTGGAAACTGAATCTTCCACCCAGAAGGCTAAAATATCCACCCTTCAGAGTGCTAATCAGCAACTTTATGGTATAAAATTCTTTTTTTTTTCTTATTTTTACTCTGTCATTTATTTTTCTTTATCTGACATGTCATTTTCGCGGACATTTATAATCTTTATGACGAAGCCATTCTTCTCCATTCATTTTCCGAGCCTATGGATAATGATGCTCTTCTTGCTCATCTCAACGAATCTTTAAGTAGTTCTTCAAATAGTAAAATTAGCTCTCTTTCATTAAAGGAACTTCAAAACAAATTTCACCTCTTAGAAATTGAGCATAGATCTAGCTTAGGTTTGGCCAACCGATTTAAACGTCTATACATCGATTCCCATGAGAAAACTAATGTCTTAAGGAAGAAAATTAGTAGCCTTATAGATGATAAAGATCGCATTGCTAATCAAGGTGCTCAAGCGTTAACGAGATTCCAAAAAACTCTTCTTGAGGTCCAAATTGAACGGGATGAAGCTCTTCGCCAAAATGTTTTACTTAGCGAGAGAGAAAACCAAATCCGTTCCCTTCTTCTCATAAATAGTGATGAAGAATTCGCTTGGGCTCGCGAAAGTTTTAGATAATGCCAGAAATGACTTAGGTATTAACGTTAGCCTTCACGCTGAGCATACTGCCTTGGTTAAAGATATGATCTCTGACAGAGAAGGTTGTTAACTGTTCTTCTTTATTTTACCGCGTTCTCCTTGTGAAATGATCATTAAGTTGCTGATTCATTATCATATGTTCGCAGAAGCTGAGAAGAGATTTTGATGAGCACGAAAGTGCGACGCATTTTCAACCATAAATACATTAGCTGGGCCTCATTTTATCACTAATAAACTTGTTTGTAGGTGTTTTTGCGAAATAAGCTCTTATGGAGAAAGTTTGCTCAAAAAAGTGGTATTTGATCTTAGAAAAGTACTAAAGGCACCCCAATCTTGGATAAGGGCACCCCCATAAATGTGATAAAGGCACCCGGAGGAGTTGATAAAGGCACCTAGAAGTTTTCACTATTTACAACCCAAAATTACTCTTTGTACCCCATAATTACTATTCACACCCAGGAATTGCTATTTATACCCCAAATTGCTAAAGGGACACCATAACAGGATAGGGGGCAGTCATCTTCTTTATTTGAACTTTGAATTTTGGCGGGAAAATGGGTGCAGATTTAGGTTGAAGATTTGGAGGTGTTTGAATGTGATTAAAGTTACTGAAATCAATTGGGTTTGTTCCTGGTACCTAAACAGGCATGTTATGGGTAATCTTTTCGATCAAAATTGGCTAGATAATCGGGAAATCAAGGAAACAGTTTATGAAATTTGGCGGTAAAAATTGTTTCAAAGTAACGGAATTAAGGTTGAAGTTTTGATCGTGTTCTAAGGAGATTAAATGGCTGAAGCTGTTAGGGATAACTTGAATCGGCTTTAACGGGAGTAGTAAGGTGTTTTGTTTCGATCATAATTGGGCTGGAATCACGGATTTGGAGAAAATATCATTCTCGGGTTTATTCCTGCCGGAAAGTTCAGTTAGAGATTTGGAGGAGTTCGGGTGCGGAATTAATCGTGGTTTTGGACTTGTACGGGTGCATTACCGGTGAGAAGTGGTATATGAGTTGGAATCGAGAAAAGTGGGATGGTTACGTGGATTGGACAAAACAGAGTTGAAGAGGATATTCACGGGATTGTGTTAGGTGGAAACGTGTACTGCACATGTCAGAGGCACTCGAGCAACAGTTTGGAGTGTGAAGGAGTCATAAAAGGAGAATATGTCGTGAAATCAACACCAGCAGATTCATGAGAATAAAAATCAAAGAAATAAGAGGAAATAAAACCGTGGAAGAATAATGGAGAATATTTGGCATTAAACTGAGATTATTTGAGGTCAGTTCGGGTATAAATAGTCATTGAGGAGTTGAGTAAAGGATATAGAGAGTGGGGGAGAAGAACAGAGAGCTAAGAGAGCAACTTCTGCTCGCTGAGAGAAGAGGAAGAAGAATAACACATGCGGCACTTTTGGGTGTCGTTTATGAACAAATCGCATGTTCACATCTTAGCGACCGTTTGTCTACGACGGTTTCAAATATAGTTCTTCCGTAATGTGCTTAAGGCGTAACAGTAGTTTGTAGCGCCATTAACCGTCGCAAATTCTCGGTTTATTGTATTTTCACTTCTTTTCTTCATTGTAAGCATCATTTGAGCTATAAAAAACTATTTTGAGAGTGTCTAACAAAAAAAAAAAAAATTCAATAAGGCCATAGGGAAGTCGAAATCTATAAGGAAGAAATCGAAGAGAAGAGTTAATTGTCAAGGTTCTACGAGGTTCAAGAGTTTATCATCAACAGTTGAAGATCGAAGAAGACGTTATTTCTACTGAGCACTATGAGAGAGTCGAAGAAAGATACATTTGGTTGCTTTGTTAGTCCACTTTCAACTGTACAAGATCTTTCTAGCACCGGTTTAACTCATCACACGTAATTAGTCCAAGTGTGCAGCGAGATGTCCCTCTCATTTTTTTTTTTCTCTCCTAATCTTATCCAATTGTAAATCGACGGACGCATCTTACAATGTTTATCTAGGCGTGTGTAGAGATATCTCTTTATCTAGCGGTGTTGCGGATGTGTCTCCCCTTTTCTTGATCGACTTTTTAGAGTCGGCACCATTAATTTCTCCGGCATTCTAGTCACTTGGAGATAGGTTGAGAATATGTATGTCCTCGTAGCTCTTTGGATACTTGTGACCAATTAGAAGTACGGGTTTTGTGGGTACACCTCTCGGTAAACCCTCCAGGAGACAACACTCCACCACTAGGGCCACCTAGCGGCTTAACGACTTCTTCGCACGTGCTAAGTGTAGTCATTTTATTTTCTAGATTGGATTTGCTCGGGACTAGCAAATAATAAGTTTGGGGGTATTTGATAGACACATTTTTGTGTCTGAATTGTCCTCATTGTCTCTATTGTTAGTCTCGATTTTTGTACTAATTTTGGTGTTTTTATGTGTGTGTAGGTGTTTTGGAGGATTACACTTATGCGGAAAAAGTTGCTCAAAAAGTGCTTTTGGACCCCAGGAGAAAAGTACTAAAGGCACCCTCACTTTGGATAAGGGCACCCCAGGCACCCCAGCTGATAAAGGCGCCCGGTTTTGGATCGGGGCACTTCATCCTCTTCATTTCAAAAATCAGTTTTGGCGGGAACTCATGCAAACTCACAGTGATTAGGATTCGGATTTTGAAGCGCTTTTTAGGGAGATTCAATGGCTGAGATTCTTTGGGAAGTATTGATTTGGCGTAACAGGCGTGTTATGATTGTCCGTTTGGATTGAAATTGGCTAGATAATCCACGAGATAAAAATAGGGCAGCCGTGGTTATTTCACGGGATTGTACGTGTTTCTCTGTGCATGGCGTGATATTGAAGTGTTATTGACTACATCGAGGCGTGTACATGACAATTTGTAACGTCTTTGGAAGAAGATTAACGTGTGTTGAAGATAAACCGAAATTATTTCGTTTTTGGCAGCAAAGAATAAAGGAGATTAATGAAGATATCCTGGAGATTTTGGAGTCCTGTCGAGTATATTTAAGTTGATGGGGTCGAGTAGAGGAGGATTGAGAGTTTGGGGAGAGTTTAGAGTATTACAGAGCGTAGAAAATCGAGTTGCGTAATCACCATTTCGCTGCGCATCTCTCAAGAACGTGAAGAATGACAATCGAAGACGATCGTTTTCAACGGTGAAAAACGACTAACAAACGTGGGTCGCAGCTACGAGTAATGACATCACTTTATCTCTATCGTAGTTTGTAAGTGTTTGCAACAACTATAATGTTGCAACCCGGTTTTCATCATTTCTCCTTTGTTCATCATTTGTAAACCATTTTTGAGCAATGAAATCGACTTTTGAGCGTGTTTCCAACATGATGAGCTAAACCCCAACACTTGGGACGACGGAGGAAGACGAATTTCATACATGGGTAAAATTGTTTAATTCTTTTTAAGACTTTTGCATTAATTTTAATTGAAATATGATTTGAATTAATTGGTTGTCATTTAATTTGATGAGGTATGTGATAGGTGTAGAATACACCGTATTTAATATCTAGTATTTATGCTTTCTTTGCGAGTTTTCTTGTAAATTATGTATCTTATGTGTGCTTTTGAGTTTATTAGGTGCAATGGAGTCATTTGGAGCAAAAAGACCAATTGGAACTCGTTCAAATACAAGATTTCTACTTTTCATTGTGTAGAGGACGAGAAGATGAAGACAATGGCGAAAGAACTGAGTCATTCCCGAGTTCGTATGAAGAAGTTATGAGCAAAACAAGAACTTGGAAGACTAAGGGCTAAATGGTCATTTCATAGAGAAGTGCTATTGTCACCCCGCTGTACGTTAAGGGGTAGTCATTCCGTTAAGGGACAACTCTATACGGAGGAGTCTTGAACAAAGACCACTGTGGTTAAGGGGTCGCCAAACCGGGTAGCCCTTATCCAAAAACGTAGTCTTGTATTTATCGGGTTGGTAAAATGGATGAACCAAACCCATAGACCCACACCCGTACCCGGATCCATGCCCGAGTCCGAACCTAATTTATAACTCTAAACCTAAATCGAGAGGAGGTTTTCTTCCTTCTCCTCTTTCACTCATTTTTTCACCTGAAGGGAGGAAAGCAGCCATGGCTGCCGCTGTGAATCGAGATGATGGCGATGACGCTGCTGGCAGAGATGGTGGATGTTTGAGTACCATGGATTAAGAGGAGATAATTTGATGCATCGATTGAAGAGTATGTGTTTAATTTCAGTCTCAAACAAAGTAGAAGAAATCTGAGCTGAAGGGGAGTTGAAATGAATTGAAGAATGGGTTTCCTGCTCTTATGAAGAATGGATCGATTCAGATAGTCTATCACCTGAGATTGCTGGTTGTAATGGGTTGTGAGATTGGAGTCAAGAGTGAATTCAGTGGGTGGTTCTGATGTTGCAAGTTAGAGGAAGGGTATGTGCTGCTGTTGATCATAGAATTTGCAAAGAACTCAGTTAATGGGAGTTAGGGTCAGTTGTAAGAGAGCTGCAATAATGATTGAACTTGAACTGGAGTTGATGACGGGGCTAGTGAGATTGGAGGATGTGCTGTGAGTTTAAGTTACAGGGAAGGCTGGAAGACAAGATGGAGTTGGTGCTTTTGCCCCTTGGTGCTGTTGCTTAAGAGCCAAGACTGATGCAGCTTAATGCAGTGGTGGCTCTGGTGAGTTTGTATGAGTCACAGGAGTAAAGCAGCTGAGTACTTAATGGCTCAAGTTGTATTTGCTCTGGTGGAGTTAGTGGCAGCTGGAATGGAACCCAGGGGAGAAAATGTAGATGGAAGTGGTGCTGAGGTTGGCTAGGCAGGCCAAGTTGGCTACACTGAAATCATGAGTAACGATAGCCCGAGTTGATCGAAGGAAGCTACACTGTGATGGCACCGAATTGAGATTGGCAGTAGAATGGAATGAGTTTAGGGTTTTTAATGGGGTTCGAGATGGAACGAAGAGCTGCTGCTGCAATTAGTTATGGAATTTGAAGATGGCATCAGCTGGATTCAGGGCAAGGAAGAGAAGTTGGGTTCTGGTGGATTCAAAAGGCAGGGCAGAGTTTGTGAAGTTACAAATGGGATTGGAAGGCTGTTTTGCAGTGAGGTGTGTATGTGCATTGGCTCTGCTGAGATGACCTGAGTTGGTCCTGTTGAGATGGCTTGAGGCAATTGATGAAACTGATGAGCAAATGGATCTGTAGGTGAAATGCAGAGTGAGCTAATGGGTTCTAGTGGTCTGTGCAGCTGTAAGCAATTGCAGGTGGAAAATGGGTGATTGCAGAGAAATTGGCAGAATGGAAAATTGGCTTTTCAAAGAGTAACATTGCAGGGTTGGTTGTGCCATGGATTGTGGTTGTCAGCTTGGTTGGGGATTGAGTGAGGCAACTGAGAATGTATGAACTGAGTAATGAGAACAACAGGCTACAAGAGAAGTGAGAGTGGCAAGGAAGAAGCCGGTACAAGGAGGTGAAGCAACTCGGATGGTTTTGTCTTTGATGGAATGGATCCTGGAGTCGTGGAAATTGTAGTAGAGAGGGTCATGTTGGTAGAGTCGAAACAGGATGATGTATTGCAATTTGTGGGAATTGATATTTATGCAGGATATGACTCAGATGGTATTGTAGAGAAGCACAGCCATCTTGGCTGGAAGGAAGCGTTGAAGCACAATCATAGTGCATGACTGACACAGCCTGTGCAATGGCTCACCCTGACAGACCCTGACTCACCCCGACCCGACTCGGCCCTCGACCCGACTCACTGAGCCTTGACCCGATCCGACCCAGTTGACCCGACCGGCCCCGACCCGTTGACCCGTGGCCGGTTTGGCTTGGCGGTCACACTCGAAATATTTTCCGGCGACGATTAGCAGATTCCGCCACAATCCCAGCTTTTCCGGCGAGCGTTTTGGGACAACTTCTACACGGGTTTCTCTCCATGGTGGGCCGGGTGAATTTCCAACTAATGGACTTTGAAGACAAAACCTAATTTTGGAAGGAGTGGAGCTATAAAAGAGAGGACTTTTACCTAATTGAAGATATCTTTTTCTAATTCTTTTTCCTCTACTTGTTTTCTAGGGTTTAGAACATGAAACTTCTCTTTCTTCTTGTGATGAACTCCATGAATATGAGTACCTAATTATCTTTTGGTTATGGAATAGTTGGATTTCACAAAGCATGATTCTTTGATTCAATATATTAGTTTTGTCTCATAATTATCGTTTGCAATTCTCTCGAAAATATTGTTTTATGATTGATTGATTGTTTTGTCAAGTTGCAAATTGGTAGAACTTCTAATCACATCTATTGCTAGTTTAGGGTTTATTATACGCAAAAGTGATATTCCTTGAATACAAGTAGCATAATATGATTATAGTTTGTAGTGATATATTCTTATGATCATATGTGAATCGTAACCTTTGTTAAATTGAATTAGTGCGCTTTCCACGTTCAATTGCTTTGATTGGCCTGATTTCATAGAACTTAATGCATCTAGGGAATTAAACTTGATTAGTGCTTTTACACGTTAGGTTGTTCCTTTAGGTAGAATTCATATTCGCATCTTTTAATGTGTTTGTTGATGGCATGAGGAGATTTGCGGGATATTCTTGCGATCAAGGTATTCTAGGGTCTTTGATAAAAGTTGAGATTAAAAATCAATTCTAGTTATTGTGAAAAGCATGTTAGTGAATGAAAACGAAATCCTTAACCAATATCTCTTCTATCTTATTTGTTTACTTTTGTTTATTTGCTTTTTGTTTATTTTTATTTACACAATCGTAAATTCTTTCGGGTGTTTTATATAGAAACCATAACAATTTGACAACCTAGACTCTCTCGTGGGATCGATCCTTTCTTGCCCTTGCTATATTTATATTTTGAGTAGTAAGAAAGTGTAATTATATTTGTGTCGCTTACGACGGTCAAATTTTATGCATTTGCCGGGGGAGGCAGCGGTTGTTAATTGTTTTTGGTTTCTTATTTTTTGTATTTAGTTTTTGTTTTATTTTTTCTTATTTTCTGGGTTTTAACCGGTTTGAGAATTATTTCAGGTGCTAATTTCTATGGAAGGAGCATATTGAACAACGGATGCGGTTTTCAACCTCAACAATATGATAACTACCAATTCCATGGGTATAATCAAAACCAATTCATTGGTTATGACCAATATTCCATGGAACCTTGTGGTTTTCCTCAACAACCTTATGACGGGTATGTGTGAACAACAACAAGGATGGGAGGATTCTTATGCTTGTGAACAAAAAGTCTCTAATTTTATAGACCAAGTTTCCAACTTTTTAAAAGAGGAATTTCAAAAAGCAAAAGAGACTACTTAACGAGCAACTCCAAGAACTTCGTGAAAGTATGACTATCTTACGAAGAGACATTGATCAATACAAGGAAGATATGGATAATTCTAATGTGCATATGGTTTGTGATGAATATTTGATTGATGCTAATGTTGAAAAAGGCCAATCCTTGGGCACTTTCGTGGATAATTGTGTAGTTAACTCAACTCTTGATCGTAATAATGATCATTCACCTATTCAAAAGGATGAGTTAGAGATTAACAACACAAAATTCAGAGAGGAACAATCTTATGTTGACTATGATAGTGACGGTGATTATGATACATTGCTTGAAACAACTCATGGTGACATCTCCGAGGAGTCTTTTTGGGATCAAGATGAAGATGAAGAGGACTATGTCGACACTTGTGTAGATTACTCAAGCATTGATCTTACTAATGATCAAGAGCCTATTCAAAGGGTGGAGCTTGAGGATGATGCATTTTTGAGTGTTCTAAAAAAGTTTCTTATGATAAAATTTGGATCCGCAAAAGAGTATGTGCCTTACAACAAAGAGGAGTGTGTTGAGAATGAGACCGTTATGACCAATATTGTGGAAGACCCAATTGAGCTTGCAAATGATTGTAATGATGATGTTTATGTCGATACTTTGGTTAAGGCGAAAACGGACGAAGAATGGTTGCAAGGTTTGATAGAGGACCATGATATCCAAGAGGTGAATAATTCACTTGAGTTTTTCAAGGATGAAGAGGATTCCGTAATACAAGAGATTGTGAAAGGTTTATCTAACCCTTTGCCTATTATTTCTTCTCCTTTACCTCTTATTGGTTTGAATTTATGTGCTTCGAGAATATTGTTGACTGACTTTGTTTCTCGTTTTCCGCCATTAGTGAAACTTGATTCTCATACTATGCAGGTTATGGAACCAGAAACCGTGGAAGTACCCGACTCCTATATTCTTTATACACTTCCATGTGTGGACAAGAATAAGTGTGGGGGAAGCTTTATCGGTTCATAGCTTCACTTTTGCTTTATATTACTAATATTTGTGTGAAGCTAGTGTTTGAAAAACAGGTGCTATGGGTGGATCCCCAACTTTTCCGATTATTGGTGTATGGGGAATGAATTTTACAAGAAGCTAGGTCGGGCCGTCGACTTTAAAACAAGCGCTAAGTGGGAGGCAACCCACCGGTTTTGTATCCCTTATCCTTTTGCTTTTTATTTTTGTTTCGTTTATTTATTTTTTTACTGTTTTCATATTATATTTGCATCCCTATGTTTAATTTCATTGAGTCCGTAATCTATCTTAGAAGAGAATTATGCCGAATACCTTGTCGTCAGAAAATTTCAGACTGCGCGTAGTTCAGTCCAGAGACCATAACTGTCAGACCGTTTATCGAAACACTGTGAAATTTTGACACTGTGTAGAAAACACGTAGGTGAACAACTTTTGTGAAATGGAGTTTTTCCAAATTCCTTACCAATTTGCACAGTTTTTGCGTTTTATCTGCTGTTACGTCAGAATTCAGAACTTTCGGTTTTACACATTGAGGACAATGTGAAGTTTAAGTGTGGGGGAGCATTTATATGTTTGTTTTTGACACCATTAGTGGATGGAACCATTTTGAATGCAGGAGTTGAGGAACTAATTAACTAAAAGGGAAGAATATAGCTCAGAAATCACAAATTAACATGATAGTTGTTACCATATCTCGGAATATCACCATATCGCATTCTATTTTTATTTTTCCATATTTATCTATTGTTCTCTAAGTGTTTTGGTGGGTCACTAAACATCGACGTGTTATTATTGCTAGGATGAAATAGAGTGGTTGAGTTACATGAAAAAAAAAAAAAAAAAAATGAAAAAAAATATGAAAAGAAAAAAAAAGGACCGATCAATTAGACCAAACGGAATAAAAAGACACTTGGGAATAGCAAGATGTGTGAAACGTAGTCCCCTGTCTCCGTCGCCTAAACAAGCGTGGAATGCAGGATCCAAGGCAACTATCATGTACTTGCTGACAAGAAGCATGCGCTTGGATCCAAAAGATCTAATCATGCCGTCTAAAAAAAAAAAGAGAAATTGGATCCAGTTTGATCCAATCATATAAAAAAAAAAAAAAAGAAAAAAATTATTATTGTGTTGAATAAAGTCACTCTTGGTTCCTTGTATATGCCAATTGATTTGATGTAGCATTCAGCACCAGTAGCTCAATCCAATAAGATTAGGTTCATCTTAGCAGTGACCTATGACAGATATGGGAAACATCGAACACTTGTGAATATTCGCCAACATCTACATCTATATCCATCTTCTTAATCTTTTCATTGTGATTGTGGTTTGTTAGTTTCCGAGTATTGTGGCTTGTTCAACTATCTAATTAGAGTTTATTTACTAATAATTAAATTGAATTTGCAAGGTATCTCCTCCGTAGTCAATTTGGATTCGTTCATTGATTTGTCACAAATAGACGGAGTTTGAAATATAGGTTTTGTAGGTATATCTCTAGTAAACCTTCACGAGACTATAACTCGTCCACTAGGGACACCTAGGGGTTTAAAGGCTTGTTATTTATGCTAAAATTAACCGTAGCCTCGACGACATGGAGTTGTATGTATCTTTTTGAATAAGTTTTGTTTGATTTGCTCGAGGACTAGCAAAGTCTAAGTGTGGGGGAATTTGATAGGTGTAGAATACACCGTATTTAATATCTAGTATTTATGCTTTCTTTGCGAGTTTTCTTGTAAATTATGTATCTTATGTGTGCTTTTGAGTTTATTAGGTGCAATGGAGTCATTTGGAGCAAAAAGACCAATTGGAACTCGTTCAAATACAAGATTTCTACTTTTCATTGTGTAGAGGACGAGAAGATGAAGACAATGGCGAAAGAACTGAGTCATTCGAGTTCGTATGAAGAAGTTATGAGCAAAACAAGAACTTGGAAGACTAAGGGCTAAATGGTCATTTCATAGAGAAGTGCTATTGTCACCCCCGCTGTACGTTAAGGGGTAGTCATTCTCATAAGGGACAACTCTATCCTCGGAGGAGTCTTGAACAAAGACCAGCTGTGGTTAAGGGGCCGCCAAACCGGGTAGCCCTTATCCAAAAAACGTAGTCTTTGTTATCGAGTTGGTAAAATGGATGAACCAAACCCATAGACCCACACCCGTGCAGGATCCATGCCCGAGTCCGAACCTAATTTATAACTCTAAACCTAAATCGAGAGGAGGTTTTCTTCCTTCTCCTCTTTCACTCATTTTTTCACCCGAGGGAGGAAAGCAGCCATGGTTGCCGCTGTGAATCGAGATGATGGCGATGACGCTGCTGGCAGAGATGGTGGATGTTCTGAGTACCAGGGATTCAGAGGAGGTAATTTGATGCATCGATTGAAGAGTATGTGTTTAATTTCAGTCTCAAACAAAGTAGAAGAAATCTGAGCTGAAGGGGAGTTGAAATGAATTGAAGAATGGGTTTCCTGCTCTTATGAAGAATGGATCGATTCAGATAGTCTATCACCTGAGATTGCTGGTTGTAATGGGTTGACAGGATTGGAGTCAAGAGTGAATTCAGTGGGTGGTTCTGATGTTGCAAGTTAGAGGAAGGGTATGTGCTGCTGTTGATCATAGAATTTGCAAAGAACTCAGTTAATGGGAGTTAGGGTCGGTTGAAGAGAGCTGCAATAATGATTGAACTTGAACCGGAGTTGATGACCAGGGCTAGTGAGATTGGAGGATGTCTTTGTGAGTTTAAGTTACGGGGAAGGCTGGAAGACAAGATGGAGTTGGTGCTTTTGCCCCTTGGTGTTTGTTGCTTAAGAGCCAAGACCGATGCAAACTTAATGCGGTGGTGGCTCGGGTGAGTTTGTATGAGTCACGGGAGTAAAGCGGTGAGTACTTAATGGCTCAAGTTGTATTTGCTCTGGTGGAGTTAGTGGCAGCTGGAATGGAACCCGAGGGGAGAAAATGTAGATGGAAGTGGTGCTGAGGTTGGCTAGGCAGGCCAAGTTGGCTACACTGAAATCATGAGTAACGATAGCCCGAGTTGATCAGAAGGGAAGCTACACTGTGATGGCAATCGAACCGAGATTGCGATAGAATGGAATGAGTTTAGGGTTTTTAATGGGGTTCGAGATGGAACGAAGAGCTGCTGCTGCAATTAGTTATGGAATTTGAAGATGGCATCAGCTGGATTCAGGGCAAGGAAGAGAAGTTGGGTTCTGGTGGATTCAAAAGGCAGGGCAGAGTTTGTGAAGTTACAAATGGGATTGGAAGGTCGTTTTGCGAGTGAGGTGTGTATGTGCATTGGCTCACCGAGATGACCCGAGTTGGTCCTGTTGAGATGGCTTGAGGCAATTGATGAAACTGATGAGCAAATGGATCTCGTAGGTGAAATGCAGAGTGAGCTAATGGGTTCTAGTGGTCTGTGCGGTACTGTAAGCAATGCGCAGTGGAAAATGGGTGATTGCAGAGAAATCGCGGAGAATGGAAAATGGCTTTTCAAAGAGTAACATTGCAGGTTGGTTGTGCCATGGATTGTGGTTGTCACTTGGTTGGGGATTGAGTGAGGCAGGCGAGAATGTATGAACTGAGTAATGAGAACAACAGGCTACAAGAGAAGTGAGAGTGGCAAGGAAGCTGGTACAAGGAGGTGAAGCAACTCAGATGGTTTTTGTGCTGATGGAATGGATCTGGAGCTGTGGAAATTGTAGTAGAGAGGGTCATGTTGGTAGAGTCGAAACAGATGATGTATTGAAATTGTGGGAATTGATATTTATGCGGGATATGACTCGAGATGGTATTGTAGAGAAGCATGACCATCTTGGTCGGAAGGAAGCGTTGAAGCACAATCATAGTGCATGACCGACACGACACTTCAGTGCAATGGCTCACCCGATGGACCCGACTCGGCCTCCGACCCCGACTCGCCTCTCGACGACCCCGACTGGTGAGCCTTGACCCGATCCGACCCGATTGACCCGACCGGTCCCGACCGTTGACCCGGTGGCCGGTTTGACTTGGCCTGGCCACACGAAATATTTTCCGGCGACGATTAGGCAGGATTAAGCCACAATCCCGTTTTCGGGCGTTTTTGGGACAACTTCTACACGGGTTTCTCTCCATGGTGGGCGGGTGAATTTCCAACTAATGGACTTTGAAGACAAAACCTAATTTTGGAAGGAGTGGAGCTATAAAAGAGAGGACTTTTACTTAATTGAAGATATCTTTTTCTAATTCTTTTTCCTCTACTTGTTTTCTAGGGTTTAGAACATGAAACTTCTCTTTCTTCTTGTGATGAACTCCTTGAATATGAGTACCTAATTATCTTTTGGTTATGGAATAGTTGGATTTCACAAAGCATGATTCTTTGATTCAATATATTAGTTTTGTCTCATAATTATCGTTTGCAATTCTCTCAAAATATTGTTTTATGATTGATTGATTGTTTTGTCAAGTTGCAAATTGGTAGAACTTCTAATCACATCTATTGCTAGTTTAGGGTTTATTATACGCAAAAGTGATATTCCTTGAATACAAGTAGCATAATATGATTATAGTTTGTAGTGATATATTCTTATGATCATATGTGAATCGTAACCTTTGTTAAATTGAATTAGTGCGCTTTCCACGTTCAATTGCTTTGATTGGCCTGATTTCATAGAACTTAATGCATCTAGGGAATTAAACTTGATTAGTGCTTTTACACGTTAGGTTGTTCCTTTAGGTAGAATTCATATTCGCATCTTTTAATGTGTTTGTTGATGGCATGAGGAGATTTGCGGGATATTCTTGCGATCAAGGTATTCTAGGTCTTTGATAAAAGTTGAGATTAAAAATCAATTCTAGTTATTGTGAAAAGCATGTTAGTGAATGAAAACGAAATCCTTAACCAATATCTCTTCTATCTTATTTGTTTACTTTTGTTTATTTGCTTTTTGTTTATTTTTATTTACACAATCAGAAATTCTTTCGGGTGTTTTATATAGGAAACCATAACAATTTGACAACCTAGACCTCTCTGTGGGATCGATCCTTTCTTGCCCTTGCTATATTTATATTTTGAGTAGTAAGAAAGTGTAATTATATTTGTGTCGCTTACGACAGCGGTCAGTATGCTTAGCTTAAATGTTTTGATACATCATGCTTAGGATTTACAACCAATCTTTTAAGAATCTACCTTGGAAAAATCAGAGTCCATGTTAATTTTATTTATTGAGCTTTAATTGTTGAGAATAAATAAATTGAACCCTATGTTATGAATTCGACGAAATCCTAGTCCCAGTAACTCTCTTCATCCTGTGACAATATTTGTATATATTTTTCTTTTATTTTAGTTATTTAAATCCTAAAATCGATTTCAACAAGTTCGAGTGAACGACAACCTTACTACCACTTTCTACAACATTATTGAGATCACATCAGATTTCAAGAGAGAATTGAAGAACTTGAATCCGAGAAAGAACAACTCGCAAAGGATTTCTCTCTTCGCAATAACAAATATTCTAAATTGAAGAAACAACAACAAATGACTGTGGCGAATTTCAACAATGATGCTGTCCGATTTCACAATCAAACTATTAGGACAGTCTGCGAAGACCACAATATCCCTCTTTCTTCATATCCTTGTCTTCTTGATGAGATTCCCGAAAATACGCCTACTTCGGATGTCTCAGATAGTGACGTTAGCGAAGAAGAAGAGTCTAATGAAGATGATGAAGAATGAATTTTAAAAAATGGCTCTATTTTATTCTTTTTCTTCTTGTAACATCTGTATATTTATCTTTCTTGTCTTCCATTTTTGTAATCTCTTACTGTACATTTTTTGGGTCTTCAAATATAAGTGCTACTTTTGTTGCTCCTTTCTGCACATGCTAAAAGAACAACTTTTCTCGCAATAGAATTAACCAATGTTATGAGTGCGTAAATCTATCATATGGAAATAAATAACAAGTTTTTTACCCTATACATTCCCATACTTGCCTCTGTTATTTGTTTTCAGATGAAAGATTTCGCAAAATTTTGTAGATGTTTTTGTTGAATATTATCATTGCGACAAGATCGCAAGACGTCTCTACACTTTCATGTAGTGACCCATTGATCTTGCCTTATCTATCTTGTGTGGTCTTATTTTGCCTTCCTAGTTAAAGGTCTTATTTTTCCACCCCTCGTTTTTGCGACAATATGACAGTCTAAATATTCTTGCGAATCATAGAGCCCCATGACATTGCCGTCTTGCGACAAAATCGCAGGGACGTCGTTACACTTTCATTTAATGACCCATTGATCTTGTCTTATCATTTCTTTAGTATTATTGCCTCTGCGGGATGTTTCATTTGCGACAATATGACAGGCCTAAATATCCTTGCGAACATAGAGCCCCATGACATTGCCGTCTTGCGACGAAATCGCAGGACGTCTTTACACTTTCATGTAAAGACCCATTGATCTCGTCTTACCCTCGCGTTAGTATTATTTCCTCTTCGGGATCATAGCAAAAATATAACAAGCCTAAATTTTCTTGCGAAAATAAAGCCTCATGACATTTGCGTCTTAAGACACTTATCAGCTCCCTAATGGAGGGTGCCGCCCTTATCATCTCCTGGTTGCCCCTTCAAGGAGGCGAACATCGGCCATACAAGACTAGCTCCTCCCATCCGGTCTTAACAACAACCAGTTGTTTTCACAACCTCTTATCCCTTATACCTATAAGGCTTATGGTTACGAGACCGCACCCTAAGTGGAGTTTTCTTGGCCGAAGTGCAAAGATGTGCCAAGACTTGCCAAGAATGGCCGAGACACTTCAAATGTCCCGGGCACTCTTGGCTCAATAGTGTACCTCGCGCCTTGAGCATACGACTCCTTGGAAGAGACCCTCGGGCGTCCAACCGAGGGTATAACCTTATATATATAGTTGGAAATCCAAGGTATCTCTCCTAGGATAGGCTTTATTGGCCCCAAATCTCCATGAATCGGGTTCCGGGCGGTGTAACCTTTTCCCCGAGCCATGTCAAGAGATACCCCCTTATATGACGCACTTTAGGTCTTACATTTGCCTCTTACGAAATATCATTCGCGAACTAGGGTGTACGCCATAAAGGTTCGTCCCATTCGTATATATCACTCAATTTTTGATTATTTCTTCTTATTCTCTTTGCGATTATTTCTTCTTATTCTCTTTCATGAAATTTTCGCATAATCTTGCTTTGCTTGTTGTAGTCTCACGATATCTCTTCATCAAGATTATCGTATATTCTAATTCGCGAGAGTTTCGCGTATTCCTTCTTCGATCATCAAAATCTTTGCATTTTTGACATGTCTTTATTACAATTTTTTTGCCAAGTACTCACCTCTTACATTTCTTTACATTTGTCCTCTCCTTCTTCATTATTCAAGTTTCCTAGTATCCTGCTTTTCTGTTGCGAAGTCATCGCAATTGCCAACATTCTTTAAACATTTGTTTCGCAATGTATCTTCTTCTCTTACTTCTATTCGTCCACCATCAATCTTTCTCTTCTTGGATCTTCTTTGATTTTTTGTTTCCAATTCTTCTTCGAGCGGCTCTCTTCTCGCAAGACTCCACATCAACTTCATAGCACTTTTGTCCATCGATCCAATCTCCTTTTATTACTCCAACGCCAGTGGGGTGAGGGAATTTGATGCATTGGTGATAAGTCGAAGCTACACCCAAAATCTCATGTAACCAAGGTCGCCCAATTAATGCATTATAAGGAGATTCTACGTCGACTATGCAGAACAATATTTCAGTTGATAATCCCTTTAATGGTATCCGCATGCGAGTTTCTCCTTTTGGTTTATTGGCTGTTCCATTGAAACCATAGATTTTATAAACTGAAGGTATCAAATCTTCATCTTTTCCCCCCATAGTTTTGTATGTGTGGTAAAAAAGAATGTTTACTGAACTTCCAGTATCAATTAAAATCCTATTGATTGCCCATGAGTCTTCGACTTCATCATCTTCACCATCCACAGGTTTTGGGTTAATCTCCAATTTTACCACCAACGGATTATCATGTATTTCTCCATTCTCCCAAGTATCTCTTCTCGCGGTGAAAGAAATAACTGCTTTTGCCATTCCTTGAGTGGCGAAGTCTTCACAATGTTCATTATTTCTCTATTATTAGCATCTCTTGAAAACCCTACCGAGAACATTATCATGAAAATCTTCAATTGTCCTGTATGAATGTACAATAGAGTTGCAAAACAAATTCTTGGCTTTCGCTCCGACTTCTATTACAAATGTTTCTCTTCCATTTGTTGTGTTTACTCTATGAGCTTCGGTTGGTTGTGGTAATGGTTGAATCTTCTCTTCACCTTTTAGAAAGTGATTAAGCCTCCTTGGTTATTTCTACAATCATTAGTTAAATGTCCATGAAAACGGTGATAAGAGCAGAACTCCCGACTTCTATCACCGGTGGTGGTTCATTTCCCACGTTCCATAGTGGAGGTACATTTTCCATCAAGACTATGGCTTCCCATATTTTCTCCACACTAGAATTCAATGGCGGCATCTTGATTTCTTCCCATACTACTCTATGATTTTGCTGACTTCTATGATAATTCTGTCTTCTACCTCCATAAGTTTCTTATGGTTGATCCAACCTTTGGATTTTGTTATTTCCTCCATGGTTGTAGAAGTTTCTTTCTCTTTCAAATTCTTCCTGATCACGGCTCCCCATCGCTACTAACTTTCGATGTCCATCATCGGTTATCATTTCTTGTTGACCTGCGAGGTACTCGCCATCTGTATTATCAATTTTGGTAACAAACTTGCATTCGCAGACTTTCGAACTTGTATTCGCAACGGGGTATGATTCCATTTCATTTTGCTTTTCCTCTAGAGCAATGTACTCCTCTTGAAGTTATCGCAACTTAGTCATTGTGATTGTATTCTTGATCCTAAAATTTGAATATACAACAGATTTTTTTGCGAACATAGCGTTAATGAATGATAAAATGAGATATTTTTCCTCCACTCGCTTGACCATCTCACTCCGCACATCGTTTTCCATCTTGCAGTTAAGTGCTTCAAACTTTCGCCAATTCTTTGCTTTAACCCAAATACATCTTCGATACAAGGTCGCGAGAAGTTATTACTTATGTATGCCCCTAGGAATGTAGCACATAACCGATTGAAAAGACGCTATGGTATTCCTTGGTAAACCTTCAAACCATTTCAAAGCCTCTCCTGTCAAACTTGATGCAAAATATTTGCACAATATAGCATCATGGGTCTCCCACTGTAGCATACATCTCACATAAGCTTTGATGTGTTGTATCGCACATGTTGTTCCATCGAAAATGCTAGTTAATGTAGGCAAATTGCACTTTGGAGGTATTCCTCCAGATTGCACTTGTGTAAATGGAGTTTTCGCAGCTTCTTCTATGGCTTCATCCAATTGTCTCTTACCTCCTTCCTTTCTATTATTTAACATTCCTCTCATCTCCGCCAATTCTCGCAGAATTTGTTCATTTATACCAAAATTTGAATCCATTGGTCTTTTTAATTCCGTTTCTCTTCTTCTTCGCTCATGTCTGTTTTGGCTGTTTTGTTCATTATTTTCCTCTTGTCTTTCCCTGCGATCTTCTCTTTCATCCCTCTCATGAATTCGCACACCGTTATATCTATCATTATCTCTTCTTTGCTGTCTCTCAGCTCTCCTTTGTATTCTTTCATATTCTTCATTGATATTATCATTGTTGCGATTTTGTTCTCGCCTCCTTTCTCGATTGTCGTGATTATTTTGGCGAATTGCCTCTTGTAACTCCTGTTCTTCTATTTCTGTTCTCAATCTTTCCCTCTCGCAAGCTAGGCGTGCTTGTTCAACATAATGTCTTTCAATTTCATCTTCCATTTCTTTTTGTTTCCTCTGTGCTTCTCTCCCATGCAATATTCTCCTTCCTTCTTCCTGATTTTCTTCATCACCTGGATTATTCCTCCCCTGACGCTGCCTATTTCCTTGATTTCCATCATTTCGTCCATTTTGAATAGTCTCATGGCGTGGAATATAACGATCTTCCATTATTTCGCAACGTTCTTCTCTTAAATTTTGATCTTCTTCTCGATTTTCTTCATTAGCATTTTCCATAGGTAAGATTCTCCTTCTTTCTTCTCTAACCGATCTTGAGCTTGACCTTGTTGTGCTTCTCGATCTTCTATTTTGTAATCTCTCGTTCTCCATCCTCAATTCATGATTTTGTCTTGTCAAATTTGCACGTTCCTCTGCTTCTAATCGCCTTTCTTCGTGTATTGTTTGCCTTAACGCTTCTAATGCTGCGATTTCTTCATTCCCATGAACTGTTTCTCCAATCACTTCTTGATCTCCCTCCGCTTGTCCATTGTTTACCAATTGTTGTTCTTCTCCTCTTTCATTCGCAGAGTCTGATCTCCAAGTATGCACGCTTACTCTATCATAATTCATGACTATTCGATATTGATTGAATTGGTGGTTGAATTTGATTTTCTTCATTATTCCTTGTGTTTATTCTTGAAGATTCCCCTACTTCATTTCTCCTTTCTCCAGCAAGTCTCCTACTCCTTCTAACAGTTGTTGGTTGTTCTGATGCATGTCTTCTTCTAGCCATTTCTCAATTTTGGTTGATTATTGAAAATTATATAAAATTCCTTCCCTGATACTCCAAATTCTTTCAAATCACAGTATTTTCTCTTCCATGTTTCTAGCGCATATGTAGTTGCAGGAAATCCTACATTACACCCCTCATAAGAATTCACACGATCTAAACCATTTTAAATGAATATTAATAACTTCTTTTTATTAATTTCTTGATTACTTACAAGATAAATGGAAAATGAGCTAAATAATTACAATCACTCTAAATTTTCTCTCTCCTAATGACTTGCTCAACACTCGAAAAAAGATCTCCCTTACAATATGCCTACTCGGCTCCTTATATAGGGTATTACATAATGGATGACAGCTAAGCTGTCCTTTATTTTCGGGAATGACTCGCGAAGTGTCGCAAGTGTACAAAGGTTGGATCTCGCAACGCTCTTAAATCTCGCCCAGTTTTCACGCCTTTCTTATGTTCTGATTGTCGTCATCTATTGCGTCATTTTTATTACTCGTATGCGACGCTATCGCAACGCTGTTGTTTATTGATCTCGCGAAGTATTGATGTCGCAATATTCTGATCCTACAGAAACGGCGGGAGGGGGATGAGATTGTGTCACAAGGGGGGCAAACTAACACTACCTTCCATGTTAATTCTTGCAATATTATGCCATTGGGGACTCGAACCTGGGACCTCCTGGAGCGCATTAAACTTTGGGGAACGGGGATGACCAGCTGAGCTAGGGGCCCGTTCTCATATATTATTATTATTATTTATTTATTTTTTAAATATTATTATATTATTGGATAAATATTATTACATGAAACTAGTTGGAAGCCTAACAAGCTAAGCTCCAACGACATACTACTACATTAATTGAACAGGTTGCTGTGCTAACCTACCAGCGAGCCTCATGGGTAACCTAGCCAAGGAGCCGAAACGGGGGCTGAGATTGTGTCACAAGGGGGGCAAACTAACACTACTTTCCATGTTAATTCACGTAATATTACGCCATTGGGGACTCGAACCAGGACCTCCTGGAGCGCATTAAACTTTGGGGGCCAGGGGATGACCAAGTGAGCTAGGGCCGTTCTTCTTCTTCTTGAGCTTCTTCTTCTTCTTCTTCTTCTTCTTCTTCTTCTTCTTCTTCTTATTATTATTACTCAATATCAAAATCGACATTACAGGAGATGGTGGGAAACCTAGCAACAAGCTGGGCGCCGACACCTTTTTGAATAACGATCCCTAACCTATGAAAAAGAGAATTGCCCATTTTAAAATTGGCATCGTGTTGAGCCATGCCATTCCTTATTCGCTTCAAAAAAATTACAAATTCCTTATTATTATTATTATTATTGGATAACAATTATTACATTAACTAGTTGGAAGCCTAACAAGCTAAGCTCCAACGACATACTACTACATTAATTGAACAGGTTGCTGTGCTAACCTACCAGCGAGCCTCATGGGTAACCAAGCCAAGGGAGCCGAAACGGCGGGAGGGGGGGCTGAGATTGTGTCACAAGGGGGGGCAAACTAACACTACCTTCCATGTTATTATTATTATTATTATTATCACCAAAAAATTATTATTATTATTATAAATAAATATAATAATAAATTTATGATTATTTATTATAGATCATTATTATTACATGAAACTAGTTGGAAGCCTAACAAGCTAAGCTCCAACGACATACTACTACATTAATTGAACGAGGTTGATGTGCTAGTCTACCCCCGGGCCTCATGGGAAACCTTGCCAAGGGAGCCGAAGCGGCGGGAGGCGAGATTGTGTCACTGGGGGGCAAATTAACACTATCTTCCATGTTAATTCTGCAATATTACGCCATTGGGGACTCGAACACGGGACCTCCTGGAGCGCATTAAACTTTGGGGAACGGGGATGACCAGCTGAGCTAGGGGCCCGTTCTTATTATTAATTTATGATTATTATTATTATTATTATTATTATTATTATTTATTATAGATCATTATTATTACATGAAACTAGTTGGAAGCCTAACAAGCTAAGCTCCAACGACATACTACTACATTAATTGAACAGGTTGATGTGCTAGTCTACCAGCGGGCCTCATGGGAAACCTTGCCAAGGGAGCCAGAAACGGCGGGAGGGGGGCGAGATTGTGTCACAAGGGGGCAAATTAACACTATCTTCCATGTTAATTCCTGTAATATTACGCCATTTGGGGACTCGAACACAGGACCTCTGGAGCGCATTAAACTTTGGGGAACGGGATGACCAGCTGAGCTAGGGGCCCGTTCTTATTATTATTATCAAAAAGAAGAATTACATTTTTACAAGAAACTTGTTGGTAGCCTTGCAACAAGTTGCGCTCCAACCCCTTTTTGGATAGCTAAACCTAATCTAATAAAAAGAAAATTGCGAACTTTAATATTAGCATCATGTCTAGTTATGTAATTTTTCAATCTTAACAAAAACTCTATAGTTTCAATACCAAGCTCACCTAGGGTAGTAAAAGCTAAGGTACTAAAGTTATACCCATTCGCTCTACATACATCAAGGTATTTACATCTTTTACGCTCTACGACTTTAGACAAAGCAAGACCCGGTGTAAAAGTGTCTACACCACCTCCAGCGAAAGGAGAAATATTATTATTATTATTATTTTAAATATTATTATATTATTGGATAAATATTATTACATGAAACTAGTTGGAAGCCTAACAAGCTAAGCTCCAACGACATACTACTACATTAATTGAACAGTTTTGTGCTAACCTACCCGAGCCTCATGGGTAACCTAGCCAAAGGGCCGAAAGCGGCGGGATGGGGGCTGAGATTGTGTCATAAGGGGGGCAAACTAACACTACCTTCCATGTTAATTCCTGCAATATTACGCCATTGAGGACTCGAACCTGGGACCTCCTGGAACGCATTAAATTTTGGGGAACGGGGATGACCAGCTGAGCTAGGGGCCCGTTCTTTGTCGACTCTTTGTCCTATGGATTATGAATGAAAATAAAACCAAATTATGAATGGAAACGGAAGATCATATGAATTAATCCGAATAAATCCAAGCCAAACACTACATATATCAAATCACTATGCCAAACTTTATTGTAGTCCAAACAGTGCCCTGTACTCTATTATGACCCAACAAATTGGAATAAGGTTACTGTACCAAACTTTGGATCAAGTAAAACAAAAGAGATCCATTAGTCCAAATAATACTCCTATCAACCAAATAATACTATACCAAACTTTATTGCAGCAGATGGAAGCCAAATAATACTAACTATACCAAATTTTATTGCAGCAGATGGAAAGATGGAAGCCAAATAGGAAACTTATCAACCAAAATATGGGACCAGGCAATCCCGTATTTCATTAGTCAAATTTTATTTCTTGATTTAGTGGGTACCACATTCCCACGACAAATTGTAACTTAATTTCCTATCAATAAAATGCATGCTTCAAAAAAAATAAAAAAATAATACTCCCTCCGTTCCTAAATAATAGGCTGGTTTCTATAAATAGATGTTTTAAAAAAATAGGCTGGTTTCCTAATTGGGAAAGTCAAATGTTACTTTAGTTTTCTGGGACCACTTTTCTCTTAACTTCTTTTGATGATCACTGTTCTCTTAACTTCTTTTGACGACAAATGTCATGTGATCCATTTCATTTTTTTTTTTGCTGACAAGTGTCATGGGGACCATTTCACTTCACTTCTTTTATTGACAAGTGTCATGAAGACCACTTTCAATGATTAATTCTCTTAGAGCATCTCCAATGCTAGGGGTGAAGGTCTTAAAAAGACATGACACCTAGGATTTTGCACTTTTTTAACCAAGAATTTATCTCCAATGCCAAGGTCAAGGTAAAGATAAATGCATGACATGGCTGTCATCTCATTGGAAAGGGTAAAGGAGAAAGTCATATCTTTACCTTCTCCATGACCCAAGGTCTTTTGACACATCATTAATTCTTTGTTCAAAAATTAATTTTTCTCTAAATTCTAGGGTAATAATACCTTGGCATTGGAGATGAAATTTTAGGTAGAAAGTATAACTTTAATTTTTTTTTAGCCACATAGGAATGACCCACAACAAAAAGGTATTAATATGACCTCCACCTAGGATTACCTTCACCCCTAGCATTGGAGATGCTCTTAGTTTCCTTAATTTTCTCTAAAAACAAAACCAGCTATTAATTAGGAACGGAGGGAGTAATAAAGAAAAACTTTAACAGATGATATAGAGAGAAATTGAAACAAACTTTGGCGCATACGAATACGATGGCTAATGACACTAACCTAGTTTCGCCAACCGACGATCAAAATGTTACTGAGGCTTAGTTTGGTATTGCTGCAGTTTTTGTAAAAGCACTTTTCTACTGTGCTGTGAGAGAAAAGCAGTTAGACATTTGGTAAAATATTAATTAAAGTTGAAGCTGATTAAAAAAGCAATCAAAATGTGTTTGGTAAAATTTCAGATTCAACCATTGTTGTTGTAACAAATGACAAAAACAGACATATCTCTCATGGTAGTTTTATTCAATTTTATTGGGTTTAAAAATAATTAATTTTTTTACTATATAATTTTAATGTTCATACTAATTATCACTATCATTATGATTGTTAAGAAATTATTTTACTTAACAATTAAGTAATTATTTATTTAATTATTTTTTTTTTATTTTTACTGTTGACAAATTAAGTAATTATTCAAGCAAAAAATGAAACTAAAATTAAGTAATTATTTAATATTTATTTTTATTTCTACTGTTGACAAATTAAATAAATGGTCTATAAAATAGTTCGAAATAATAAAAAATAATAATATTTAAAGAATGCAATATAAGAAATAGTAAAAAATTGATTGTATATAAATTTAAGGGTAATTTTTGTCATTTATAAAATAAAGTAGGGATAAAAAAGATAAATCAAGCATGAAATTTATGTGGGACCACAACTTATGCTTTTGTAGCTTTTAAAAGCTCCTCCTCCCCAGCTTTTAAAAATTCAGGAATTTGGGAAGTGCTTTGGATAAAAAGCACTTTAGTTTTTTTTACCAAACACCAACTTCAAAATTTATTGACATATATAGGTTTTAAAAGTGCTTTTGAAAAAAAAATAAGCATTACCAAACTTAACCTTAGATTAATTAATTAAGAAAGCCAACTATAGTGCACATGCCGCAAAACCGTATACGAGACTCCAATTGAATCAAATTTTTTTGTTTCTCTAACAATTTTCTCTCCCAAACTTGCTTCTCTTGATTTCTACTCCCAAATTCTCCTAATAAATTCCTACCGTTTTCTCCCAAAAATTCTCCCCTTTTGCTCATGAAATAGCCCTCTATTTATAACTCTCTTCCATTAACAACTACCTTAGAATTAAAAAGACCTAAATCCGATGGCTCGTATTAAAACCTAGATACTCTTCCAAATGAAATCCTTAAAAATCATTTTAATTTCTTTTACTAAAAATGCCAAAATATCATTTAATACAAGATCTTATTAAAATGGAATGACTTGCGAACAAGGCTAAGCTTAAGTGTCGACATTTTTGCTCACTTTGTTCATGGGGTGGACGTCCAACTTTGGACTATAGATTTAGTGGATACTTGGTGTATTGTTTTTGGACCATTATGTTGCACGTCCATAGTGGACTTCCTGACTAGTGGAACTGGTTTACGGATTATCATTTTTTAGCTCAAGTTTAACATCTAGCAAAGGTATTTTCTGAAGATACGATGTATTTTGGGATAGCAGAAACAGCAGCTAGACGGTACTGGAAAAATATAGGGGAATTTTGGTTTAGTCACCATGATAGGAATATGTATATCATTAAATTTGAACGGGAGGCTGATAAGAAATTTCTATTGAAGAAGAAATATACATCTTTTAATGGATATCTTGCTCTGCTGCATCATTGGGATCCATTAGTTGATGTAGATAATCGTAATTGGAATCTGATTGGGATTCAATTTGAGCTTCGGAATTTACCACAAGAATATCAAACAAGGCCATTAGCAGAGAGACTTGGTGGTTTTGTGGGTACTATTTTAGATATAGATCCGCCAAATGGAATTCCTACAGCTGAAAAGAAAGTGACTGTTACGGCGCTAGTTACAGTGGATACTCCATGGCGTAAGAGTATGACTGTGGAGAGAATTAATGGAGCTGAAGCCAAAATTGTGTTCTACTATCTCAATCCCCATTCAAACTGTGCCCTCACTGTTATGTAGTTAATCACAACAAGAATCAATGTGTCATTGACTTAAATTTGTAACCAGCTTAATAGATTTTTCAAAAGGAATCACTTAAATTTGAGACCAGTAAATTTGTAACCACTTAATAGATTTTTCAAAAGGCCTTCTCAGGGAGCTTCTACATCAACTTCCAGGTTTCACAACTATTGGTTTCTGTGTGTGCTAGTCAGAATACTGAGAGTATTATTGAAAGAGTGTAAGGGGGAGTAAGAGACTTAGAATGGAGGACCTGCACACTGAATCAGGGGTTGTTTTGACACCAGTACAAATCAGAGATACTCATGAATCACACGGATGTAACCCTGAAACTGATGAACAGGTTCGTTTTTCGCTCATCTGCTTTCATCAACTTTTTGTTACCAACTGTCTGTTGTTGTGTAGTTATGGGTATGCTTTGCTTTTGTTAGTCACTATTTCCCGAATTTTAGATCTTATTTGCTTGTTTTTTCAGTTTGGGTGTGTTGTTAGTATGAAAATTTTGGCATGGAATGTTCAAGGGATTGGAAATCCCTTGACTAAAAATCATTTAAAAAGTGAAATTGCTACAAATTCTCCAGATATTATTTTTTTGTCTGAAACTAGGACTGGAGAAAGAAGAATGAGGTTTATTCTCAACGAATTTGGTTATCCAAATTTTTGGGTTCAAAGCTCAATAAGTTTGTCCGGTGGATTGGCAGTTTTGTGGAAGGATGGTTTTCATATGGAAATTATCCAAGAAGAGGTAAAGCTTATCTCTTTTCTTTTAAAGACAGATGCTCCTGTCGATTTCTGGATATTGTCATGTATGTATGGTGCCTTACAGGAGCATGAAAATCTACAACAATGGTCTGCTTTAGATAGATTAGCTTCTGAGAATAACTATCCTTGGCTATTGATAGGTGATCTGAATATAATTTTACATCCATCTGAAAAGGAAGGAGGCACACACAAGCATAACAGAAAACATAACTTGCCAGTTCAATGTATCCGCAATCTAGGTTTAACAGATGTTGTCTGGTCAGGAGACCCATATACTTGGTCTAATCATCGACAAGGAGATTCTCTAATTAGAGTTCGGTTAGATCGTGCTTTGGCAAATACTATTTGGCATGCTAATTTTCCTTCGGCACAACTACATTTTTCCTGTAGGTTCTGACCACGCTCCTTTGTTATTAGTAACTGAGTCATCTGTTAGGAAAAAAGATAGGCCCTTCAGACTTTTCGAACATTGGTTAGGATACAAAGACTGTAAGACTATCATAGGGGCTGCTTGGAATAGGGATGTTCAACATCATGATAACATTCACAATAAACTTCTTTCTACTCGGATGCTTTAACTACTTGAGTCAAATTACTTTTGGTAGTATCCAAGGCGAATTAAGACAATCAAGCGTAAATCATTGAATGTTTGGTTAGTCAAAATCACTCGGTGAACTTACTCTCAATATAAACAATTGCAGTTAGAACTTGCTCATTGGTATGATATTCATGATCAACAATTGCGACAAATATCTAGAGATAATTATTTTGCTTACGGAGATCGTAACACGAAATATTTTCATGCTAGAGCAAACTTTAGGTGTAGAAGAAACCACATAGCATCTCTTCAGAACAATTTAGGTATGTGGTGTAAAGAGATAGATCAGCTTAAAAGTCTATTAAATAGTCATTTTCAACATATTACTACTTCCACCAATCATAGACACGATTTATAACTTCTAAATTTGATTCCTACTTGTATTTCTGCTGAAGATAATGAAATGCTCCTTAGAATTCCTGATGTGACTGAAATTAGAAGTACAATTGCTCAAATGCCTTCATGGAAAGCACCAAGACCCGATGGATTCCAAATTGGCTTCTATAAACATAACTGGGAAATAGTTGAATCTGATATTGTTTCTGTGGTTCAGAATTTTTTTAAAACTCATAGTTTGGACCCTAGATTTAATTCCACTTATCAGACTTTAATTCCCAAAGTGGAGTGCCTTGCTACTCCATCTGATTTACGTCCCATTAACTTATGTAATTCAACATATAAGATTATTTCTAAGCTTATGGTGAATCGAATGAAGCCAATCATATCTAAAATAGTTTCGCCATTTCAAGATGCTTTTGTGCCAGGTAGACATATCCAGGATAATATAGTTATAGCCCACGAGCTATTAGATACCATGAAAAAAAAGAAGGATAAATATAGGGTTGTAGCTATCAAATTAGACATGTCCAAGGCTTTTCGATAGACTCGAATGGACTTTTCTCATTGATGTTTTATCGAAATTAGGTTTTGCTAAAGAATGGTGTGATATGGTGTTACAATGCATTAGTACCCCAACTATCTATATACTTCTAAATGGAACTCCTTGTTCTTCTTTTCAGCCATCAAGGGCCTTCGTCAAGGTGATTGTTTGTCCCCGTATTTGTTTATTATTTGTATGGAGGCCCTGTCTAGGCTTTTTCTACATGCTAAAATTGCCAAGTTGCTTCATGGTGTTAAGCCTGCTAGAGTTGGACCATCTATCTCACATCTTTTTTTCGCAGATGATGTCCTCTTATTTCTGAAAGCTAAATCATCTGAACTTAGGTTTGCTCAAGACATTCTTTTGAGGTTGATCGCGCGCCCGGTCGAGTAATCAATCCTATCAAAGTCTTTTGTAGCTTTTAGCAAAAAAATTCCTAGGAGTCGACAAACGGAGATATCTAACATGTTACAAATGAACACTATGAAGCTTACTGATACATATTTAGGGGTTCCTTTGTTTCTCAATAGATCTAAGGTTTTGTGTTTTCAACCTTTAGTGATCAAATGCATAAACATTTATATGGTTGGCAAAAAAAACTCATACCTCAATCTGGCGGAGCAATCCAAATACGATCTGTTTTAAATTCGGTTGCTTCTTATCGATGTCATGTTTCCCAATTCTGACTCTATTTTAAAACAATTAGATACGCTTCCGCGTAAATATTGGTGGGGTCATCATCCAAAAAAGAGGGGTTTAAACCCTAAGGCATGGAAAGGTCCGTGTCTTCCTAAAAGACATGGTGGTATGGGTTTTAAAAATCTCCGTAAATTTAATTTAGCTATGCTTACAAAAATGGCATGGAGGCTGGTTACTCAATCTCAGAATTTATGTTCTCAAGTTTTGAAATCGAAGTATTTCCCAAAGCATAAACCATTACATACAATTGCTAGGAAGAAGGGTACTTGGGTTTGGAATGGTATAACTAGAGGTTTAGAAATAATTAGGAAATATCACATATGGGAGGTGGCTAATGGTCGGGATATAAGTATTTGGCAGGATAATTGGGTGGATATGAAGCCACAACCTCTCGTTAGGCCAACCGAGTATCATCTTCAAGATTATACTCGGGTTTACGAGCTTATAGATCCTTACCCAAAGCAATGGGACGGCTTTGCTCTAGCGAGTTGTTTACCCCTGCTCAAATAACACAAATTAGGTCCATTAGAATCCCTTACTCTGGGATGACTGTATTAGATGGTCACTTACTCAACAGTAATTTCTCTACTAAATGTGTATAAAATGTTATTAGCTAATCAATGTTCTCACTTGTTGTTCCTCGAAACAATGGCTCGGGTTATGGCACATGAATTTTTACCTAAATTCAAGTGTCTTCAAAATGTTCTGCCTTTAAAACCACATCATTTCAACTCAACATTGTGGAGAATGACCTTTGTCCTCTTTGTTGTTTATATCCACGAAACTTTTGATCACTTATTTTTTCATTGTGATTTTGCTAGAGCCATATGGTTTTGATTATGCCCACAATTTTTTCTTGTTCACCAATTTAATTCTCTCAGGGACTGGATTTTGCATTGGTTTGATACTAAGATTAGTTCTGATGCTCAGAAATTGTTTAATCTTTATATAGTTATTTTGTGGCGAATTCGGAAAGCACGTTGTAGTGCTAGTATGGAAAACAAACGCCAATGTCATGTAGTAACTATCCATCAAATCCAGATATTGTTGAGTCCGACTCAAACACGAAGCTCTATTTGAGCCTTGTAAACCTTTCCTTGCTACTGAACTATCTCTAATAGGCATCGTTTTCATTATTCAATCCGCATCAATACTCACGACACTTGTTTAATGTTTTGGATGCTTCCTTGGGGAAATTTTCTTCTTATGAAGGCGGTGGGATCGTCTTCTATAGAACCAATGGTAGATTTGCAGCAGCCAGGATCTTTGGCAAACAAGCGCGAAATCAATTCTAGAAAGTGAAGCTCATGCTCTTTTGTTGTTGAATGGGCACAAGATATGCATGTTCGAACATCACTTTCAACTCGACAATCTTGCACTTGTTAATGCTATCAATGGTGATATTTCTAACATCCCTTGGACACTTTTCTCTTATGTTCAATTTTGTAAAAACGGATTAACTTCGTTAGGTAGTTCACTATGTAAATATGTGCCGCGTAAAATGAATGAAGCAGCAGATGTTTTGTCTAAGTTAGCTAGGAAATCCCATGTATCTAGTGTTTATGATAACACACCCCCTGTATGTATTAAGGATAAGCTGCTTCCTATGTTGTAATCTTTGTACTCTGTTTCCGTTTGGTTTTAATATAATGTTACCTTCAAAAAAAAAAAAAAAAAACCCGTTTTGGTATCTACCTCATGACCATGATTATAGGCCTCCATCCCACTTAATATCTAAGACCGTTTCAGATACAATACTGCGACAACATTCGTGACCGTGCAAAATTTGGGTGTCTACAGCTTCCAAAGTAAAATCAAAAGAGAATCACAACTGAACCACAAGGTAGTCCAAATTTGAACCACAACTACGTTTACGACTCTTAGTTCGAAGTCGTAGTAAATCGGGGACCTTCTGCAACCCCCCTTCCGCAACCCTTCTAAAAGTGTCGTCGTAGGTCTACTACGACACTTGTGGGGGGTTGTCAAAGTATGTTTTTCCCGTAGTGACTACACATTAATTCTCCCCTTTTCTGTCAATAAAATTGGCAAAGGTATGAAAACTAGTGGGATCCTAATGAAATTTCCATAGAGACATTTCATGACCAAAAGAAAGCACATATCAACTTTTTAGATGCCATCATATAGCCGAAGCTAAATGCATTCATAAAGGAGTTTATAAAGATACAAGATAACCCCTATAATATTCCACAGCCGCACTCCCCACAAAGATTTGGCAATTAAGCACAAGTTCAATTAAGAACTCTCCCCATAAAATGTCATTCCCCGAAAAAAGAACAACAAGAGCGACCTTACTTTCACAAGAAAAGAAGGATTTCTTTGGACATAAAAAATCACATACAAATATGATTTTGAATCCAAAATACTCAATTAAATTAACCACAAGAAAACCCATGATTAATTTAATCGGAAATGCTCAACATAAGAGAACTTATGGAGCCGCACAATATATACATATATATGGATCATGGAAGATCAATACTGCGGAATAGACAAGGATTCATTCTATTTTCCATCACTATTTGCACAATGACATACAATAGACATAATCCTCGTAAACAAAAGTTCATCCTATCTTCCATCAATATTTGCATAATGACAAACAATAAGCTTAAACTTTTGTAATGTCAAAAGTTCATTCATTCTTTTATCAATACTTGCATATCGACATATGAAAGACATAACTTTTGACAAAGTATGGGACAATCATAGTTCATGGACGCAAACACACATATCCCATAACAAATTGCAATATATAAAAGGGTTATTTAGTTTTTGGTACTTACATTTTGTCCAGAGTTAGTATTTGGTCTAATATTTGTCCAACTTAGGGTTTAGTACTTGAAAATAACGTTGAATTTAGTTGACTCGGTTAAATTTTACTTATGTTTAGAAAGTATTAAAATAAATAAAAAATCAAAATAAAATAGAAAATAAAATTAAACTAAAATACGAGTTTACTATTATAACCTCCACTTTCCTAACATTCACCCTTAGATTTTTTAGAACCTATCTTTTCACCTTCTCCAAACGCATTGTGTCTCATCCTTCTCATCCTTCTTCAACAAACAGATACAAACACCAAATTCAAAAAATTATCCCCCATTCATGATACAAATACCAAATTCAACAAACACATCTTGTTCCTACACAAACAGATACAAACACCAAATTCAAAAATTTATCCCCCATTCACAAACCCTAATTTACCACTACCATCACCACATACATTTGTTCACCACTTCAACTAATTCTTTCCATAAAACCCATCAAATATCTTAATGAATCATTTTCTTCCAGTAACTTCTCTTCTCAAATAATTGGGGATTTTCAGATCCCCAAATCAACCGTCAATTTCTATATTCATCAATGGGTTTTTCAGATCCCTAAATCAGCCATCAGTTCCTTTATACATCTCTAGTAAGTTTTGGAGATAGAGTTTCTGGTCTTTAAGGTATCTATTGTACTGGTTCTCATTTACAGAGGTGATTTTCTTATTTTAGTTGGCTAAGTGAATCAATTTTGTTCTTGGGTGATTAGGGAATTTATAGGGAAATAATGAAAACTCGTAGGGTGATTTTTAGTGACGATTATAATTTGAAATAAGAAAATGGCGGTGAGTAAATTGTCTACAGCTTTGTTAATGATTATTGGTGATGGAAATAAAGGAAGCAAAACAAACCAGTTGAAGAAACCAGCTTGATAATGGCGGAGGGAAATAAATGGGTTTTCATGATACGTGTAATGGGGTGGTTTAATTAATGTAGTATGGATCTATCATCTGGACCGTCCTTTAGTTTTGTGACTTTTTTTAGAGTCGTTAGATCATAGGCCATATCAGGGGTAAACTTGTAAACTCTAATGATACATTACACAAAATTAATTAAACTTTGGTCATAAACGGTCAATAGGGGTCAACGTTATTTTCAAGTACTAAAACCTAAGTTGGACAAATGTTATACCAAACACTAACTTTGGAAAAAATGTAGGTACCAAAAACTAAATAACCCTATATAAAACCATAAAGATTAATACTGCAAAAATCATCTTCCAAACAACTTTAGAATTTAAACAAATAAACCTAAAAACAATGAAGATGAAAACGTTGGACATAGCTATGTGTAATCACAATAATGGCTATTCCAAACTCTAGTTATTCTTCTTAAAAAACACAAGAAATAAAATTATCATCATAAGATTTACTAGACATAATAAAATCAAAGTTCATTGAGAACCTCATACCTTTCAATGAATCCATCAAAGAAGGTATCACTGATTTCTTTTACTCTCTTGACCGTAGACACTCCATGTTCGTGAGTTAGAATACTAACCTTACGATCAACAACCCGAGCAAGTTTTCTAGCCTTGACACAGTCCATGATGAGCTTCTTTTGATTCCGTATCAGAATATTTTGATTAGCAAGGATTCTGGCCTGACCATCTAAGAGTTGGTTATTTTGCAGTTGAAGATTGCAAGCTCGACCTTTGAATCATTCTGAAAACGAGTTAATCCTTGACAGAATCATCAATTCAGGAGTTGTGATCCTTTCTTGCAAGCATATTTTTTAGAACCAGCTCTTGAATTGACTCACGTCCTTGAGTGTCTTCCTCCATATTAAGATGCATAATCTCTTGAGATTTTGCAGAGTTCTCCATATAATTTTTTTTGTTAGGGATGGAATAACACAATATAGAGTATATATATGTGTGTGTGTGTGTGTTTGTAAACATGAGAAAGAAACTCTTGTTATGGAAACCCTATGAACTCACAAGAGAAGGACACGACGTTTGTGGACCGGCAGCAATAAAAACACAAACAACACAAAAAAATATTGTACAACACACATGAGCATTTCTCAATCATCATCCTTGCACCTCTAAAGCTAGAAACAAGGATAAGGATACCTGGAATCAGGTGGTAGAGTGAGAAGTAATCCCACTACGATCATTGAGGAAGGATTTGTACACATCATCTGAATGTTTTACCTTTGTGTTATTTGCCTTTCTTCGGTTGAATTTCATCCCAAATGAGTAGGACACAACCTGTTTAACATCTGCGTCAAAAGGATTTCTCTAAGGACAAAATCTAGGACCTCTTGAGATTGGTTCAAGAGGATCAGGATACAGAGAGATCCATTTCCTAGACTTAGATTTACCAGACTCATTCTTATAAACACAGGGAATGTGTTCATTAGTGGAAAAAGAATTTATACCATTGAGATGAACTTGTAACCTGTGACGATTTCTAGAAGAGAGACCATTTTTATAAGGTTTCTGGTATTCTGTGGGCACGAAATTCACTGTAGATGTCGTCAGACGATTTACTCCATTGATAGTAGAAAGAAGCAAATTATGGAGATTAGAGATTTGTTTCCTCCTGACAAAACAATGAATAACATAGTGATTCTTTTTCCCACAGAATTAACAAGTTCGTGGAGGAGAAACAATAACTGGAACCTGTTTTAAATTCATAGCCGTATTAGAAGTTTACAAGTCATGTAAACCTTTCTTGACAAAACCTTCTTTTGGAAAACATCTCTTCATGGGATGTAATTCAGACTGAGGATTAGTCGGTACAGAAGTGTAGATGGTGGAATTTCAACAAAGGGCAAAACCGTAAAATCATGATGCATGTTTCTGACACGGCTTTCAGGAAAGCGACGATTCATATTTTATGAAGCCATGATGAATATGTTTTTCGAAAAGCCTCCACTGGCTGAGCGTTCGATCCCTGGCATTTCGTCGTGCCCTCTATGTAGAATAACATAATTGGGCAGTTCTCCGTAGATTGAGAATAATAACGCCTTCAAGACGTCGATGATACTCAATATTCCCTGACTACATGAGAGAGACCCCCCTCTACATAGAAGAACGATTGGGCAGTTCTCCGTAAGATTGAGAGCAATAACGCCTTCAGGACGTCGGTGACACTCACTGTTCCCTGACTATGTAGAGAGATCGTGTATAGATCCAGGCGGTTCTCCATAAGATTGAGAGCAATAACGTCTTCAGGGCATCGACAACACTTGTTGATTCAATGACTATACGCAAGAGATTAAATTCTACCGTGACATTCACCACTGAATTCCTAGAAGACAATCTATCTTATCTCATTGCTCCTATTTCATGATCGAAATGGTAATAAATAAATATATTACTCCGATTTCATGATCGAATCCACGACTGATCTCATGAAATGGTAATAGATATTACTCTGATTTCATGGTCGAACCCACGGCTGGTCTCATGAAATGGTAATATCACCACTTATTTTATTACTCCGATTTCATGGTCGAATCCACGATCCCATGGAATGGTAATACTTATTTTATTATTCGGAATTCATGGATGAATCCACGGTTGATCCTATGAATTGATAATAAAAAACTACTCACTTTTATTACTCAGTTTCATGAATCATTCTCCACTGAATTTCATAAATTAGTAATAAATACTCAATAATCGGGCATCTGGACTACCACTAAGTAAGCCCCATAAAATGGTGCAAGTGTACTGGAAAATGATGCACGAACGAGCACCCAAATGCGCGAACGCACATCCAAAATATGGACAGATGAGGAATCCCGCACAAAAAATGAGAGAGAAAATAATAATATTAAAATAATGGAGAAGCGCCCATGGGCCGGGCCTACCGGCCGGCCGGCCGTGCCCTAGCCGTGTCCGGTCCCATGCTTCCTCCATTATTTTTCCTTATTTTTGTTGTTTTCATAAACTCATGAAGACTTCTCCATCTCAACAACTTTCCTTGTTTGAGCAAAACTCATGGTTTCTCCATATTTTCGTGGTTTTCCTAATTTTGTGTAGTTTTACAAAAAATAATAATAGGGAAAGGTGTTGCGAGACCAGGCAACTTAGACGTCCGGTCATGCCCTAGCTGTGGCCGGTCCCGCACCTTGCAATCCCTAATCTTTCATAAATTGTTATTTTTCTCATCTTGTGAAATTCCCCAGTTTTAGCAAAATCATGGTTTCTCCATATTTTCTCAAATATTGCGCAAACCATGAAAAAGTCAAAAGTCAGCATGGTCACATGACCGACTAGGCTACTCACGAAAAATATATTAAAATATTATTATTTTTATATTCACAAAATATTGATCAAACGAGCATACTTGCTCATTCGAGCAAAATCGAGGATTTCAGTCAAAGATCGAACTCTTCTGAAAATCCAAAATATTGCTCAAACGCACATCAGAATATACTGAAACTCTCAGTACGGAAACCCGGACACATGGTAACACGTGCATGCCTTCTTGACCAACCAAGGTCATCCATAGGTCTTGCACAAAGCCGGTCCCACACATTTTCACACTTTTGACCTAATTTGCGCAATCGCTCATATTGGGTCCAGACTCTTCACAACCAACTCAGAGTTTGTGCAAACGCCCATCAACGGTCCCACGACCACCAAGGGCCGGTCTCATGCCACCTTGGTCGGTCTCTCACTTTTATATAATTAGGTTTTATCACCTAATGCTCAATCCAGCACTATTTCAATAAATGATGAAACCGACATTTAGTCGTCATTCCTTCACCAAATGGCCAACTCAGGACCCTGGTGTACGCTCGCTCAAGCAATTGGGCATCACATGGACGTCCATAGTCCCATGTGGTCGGTCCCTCCTTCGCTCATAACCTATTTTCAACAATTCGTCGACTAATGAGAAATTGATCAAAAATTAGGGTTTTCGAACAAACGCTCAACAAATCATTATTCTGTGAAGTTCAAACACTAAATAAATTTATGTTGATCCATCAAGAAACACACGGATTAATTATATAATATTCGGTAATCTACCAATATTTTAATTAATATTTTATTGGGTCACGTCACCAATAAATAAATAATTCGTCGAATTGAGCAATACTTGCTCAGTTGCTCGAATATTGAGCCACTATCAATATTCAGTAACTTATCAGTAATTCGTCGAATTGAGCAATACTTGCTCAATTGCTCGAATGTTGATCCAATCATCGATATTCAATAATTTGTCGGATTGAGCAATACTTGCTCAATTGCCCGACTATCAATATTTAGTAACTTATCGAATTGAGCAATACTTGCTCAATTGCTCGAATATTAATCCAATTATCAATATTCAGTAATTTGTCGAATTGAGCAATACTTGCTCAATTGCCCAACTATCAATACTCTCCGTTGAATCGAGCAATACTTGCTCAGATGCTCGAATTTACAATAATTGCACACGGCGGTATCAATATAAGAACTAACACGTTCAAATCCATGAATCATTTGAGCAATCGCTAATCATGCGCAATTCAACAAAAATTAGATTCACTATCTAAAACTAATAAAATACACGTCTGTCATGCAGACTCCACGATTCGTGAGACTTCAATCACGTCACATGGGGATATCACTTAGGGTTTTGGTCTGGCGGCCTACGACACGTGGATTCATCCACGATGAGAAATGTGAGTAAGTCGTGTAACGGTCGAAGGAGTTAGCAAAGTAGTGGGTGGACGGTTAACCAAGTCTTCGCACGACCTGAAACTGGTTTTACCACGATCTTACACTTTCCCACTCTTCATTCATGAAACCGTCATACTTACTGGGATCAATGTGTTCGTTATTATGACAATATAAATAAGTCTCTGGATCCACGATTGAACAACAACAAATTTTTCGAGCAATCACTCTCAGAAATTCCATCAATCGCCCAGAACTTATTCGAACTCCACAGTTCATCAAATTTGTTGAAACCTTCAACACATCCACAATCCTTGATCATCATTGATCCCACACAATTCTCAGCTTCCCTCCTACAGATCAACCCATCTCCCTCTTTGTGACCTAATTGACTCTGGAACGGCCATTGACTTGGTTTAGGCCGGAGTCCTATAGATTGATCTCTCGAATCTAAGCACTCCCTTTGCAGTGCATCTGTGTGAGGTTCAACAGTGTGTTTGGTCGAGGAGTTTCTACAACACGCTCGATTCTCCATTTCACTAAAAAACCAGCAAACCGTTTTTACCCATCCACAAGAAGAATTTATCCTTAAAACAGAGTTTTCCTTTTCCAAGGATTTGCACTGTTCATAGGCTAGAATAAGGGATGCACCTAGTTTCTCTTTTTCGACACGAAGTCTGTTTAGATATGATAAATGCGCCTCGATCAAACGTTTTTCTCTAATTGAATCTTCCTTGACAATATCCTCAAGAAAATTAATATTTTCACGCTGTATAATAGTTTCTTGAATAAGTTTTTCGATATTGTTAGAGAAAGACTCAATGATATTATAGAGTTCCCGTTCTCGACCGAGGGACTTTCCAAATTCATGAATGAGCTGAGCATGATTCTGAAAATCAATATCCTAAGTAGAATTTTTTGAGATTCTGGCGAGATCCATTTCAACTTTTGTGATAGTGTCAAATGTCTCATTAGAGGGACTGATATCAACATTTGATAGAACTACATTTCTACCTCAGGATTTGGAAGAATCAGCTAAGGAGTAATCCTTTGAGGTGATCCCAAAACATTAGGCATAGTTAAAAGCTTTGGAAGACATCTTGGTATGCGTATATGCCAGTGATGAGATTCTGTCCACAGACTCAGATTGCTACAAACACAGACTTGTAAGGTCTTTAAACGTGTTTGCGTGCTCTGATACCAATTGAAAAAGCGGGGGTCTAACAACCACACCCAATATTTCGCTTAGCAATTTGTACGGACAAACTCCAATATACTTTTTCCTCATCCACAGATTGGCGACCACAGTGGGAGATTAATCTCTCGGTTGCAATCTCTCATTTTCACAAATGGTTGATCTTAAATCAGGTTCAGTTACCAATCCTAACCCAAACAATGCTAGCACTATCAACAACGGTGGTACTCCAGAAACCGTTCCTACTTCTAACGATGGTGGTAATATTACTCCTCCACAAACCAATATCGGAAGTAATCCTCTCTTTGGTCGGTCTCCCAAAGAAATCAGAGATAATCCACCCACTATCGCCGATCTCATGAAAGTCCAGGAAGTTCTCGCTAAGAATCAAACTAATATGGATACTACTCAAAAGAAGCTATGTAATTACCTCAAAACTCTCACTGACAAGATGTCAAACAAAACTCAGGAGAAGGAAAAAGACAAGGAAATATCTCCAACTAAAAATCCCGAAGTTATTCTAGTCCCTGAGGATGATAAAGCCCGCAAAGCTGCAGAGCCTGAACCTGCCGGTTTCATCACCCAAGAAGACCTGAAACGTTTTATGGAGAATCTGGGAAAAGGTCATGCACCGTCCATGCACCGTCATCAACCTCCGTATCCCCCTGCTATACAAAGAATACTTATCCCAAAAGGTTACACTTCTCCAACGTTCACGCTCTATAATGGAACGGTAAATGCTCGAGAGCATGTTTCTCGATTCTTGGAAGCATTAGGAGAACATGAACACAACCATGTTGTCCGTTTGAAGGAGTTTTCAAAATCCCTGACGGGTAGAGCATATATTTGGTATAACAACATTGCAGGGAAAATAGCTAATTGGGGAGAAATGATTAATGCTTTCTACATGAAATACTTCTTTGTTTCTGAGCAAGTTACTCTTTCCGACTTAGGAAGGATGACTCAGAAAATATTGAAAATCCGAACGACTATCAGGATTCAAGCTTTGGATTGTCATGATCCTAATGTCACTGAGCAACAACTGGTGGATTTGTGCATCAATGGAATGATTCCAGTCTATAAAGCATTGTTGGAAAATCTCCGATTTCAAACCTTTTCAGAACTTCATGAAGCGGCCAAGAGATCAACCACTGCTCCAGCTTTATTAGAAAGAACCAAGACTGTCAAAGTCGAGGAACCGAACGCTCGAAGCAGCACCAACAAGCATTTAATCAACAAACAATACAATGCTGGAACTTACATGAATGTTACTGAAGGGAGTAAGAGAAAAGCTGAGACACAACAACATAAGAATGCTCTTCTGACGTCTCACCCTCCAAAAGCACAAAGGAATGACAACTAGGCTAGAAATGAATAATCACCAGTTCAACATCAACAGAACGATCAGGAAGTGTCTGACTTCCCTTTTCCCATTGAAGAAGTGATCGAACTGTTGGAAGTCAGGATCTAAGATGGTGTGATCAAATTGCCTCCCCGTCAAAAAGGAACCAACTAAAGAACAAATGGAAAATGCACGCTACTGCCATTTCCATAGGTATGTCAGTCGTCCAACAAGTGATTGCAGAACTTTGAAGTGCATATTTAAAGAAAAGGCCGACTCAGGGGAACTGGGGACTGAAGGAGTGCATAAAAATCCTCTCCCGATCAGAACATTCTCACTCTCTGAGCAGCCAGTCAAATAAGCAGTCCAATCCCTAATTGAGCATGCCTGTGAGTTGTTGTACTTATCGAAAGCTTAAAGAAATGATATGTTTGCTGCATTGAACCACATCGTGTCTGGGAAACGATTAGACATTCAGAGATACTCCTGAACCTCCGATGAACGGACAAGGAGATGTACGATTTGGGGACTTCTCACCATAGTTCATCTCAAAGGAAATGAATTCAAGCGAGCATTGGTTGACGTTAGCCTTTCTTTATTAACATTATCCCTTTGAAAACCCCCAGAGTTGCTGGCATCACTCGACTAGAAGCAACTCATGCTCTCATGTCAATCAGAGACCATGAAGGAATCTCCAGGGATGCTTACAGTTACATCATTCTCAAGATAAGAAATAATTCAACCTGGACCGAAACTAAATTTTTTATAATTAAAGAGGATCTGGGATATGACATGATTCTTGGGCGAGCGTGGATTCATGATGGAAAAGTTGCTATGATATCTTCACCTTCAGTTACACAATTCTCCGTTAAAGAAAGCTATGACTCGGAAGATGATCAACCGTTCGAGCATTTGGGAAAAGTCGAAGCCTTAATGGAACTCACAAAAAAAAACCGGGGAGAGCGCCCACGAAATCCGTCGGAAGGTTTCGCACTCAGGCAAGTCTTATTCCCCCTGATGCATATGTATTACCAACTTTCAAATATGCTACCCTAGTCCGGGGACTCAGTTCTGCTCAAAACCTAGGTATTACTAAACGTTATGAGTGGTTAGTCTCACCTCAGCAATACTTCGCCAAATGGTTAGATGCAGAACCTCTCCAAATCCATCATCTCACTAACACGTTCATTTCTAGGATAATGACTGAGTTTCACAATCAATATCCTAAATATTCTCCTTTGCACGAGTGTCCACATGTGCCACAAAATTGGAAAGCTCCACCAACATGGAATCCACGAGGTGAACCAACGAGAAAATGCTCAGGCACGAGCAACCAAACCTAACAAATTTCATGAAGGAGATTTGGTTCTTAAGGCAACTAGACGCAATTTGCATTCCACAAGTCGATTCTTGGAGACAAACGCTGCTTCGACATTTGAGGATACTATTTCAAATTGGTGACATCAAGGGAAAGACAAGTATACCGGTGATTCATGAGAATTGGCCCAAGATTTTCGATGCATGAAGCATTCATGCTTTCTTTGCTACACGCGTTGTGGGTGTTTTATGTCCAAGACAAACGCTCAAGACATCTGACATTTGCATCTTAGGATTTTCTTTTACCTGTAATTTCAATTTCTCCAAAATATTTGCAATACTTGCATCTAATATTTGAATTCAGAAATTTATCAAAAGTTCTTTTATTTAAGAAAATATCTATCAAATCCAAAATCCAAAAGAAAATCCTCGATCACAATAGTTAAGTTTGATAAATTCAAAACCAACCAAAAAAATCAAAACCAAAGTAAAATCTCACATCTCTAATCCTTAGAAGATTTGGAGAATTTTGGGATTTTCTACAACTTCTACATCTCTACACACACAATTCTTTCTTTTCTTAGGGAGAAGTTTAGGAGATTATGGAAAGAAAACTAAAAAAAAGCCATCAAAGTATGATTTACGACACGCTCTTTGTTGGATTCAAAATATTGAATCGGCATTCTCAAGACTTACCATGAATTCTTCCATTTACTAAAAGGCTTCTTTTGAGTGTGTGTCACCGTACGTAAATTCCGGGTAGAAAGCGGTAAAATACTACTTCCACGGCTTGGTTTATTTTGTATTTAATTTCTCTTTTCCGAGTAGGAAGAAAATATATTTTTATAAGAAAAGGAGCGGAAGACGTTTCTATTGGAGATTATGTCCAAAATATTAAAAGATGTGGGTTTCAAAAAAAGATCTTCAAACAGTCTTTTTTTTCATCAAAGTGCTTTCTTTCTTTATTTTCTTGTAAATTATCGTTGTTTGAGTTTTATAGCTACTTTGGAGTTCTTTTCATTTAGCGATTGATATATGGAGCCGGTTAGGTTAAGGGGCGACCCAATTTGGAGGGGAGTACTAAAATCCAAAATGATTCAGATGAAAATCCAGTTTAAGATGCGACGACACGAGAGAAAAGAGTTCTAAGGGGTATGAAGAACTGGGAAGGGCCTTTTATGATGCGATTCCAAGGCTGTTGCGGTTTATTCTGTCGATTGTGGTGATGTATGGAAGGGGGATACGGATGTGTTGGAAAATGGTTTGGTTGAGTTACAAATTTCGATTTGAGTATGGTTATATGTGGGATTGACATCAAGGGAAAGACAATTCTTTGGATACTTTGTTGAATCCGGAAGAACAATGGGTTTGTGAAATTGTCTTTGTGATCTCATGAGAATTGGTTTGGCCCAAGATTTTCGATGCGAGGAGAAGATGAACATGATCTTTGTGAAATGGGTTTTATGAAGGGAATGAATGGGTGAATGAAGCAAACTTAGATGTATGCTGGGTGTTTTATGTCCAAGACAAACGCCATCAATCTTAGATTTTCTAAGTTTACCGTTAGTCCTAACGGAGGACGGACGGAATATTAGTCAATTTCTCCAAAATATTTGATCCCGATTTTTGCATCTAATACTTGGGCTAGGAATTGAATTCAGAAATGGAAGTTATGCAAAAGGAAAAGTTCCTTAGAAGATTTGGAGAATTTTTTAAGAGTTTTCTAAATATCTACGCATCAAACTCCATGAGTAGTTAATTTATTGATTGAGGAAAATCCAAAAGAAAAATCCTAATAGGAGTGATCTTAAAGACACTCATGATTGATTGATAGATTGTTTAGAGTGCACGCTAAATTGATTTGTTAATTTAATCTAAAGCAGAACTCTTTACATAGTAAAACCAACCAAAAATCAAAACCAAAGTAAAATCATAAAACTTAACATCTCTCGTAAGTTTAGGAGATTATGGAAAAGAAACTTTAAAGAAAGATTAATAACCATAACTTTAAAGTATGATTTCTTTATCTTTTAATTGTTTTTGTTTATTTTATTTTGCTTTTTACACCCCCCTTTCGTGACAATTTTTCTCCACGTGCTCCTCGTGGGATCGACTGATCAATTGATTGCAACGACCGCATCAACTTTGGCTTTCCGACTCCGGCTTTTGGTCAGCTCTCGGCAATCTCGGTCATTTTCTCCATCACGGCATCACTAGTAAAAGGGATGTTCTTCAATACTGCTTCCTTGATGGTGTTGATCTTCTGACGAAGCCACTTCAAGTTAAAGCCAAGTCTCTCAGAATTCTCCAAGTTGTACTCCCAATCAAAGAGTACATCTCGAGTCATAGTATCTCTGGCCCTGTTTCGTATATCATCTATAACACGCAATGTGTTTCCTAATTGCATTGTCAAGAAGTAAATACGTTCAGGATCTCTCGTAACAACAATATGACCGTACATCTTCCACAATTTCTCATACATATTGGCATACCCAGTGGGAACGTGATAGACACATTTTTGTGTCTAAGTTGTCCTCAATTTTATGTATTGTTGGTACTCAATTTTGTACTTATTATGGTATTTTATGTGTTTATAGGTATTTTTGGAAAATAAACATTTTTGGAAAATTCGGCTCGAAAAGTTGATTAAGGCACCCGGAGGACATGTGTTATTCGGACTCCAGCAACAGATAAGGGGCGACCACTTGGATAAGGGGTGACTTTCTTCTCAAATTCAAATTTTCAAAATTGGCGGGAAAATAAAGTTTATCCTTTGTCAAATTTCAATCAAGAATTCGGAGGTGTTATAGGGAGACTAAATGGCTGAAAATTTATGGGATTGTTCCTGGGACATATACAAAGCTATTACAAGTGTTTTGGTAGATCAAATTTGGCTGAAAAATCCGTGAGAATAAAACAGGGCAGCACTTGCATGAGAGGAACAGTTCACGGGATTGCATGAGTTTTGGAGAATTTAAACGTGTTCTGCTCATGTATGATGACTCGAGCAACACTTTGGACCTTGAAAAAGATAAATAAGGAGATTTTGCAGCTGTAGAAATGTGTGAGAAGCTAAATCAGGTAAGAAAATATTCCCAGAATATTTTCTTTACTGCCCGAGTTCAATGAAGAATATTGAGAATTATGGCGTGATTAATGAAGCTTAGGAGTATAAATATGCTTCTGGGATCACAGAAGGGGGGATGGAGAGCTTGGGGATAGTTTAGAGCAACAACAGAGTGAGAATCGAGAGTTGCAGAGAATACTTTTCTGCTGCTGCTTGGAAGAACACGAAGAACATAAGACGCACATGAGACAGTCGTTCATGCTACAGTATAAACGACTGCCAACCGTGGGTCGCAGAGCTACATCAACAAGCAACAGTTTATTATTATCGTTCTCGGTAACAGTGTTTTGCAATAATTATAAACGTTGCAAACACCCGGTTTTCAATATTTATTCCATTTTCACCTCTTGTAAACACTTTTGAGCAATAAAAATTTATTCTAAGTGTGTTTGCAATATGCGGAGCTAGAACCCATCACTGGGACAACGGAGGAAGCAACTTTTCATGATTGTGGTAAATGAATTAATTCTTTATATGACTTTTTGCATATATTTAATTGTTTTATGATTTCTATTAATTATTTGTTATTTTGTCTGATGTCGCATGCTTAGTTTAAATTACTTTTGATGCATCATGCTTACGACTTACAGATAATGTTTTATGAAATCTATTTTTTGGCAAGGAATTAGAGTCACAACTTCTTTTGCTTGAGCTATATTGTCTAGAGTTAATGACTGAACCACAAGAATATGAAAAGTAGTGAAATCCTGCGTCTTAGTGACTCTTCATCATGTGACAATATTTTGTGTACATATCCTCTTTATTTTCGTTATTTAGTTTTATAACAAATTCTCAACAAGTCCGAGTGAACGACAACCTTTCTTACTACAACATCATTGAAAATAACCATCAATTTTTGGCGTCGCCGCCGGGGACTTGTGTATAGATTTTTTTTTAGGTTTTATTTTTGGTCTTTTTTACGCCTTTTGGTATTTCTTGTTTGTTTTCAGATTTGGAACTGAGCTAAAGAAAAAGGGAGAAAGCGCTGAAAACAAAAGCGAAGCCAAAGAAGGAAAGAAAAGAGGAATCCAAAAGGAGTGAAGAAGAAGATTTTGTATATTATTATTATTATTTTTTTTTTAGAAACTATAATTAGGTATTTTTTTTTGGACTTTTGGACATTATTATTTTTAAAACCCTAAGGAAGGGTTAATTTAAATATAAACTGCACAGGGAAGGACGGCGATTGACGATCTTGTCTCGGCCCCTCGGGTTCGTACACCGACATAGAAGTCGGTGCCCGAGTCGACTTCAACGGTTCATCCCCGTCCGGAACAGGAGGTAAGAATTCTAAACACCCTTGAATCCTGTCGGCGGGTTTCTTGGATGATTTTGTATGCATATATGTTGAGGTATTGAATACTATTTGCTTTAGTTTCCTAGTAAAGGGCAAGGAATGGCCATACAAGATAAGGGTTCGGATTTCATCACCGTTCTCTTCTTGCCCGCCTTAGGAAAATGATACCAAACGCGAACCCAAGCTTAAAATATTGACTAGAACGAGACCGATAGGGTAACGAGCTTAATAGGAAAATCGTTCGAAAAATATTGGTTACTCTTTTGAGCATACTTCTAAGTTCATGATGGTTTCTGTAAGTTGAATGCGTGACTGCACCGCCTTGTAATGCGGTGAGGCCTTGGGTATCAAAGCTCCATGCAACTTCCCTCGCCTCTATTCAACTTAATTTGACTCGGATTGATTCCATAGGGGTTTGCTTAAATTGTAACGAATTCCCTTTCGAAGGATTAGAAGCTGGTCTAGAAACAATCTAAGTGGAGCCATCATGCTTTTTGTTTGCTAGAAATTAGTAGGTTTATTTTGGTCGAGTCAGCCTTGTTTGTGCTTGTGTAGAATTCCCTTGCAGTTAGGATGTCAAACTGGTATTATAATAGCCATCACAATGAATATGAATATCCAACTGAACAATATGGACATCACTTTTTTATGACCATAGTGTGAATAGTGGTTGGGAGCATCCACCTTTTCAAGGTTATGGTTCATACCATGGTGAGCCCAATTACTATTCGCATACTCACCAGTCATATGAGCAAAACAATCCCTCTATTTCTCTATAAGAGGCTTTCAAGAGTCATTCCTTATTTATGAAGGAAACCTTAAATATTCCAGATGAGTCCCCAGAGCAGTCAACTAGGATGTCTTTAGAAGAGACTCTTAAGCAATTTACTAAAAGTACAAATAGGATTGTCGAAAAACTTGCTCGAAATAATCTTAATTTCCAATACAGTGTTTCCAATAATACCCATGAAAATGAGGATATTTATTTGCATAACCAAGATGACGAGGTTAGAAATGGTAACACTACTTGTTTAGATGAGGTTCAACCATTTTCATGTTATGATTATGATGAGGATAGTGTTGATGAAGAATTTAAAATATGTAGGCATTGTGATCAGGAATTTGTTACTCCGATTGAACTTTATGATGATAGTACTATTTCTGGTTCAAATCCCAATAATTTTAATGATTATTCACCTATCCGAAAGGATGAGGATTCGACTAGAGATGCCACCGTTTTAGACGATGTAGTTCATGATCCTTTAGCCTGCAATATGTTGGATAATCCATTATTTGATGTGCCTATAAGTGAATCGGAGGAAGTAACTATGATTAACACCTTAGTTAACGAGCCTTTACTAGAAACTTTCACTGATAATCCTTTATATGATTGTGATGATGGTTTAGAGGAAAGAGTTTACCACGAGAATCTTGTTTTAGAGTCTAGTGATTTAGAAACACTAGTCTTAGAAGACGATAAACTCGTAGAGATGAGTAAGGATGCATTACCTGATAATAACTTAGAAGAATCAATTGACCATTTTCAGGATTTTGATGTTCTAGAAATCAGGGAAATTGTGACTAGTCTATCTAGAGACATTGAAAACTCTAAGTTTGGGGGTGATTATCACTCTCCTAGTGCCTTACCTTTAACTCTCAGAAAGTCCCCTCACTTAGGACTGGACATCCGTGCCTCAACCATTTTACAAGATTATCTTCATACACTTTTTCCTGAACCTAATTGTGTCCATAAAAAGTTCGGTTGTTGAAACCCATCCTCTGGTTAATGTGGTTAACCAGGCTATGATACCACGATTGACTTTGTTTTCCCACCAAAAACCTTCCTTCCAATTGTGGGAACGTACAAGATTCAGGTGTGTCAATTATTAAGTTTTGAGACTAAACCTAATTACTTTAGGATATTAGGGTCGACACATTTGCTTAAGAATGACCACCATCGTGGTCAACCGTGTGATTCAAATCGATTGACTTAGAGGATCCCAGGTTATTCAAAGTTATTTTTATGTGCTTCTAAGTTCTTAGTTGAGTATTTCCAGACTCTAAAACCCGATCTTCAGGATCCTTCCCTTGAGGAAATCCAGCCGATGAAAACTTTTTATCTAGACCCTTTTATAGAGATTGAACTCGAACCACAACTAGATGTAGTTGTCTTAAACAAAAAAATAGATAAGGGTGTGTTGGATATCTTCCAGTCATTGCTTGATCTACTCTTCTTGTGGTTAGCACTTTTTTGATCCAGATGAATTGCAGTTATTCCGACTATTGCTATATGATTCTTCGAGGTGACTAATCCTTTCAAATATCTCGGTTCAAGACTTTAAACTTAGCACTTCTTGGGAGGTAACCCATGCTCTTGCAACACAAGTAATATTTTCCTTAACTCTTTTCTTCAGTGGTAACAGTTTCTCATTGTTCATGCTTTTAATTTCATCTTTAGAACATTGAGGACAATGTTAGATTTAAGTTTGGGGGTATGGGAGAAACTTTTTAGTTGCAATAAATAAACTCCATAGACTAAAAATTTATGCTTATTAAGGTTGGCACTAACTAATCTAAGTGGATGGGAAGATCTTGGTTGTAGGAGTTGAGGAACCAATCTGATTAGATGGAAACATCTAGAAGAGTCTATTCATAAAATCACAAAGCTCAGATGTTAGAAAAGAAAACATGGTAGTTTCGCCATATCCTCGTGATGGAAACATCGAAAGAATCCTGATCACTTCTTTTTTTCTTTTTACCATTGCTAGGGTGAAATAGAATGGCTGAGCTAAAAAAAAAAAAAAATTGAGACCAGACCATCAGACCAACCGGAATAAATTCAATAAAGTCGACCACTGGTGCCCTTGTATATGCCAGTTGTGTTGACCTAGAGTTAGGATTATCACCCGCTGGTTCCCTTGTATATGCCAGTTGTGTTGATATTAGTCAGACCGGTATCTCAGTCCATTAGGATAGGTTCACCTTAGTCAATATCATCTACTTTTTTCTCTAAAATATTAGGAGGTGTTATAGGGAGACTAAATGGCTAAAACATTATGGGATTGTTCCTGGGACATATACAAAGCTATTACAAGTGTTTTGGTAGATCAAATTTGGCTGAAAAATCCGTGAGAAGAAAACAGGGCAGCACGTGCATGAGAGGAACAGTTCACGGGATTGCATGAGTTTTGGAGAATTTAAACGTGTTCTGCTCATGTATGATGACTCGATCAACACTTTGGACCTTGACAAAGATAAATAAGGAGATTTTGTTTTGTAGAAATGCGTGAGAAGCTAAATCAGGGAAGAAAATATTCCCAGAATATTTTCTTTACTGCCCGAGTTCAATGAAGAATATTGAGAATTATGGCGTGATTAAATGAGGCTTAGGAGTATAAATATGCTGCTGGGATCACAAAAGGGGGGATGGAAAGCTTGGGTATAGTTTAGAGCAACAACAGAGTGAGAATCGAGAGTTGCAGAGAATACTTTTCTGCTGCTGCTGGGAAGAACACGAAGAACATAAGACGCACAGGAGACAGTCGTTCATGCTACATTATAAACGACTGCCAACCGTGGGTCGCAGAGCTACAACAACAAGCAACAATTCATTATTATCATTCTCTGTAATAGTGTTTTGCAACAATTATAAACGTTGCAAACACCCTGTTTTCAATATTTATTCCATTTTCACCTCTTGTAAACACTTTTGAGCAATGAAAATTTATTCTGAGTGTGTTTCCAATATGCAGAGCTAGAACCCATCACTGGGACAACGGAGGAAGCAAATTTTCATGATTGTGGTAAATGAATTAATTCTTTATATGACTTTTTGCATAGATTTAATTGTTTTATGATTTCTATTAATTATTTATTATTTTGTCTGATGTCGCATGCTTAGTTTAAATTACTTTTGATGCGTCATGCTTACGACTTACAGATAATGTTTTATGAAATCTATTTTTGGCAAGGAATTAGAGTCACAACTTCTTTTGTTTGAGCTATATTGTCTAGAGTTAATGACTGAACCACAAGAATATGAAAAGTAGTGAAATCCTGCGTCCTAGTGACTCTTCATCCTGTGATAATATTTTGTGTAAATATCCTCTTTATTTTCGTTATTTAGTTTTAAAACAAATTCTCAACAAGTCTGAGTGAACGACAACCTTTCTTACTACAACATCATTGAAAATAACCATCAGAACGCTGAATCCGCCAACAGATACATGATACGAGAGTAAAGCACCCTAATGGAGGCTCACAAATAATCCATGCATTGGGATATTCGTTTATTATTATACGGTTCTCGACTACTGGAACATCCTCTATGGTAATTGCAACATCTTCTTCTGGGACAGTCTCTTTTGTTCTTGGCTCGGTTTCAATAGCAACCGGAGTCTCGGTTTCCTCCACGGCTTCAGCAGAGATATTCTCATAACCCGTAGGTGCAGAGCTGATGATGTCACTGCTTTGATTCACCATATTGCTCGAATCACCAACATTGGTTCTGGTATTCTCAACTTCAGTATTCAGCGCCTGATACGAAGATTACATAAGATTAGGAGGATTCAAGCATGGGGATCAAAGGAAATCATAAAATCTAGCATGTAAGTGAACTAACACTATCTAAGTTCTTTATTATGCATCAAAGACATGGGAAAATGGTGTGGAAGTCATGAAACACGTTTTTCGACAAGCTCGTCTGAAGAAGTTTTACACTGCCCTGTATAAACGGCAAACTGGGAGTAATTGGTAAGGAATCTAAGGTTGAGTCATACACCTTTCTCTTCGTTCGGGTGTTTTCTATAACATATCAAAATTTTATAGTAATCGGATAAACGAGTAAGGAGTTCTAGCCAAAACATTGGACTACATGCTAGCTGAAAATTTCCTGAAAGTCTTCTGGAAGTTTACTGTTTCGCTGATTTCAGCCCCTAAACATGCTCAAAACTCTAAAAGCTTCTATAAAAAGCTTGGAAATTTCGTGGGCATAAGGATACATGGGCAGATCGCGAAAATCTGACATCGTATGAAGATTTTATGGCGTTTTTGATAAAAGGCTGAGTTCTGAATTTTCTGGTGACGTATTTTACTAAAGTTTCTTCGTTCATTCGTATGGATTCTCAATTATTCAACCATAAATCCTACACTTGTATGAAGATAACACAAAATGGATACTTACTTGAGGAGTCTCCAACTCATTCGAAGGGTTAACATGGTCGACATCAACATTGGCAGCACCATTATTTCCAGTCAGTCGCGATTCTTGAGGATTCTCTTTCTCACTACTATTCAAAGACGAATGAATAGCATGACTGTGTTGGATTTCCACAACAATCTCCTCCTGGATCCATCAACAATAATCATCATTATTTCATTCAAGGAAATGCTGAAATCGCTTACATGAAAGGATACTCACATCGACCTCTCCGTCGATGCTCGATTCCTGAATTGTTCGTATTGAGGAAAGATGAAGACCGTCAATAACCGATGGAGCAAAATTCTGAAACCAATTAACATCATTCTTTTGGGATCCTAATTACATGGACAAGAAAATCGCAACGATAAGGAAAGTGTTAACAACTAACCAAATAAGCAGTCGGGGACTGCGTACTATTTGCTATCATTCTGTAATTCACCCTGCTCCTGGTTTCTCCACCCTGGGGTCTGTGTTGCCATTCAGAGAAGTCTACAGGAATTTGAGGTCTCACAACACGACCACCCTACAATGAGTTAAACAATTAAAGGTGCAATTACTATGCTTTTACCAAAAATCATAAGAAAATATTTACTTGTGAAGATTCTGGAGATGTTTTTCTTTTATCACCACTAGAAAGAGGTTTCAACCGTGGGTGATCCAATAGTGTTTTAGCAGAAGGAAACACTCGTGTAGGAGATTTAACATCCATCACAAACTTATACAAGCGCTCAAGTTTTTGATTCCAAAACTCTGCATAACCTGGAGTTACCTAAATATCCCGGTCGGTAAAATAAGACACATAATCACTCCCTTCCACATGTGTGTTATCTAAATGAGCCTTCAAATACTCAACCGATGGTTTATTCATTCGATGACCTGGAGTACACTGATCGAGACCCATTTGTCGAGCTGCTCTGTCAATATTATATTCTTCCACCTGAAATTCTCCTTGCATCACCGACACTATATAACCAAGAGTGCAACTCAGCATAAAAGACTTCTCTCCATCACTCAACCCAGTGCCAGACTTCAAGGTGATGATCTCTTTAGTATCATTGAAAGTGACCAATTATGAGAAGAAATGAGGAACTATCGTCCAGGGACGAAAGTTGAACTCAGACTCAGTGTATAAAATGTTGATGAGGCGTGTCTTTGTTCGTGGTTGCTTTGTAGACCAACGCATAATCCTAGCACTATTTTTCTCAAAGATGGCATGACGAGCGTCAACATTGGGTCCTTGTAAGACCCTACGAAGAGTTGGAGCATATTTTTCAAGGTGCTCCCACATTAAAGCTTGGAGAAACATGGTATTTGCATATGTTTCGATTTTCATGAAGCCATCAGAGACACTGGAGTCCATAACTAAGGAGTCTAAGTTGGAAAATAGAGAACCCAAAAATAAACTACCAATGGGAAGCTTCTCACCTTTAGCCATATTTATGGCGAAAGGTATTATAAATGGCTTCAACAAATGTCCATTATCTTCAAGAATGTCTCTGGAGAGCCACAAACACAAAAAAGAAGCAATGGTTAAATTACTGCCAGCAGGTTCTTCAGGAACTCCATCTCTTGGCCACCAACATCTCAACCACTCAGCATAGCAAGTTTTGGATGACTCATTGAATTTGTGCATTTTAGCTTCCAACACGCTAGTCATCGCATTCTCCTTAGCTTAGGGCTCTTCAGGGAAGTTGCCAGTAATTGTAAGATGCAACAGAACGACTACATCTTCCAAAGTGATAGTGAATTCTCCCTATCTGCATATGAATGTGTGAGTAGGAATGCACCAACGAGCAAGCAGAGCCACCATACCTGGTATGTCGTGATTGGTCACTAAATCCCCAGTCGCTTGAATATCTCGTGTCACTTGTGCATGATCCAACATAGTACTTACATGGCTATAGCCCAGCATGTGACGTGCCCATCCGGAGAAATGCGTCAGGGGTTTTCGAGAAAGTTTGAGTTCCACGTGATAACCCAAATAGTGCTTCCCACTCAAACAGAATCTAATTATGGCCCGAGGACTTACGAACTTGTTCTGAGTAGTGCTTCTGAGATTTATGAGCAACCGAAATGCGGAACCTGAAGGACACCTTTCGGGTTTGTACTGAAACACAAAGAATTCGTCATCAACATTGGGAATGTTCTTGGTCTTATCCTCCTTTCTCCTAGAAGTCCTAGAATCATCATTTCTTGAAGATACATCAGCAGAAACCCCCTCTCCGGAAGAATCCTCTCCAGAATCATCATCTCTAAAAGAATCCTCTCCAGAATCATCATCTCTGGAAGACGCGTCTGTAGAAACGTCATCTCTGGGAGTTCTCTCTCTAGAAACATCATCTTCAGAAGCGCGAGAATCAGTCATCTTTGGAAAGTTGCTGTGACATTCATACACAAATTTCATCAACACAATGGAATTGAAGCAACAGAATCATTATGATGCTGTTGATGGTGGATTTTCGTTTAAGGTTAAATTTGTAAAAACCGAAAAAAATCATGCGCTGACATCTTGTAAAAGATAAAGCCATTTATAAGTGTTGGATACTCCCTCACTTAATTCACCAAGAATGGAGCATGTAGCAACAATCCCATTTCGTGAATACATGAAATTCCTCCAGGTTGGAGCATGTAGCAACAATCCCATCCTGTGAATTTCATATCACCTTGTATTTCCGGTACTCATTATCGGTGTGGCATGACGACCGAGTGTTACTCTTACGAGTAACACGAACCTCCAAGCACTATAATGAAACCATGTACGAAATACCCGCACAGCCGATTCTCGGTGTGTTATACTAGCCCGAGCCCCTCTCGGTGTGTTATACTAGCCCGATTGAGCCCCTCTCGGTGTGTTATACTAGCCCGATTGAGCATCCGGATCGACCGTATCGGTCCGGATATGATTCGATCGCGATCATCCAACTCCATAAGCATGATTGGATAACCCCGAGGATCAATTCCATCACCCCCAAGCAGGTTTGGAATACCCACGGCCGACCCCGCATGGTCGGCCATTGGCCTTTTCTTGCCAAAAGACGTTCATACCAAGCATTATGGACGGAAAACCCAAAATAAGGGTTTGCGGCATATTACATGTGTCGCAAAACAATCTCAACCATCCATCTTCGCAGGTATAGATGGAGGGTGTAGATGTAGATTCAAAGGGCTCAGAGCATGTCAACACGATCACCGTGGCCCGCGCCTACACACTTGACCAATCGGTCAAGACCAACAATGTTTGGCCGTGACAGAATCGTCACCCAAACAAGAGATGACGCACGGCTTGAAACCCAAAATTAGGGTTTTGAGCATCACGAGCGTCCATCTTCTCCGGCACAAATGGAGGGTCCTAGATTAGATTAAGCAGGTCTGGTCATACCAACATGACCACCGTGGGCCCATATACCTCCTCATGTGATCGGCCAAGGCATATCATGCCCGGCTAATCCAAAACGCCCGCCCAAACATGGTTACACTTCCCAAATTGCAAATCGATCTCGACCACTCAACTTCACTTAGGATGATTTGAATGGCTTAGATCACGTTTTCATGGGATAGTCGTATAGGTGTGAACACCAGCCTACCACCTACACGCTGGTATGATCGACCAAGACCGACCAAGATGGGTCGTCTTGGAACGCGCTCCCAAACCGGGGATGTCATGCGGTTTCCAACTCCTTTGCGGCAATGGATTTTGCAAGAAACCGATCTTAACCACTCAACTTTGCTCTGGCCAATTTGAGTGGCCTAGATCGCGCCTTCTTGGGAAAGTGAGGTATGGACGTGCACACCGGCATCTTTGTCTACACACATGCCCGGTCGGTCCTCTCCAAAGCTCTTCCCATGCTTGGTTTCGAACAAGTGAAGAGTGATGCTTGCGCACCTCTTCAAAACCCTAATTTCATCAACGGTCGCGAGATGAGTGTCTCAAAGATCATTTCATCCGTCCAACTTCACCGGCCTTGGTTATACAACCCTGGTCGAGTTATTTGGTTAGTGAGGCGTCATTACCCATCACTTTACCACACCATAATGCAAGACTGCATAAAATACACACGATACTTCACAAGTATCGACTTCCGAATAACGCAATTATTCAATTCAAGATTACATGCTATCTTTCGTGGATTCACGATCCACACATTCCGCACATCAATCATGTCACAAACGGGGGATACATATCGGGGTATTGGTCTGGCGGTTTACGGCGTGCGGCGTGCAACGCGCCATCACAAGAACGTGTCGAAGTCATGGACGGTTAGAGATGAACGGGAGAAGTGGGCAAGACTGGTCGTGTGGCACCGACGCACAACTCCACTACTCCATCACTCCACTTCCTCCACTTCCCACGAGAGACGTGAATGAGGCTCAATGACTTGTATAAATAGGTTCTCCGCCCTATTTTTAAAACAACAACTCAAGTTCAGACGAGAGATTTAAAATCAAGTGTTAATACAAAACGTATTCAAACACCTGAGAGCTTGCTTGCATCAATCACAAGCCCGCTCACCTTTCGTTACAAGTCATAAGCAAGCCAACACCTTCACAATCTCAACACCTTCTTCGCTTCCCTCCCTAAGATCAACCTCATCTCCTTCACTTTGTGACCGAAACAAGTCTGGAACGGCCATTTCTTAGTTTAGGCCGGACTTGCACAGATTGATCTCTCGAATCTACAAGCACTCACCGCGTAGTGCATTTGTTTAAGGTTTAGATTCATTCCTCATCCACACCCCAAATTACCAAATTATACAGGAATAGTTTTCACCCATAAACAATTGGCGACCACAGTGGGAGGTTGATCTTTCGGTTGCAAAAAAAAAATTTGAATTCTCAATTTCTCGGTTTTCATCTCACGATGTATCCTCACCCGGAGTCCGCAGGTGGTTCAGATACCATGGGGAGTGTAGCTAGAATGCTGGAGGATGTCTTGGCAAATCAAGCCGGTATCACCAGAAGGCAGAGCGAGACGTTTCGCCTTTTGAATGATATAGCAACACAATTACGAGAAGGGTCGGCAGGCGTCTACTCAAACAGTGCAAGAAACGCTGGATCCTTAGTCAGGAGTCACACCTTTACTAGTGGAGATGCAGAAAGAGCGCGTGATCACAGGGGACTCAGGAGAGACGAACAACATGGTCCACCCGACAACGAAGACTCGAGGCAACTCCACAGAGGAAAAGACTTGTCCGGGGTACCACAACGTCTACCGGATAAAGAAATGGATCCCCGCATCTTACGGATCCCTGCTGGAAGATTTATATCTCAAGACCCTTGTCGAATCTCGGAAGACTGTTCAATCCGCATCAACCTTTCAACTGAGTGAAGAAATGCTTGAGGGATGAGAGATCAATCAAGGAACACGTGAGTACAGAGGATGGGAACGTTCAATTCGATCACTCAGCAGTGATATTACAACACCTCCCATCACTGTGAGCGAACAGCTGCAAATCCTGGCATCTCATCAAGTGTAACACCTCTGGTAGTCACCAGAGCAACAACTTTCACCCCTTCATCAGGACGAGGAGCCGGAGGGACGAGAGGAGGACCATTCCCCATTACCATTGCAGACTTGATGGAGAAGCAGGAAGTTCTTGCTAAGACTCAAACGGATATGGCCGCAACTCAGAAAGAGGTACTCACTTTTCTTAAGATATTAACTGATCGATTTCCACAAAAGCCGTGACAGCCCCTGGAGCAAAAAAGGAACGCATTCAACGCACCGGAAAAGGTACTTCAGCGGCACGGACCTACATAGACCTGATCAAAGAAGCGACATCAGATATGAGCAGTCCTGTCATGGAGACTCCTACACTGGGGACTGATCCTCACAACGATCCTCCTCAAGAATCAGCGCACGGAGACATTCTGCTGCAATGAACCATAGGAAGGTCACAACCGTGCCCTACATGTCACCGCACACATCAAGGATTCAAAGTTCAAGACGACCCTTATCGACACGGGAGCGTCTTCGAATGTGATTACTCTCAAGACTCTCATGACATCCAAGGTTCTCCCAGGCAAGGTCGTACGGAAGCCTACCACAATGACGTACTTCGAGCACATACGGGAGAAGCTCCGCGGAAAGAATCAGACAAGTTCGTTGCATCCTACTCCCCACGTGGGCGTCAATTCAGGAAGAAGACCGGCTTGCATTATTGAGGGCTAGTACCCACGATGCATCTTTGCTGACGAAACATTCTTCTCCATCCTGTGAAGCCACGACCCACGTTCACACGAAGATGAAACGCACTTTCGAGGCAAGCCGTGATCAGAAGGGGAAGATAATATACCGGCGCCGTTGTTAGCAATTATCAGGAGAGACTGGCACCCAGTCTCTCTGCCTAATTGAATGCTGCAAGAACGACGAAACACAAGAGGAGATATTGGACCCCCCGCGACAGCTACAGGATGGAACCAACTCCACAACTGATGAGCTCGACGATAATGAATATCCTAGGCCTATCTCCATCAGCTCGACCTTGTGTAATCATTCATACAACCTCCGATCCAAGCCGGTCAAACAATCTCCGAGGCAATTCAGCGTGAGACCAGGTGCTACATAGACTTCAGAGACTTGAACAGGTGCTGCTCCAAAAACAATCCTCCTCAACCTAACATCGACATGTTAGTAGATGCAACCAGCGGACATGGCATGTTCCCCTCCATGGATGGATGTAGCGGCTACAACCAGATAAGGATGTACGAGCATGATGCAAGTAAGATATCTTTTCGAACTCCTCTTGGAAATTTTTATTATACCATACTGCCATTTGGTTTAAAGAATGCCGGTGCAACGTATCAACGCTCTATCACGTCAATCTTCCACTGGAGCCGATGCCTCAAGGGAGCAGCCTCAAGAAGATAACGATGTCCACGCGTCATACCGAGAACGATCCGGCGAGTCACTTTATCGACAAGTGGTACATGTCTATCATGCTATGTTGGAGAATCCGCGTTTTGGTCATCCTCTCCGGAGCTGTTAAACGCTCATCTACAACAACATATGCCCCGATAGAAAGAACTGTGCATGCCGAAGAGCCTCATAATGTTCGTAGGGGCATATATCTCACCAACAGGCGATACAACCTTCAGCCTTCTGCAAGCAGTTCCCTGAAGCGGAAAACCACCGAGATACAACATCCTGCGCGTCCATCAACTCCAACTCCAGTACCACATGCACGACTCCCACAATGATGAAACAACGTGAAAGATATTCCATACCAGGCTCGACAACAACCGCTGCAAACAAACCATGTAAACCATGCCTGGGGACTGAGGCTCAGCATGAAGTTCCTTCACCGTCAGTCAAGGACTTCTTCAACACGAGAAAGATCGTCAGTCAAGAATCATGGAATTCGCAAGGGTAAATCGAACTGAAGAGGAAACCACTTTAACATCCTCTCGATCCGTTTCGACACTCAAGCTGCAACAATAATCTGCGCTCTGGTCAAATTATCTTTGATGTACTCATTGCTCAAACATACGTCTCATCCATTCTTCATGAAGACCCAGCGGAGCATGAAAAACCCTGAAGTCGATAGGAGGAGGGTTATGATGTGAAACGAATATTTTCATATAGTTGGAAGAGTGCGGTGAACAACTCATCATCAATGTTCGGCATATCTTTGAAGCCGTCAACACCTCCTGACTTAGCACCAGCATTACCTCCAGAAGACATCTCAACAGGAGTTCTTTTCTTCACTCTACAATGAAGACAGGAGTTAGTACTTGAATAAGAGAAAATACACGATATATGTGTGGAATGCATCCACGATGAATGCACAAAGTTGGGGTTGAGATAAAACACTGGTGCAAATTTCAAGACTGGTATTGATTTCAAGTTCTCCGGTACAAATTTCAAGACTGGTATTGATTTCAAGTTCTCCGGTACAAATTTCAAGTCCGGTATTGATCAAGCTTCTAGTCCGGTATAACTCAAGTTCTCCGGTACAAATTTCAAGACTGGTATTGATCAAGCTTCTAGTCCGGTATAACTCAAGTTCTCCGGTACAAATTTCAAGTCTGGTATTGATTCCAAGTCCTAAGATAACTCAAGTTCTCCTAAGACAAATTTCAAGTCCGGTATTGCTCAAGTTTCAAGACCGGTGTTGGTCAAGGGCACGAGGCTGGTATAAAGGTGACATTCAGTCAGGCATACACGATATGGGACCCACGTTCAATCAAGCATATATAGCGGGACCACATTTATTTGCACAACATGGTTTTCTTATGTCATGGGAATCATGTTCACGAAATTCAAGCCCACATTCGATCAAGCAGGCGCAGTAGCCCCACGAACAAAGCAGGCGCAGCAGCCCGTCGATTAGGCACAACCCCACGATCGAGCGGAGCAAGCACGGAGCGGGCCCTCGACCGAAGCAGGCATAACAAGGTCGATCGAAGCAGGCAAGACCGACATCATACTAGGGGAACGCTCTCCTATATGCCTTTTGAACGTGACATACTCCAAGGACAGGATGACCCGTCTCTCCTGGTAACATCTAACTTTGCCTCATAAGTTTTATCTTTAACTGTCACCATCTCATGCCTACCACACAATAGTGTAACCATTATGTGATAGGCAGGGGACTTAATGTTGATGGTGGATTTTCGTTTAAGGTTAAATTTGTAAAAACCGAAAAAAATCATGCGCCGACATCTTGTAAAAGATAAAGCCATTTATAAGTGTTGGATACTCCCTCACTTAATTCACCAAGAATGGAGCATGTAGCAACAATCCCATTCTCGTGAATACATGAAATTCCTCCAGGTTGGAGCATGTAGCAACAATCCCATCCCGTGAATTTCATATCACCTTGTATTTCCAAAGTACTCATTATCGGTGTGGCATGACGATCGAGTGTTACTCTTATGAGTAACACGAACCTCCAAGCACTATAATGAAACCATGTACGAAATACCCGTATGTGCCGATTCTCGGTGTGTTATACTAGCCCGAGCCCCTCTCGGTGTGTTATACTAGCCCGATTGAGCCCTCTCGGTGTGTTATACTAGCCCGATTGAGCATCCGGACTGACCGTGATCGGTCCGGATATGATTCGATCGCAGTCATCCAACTCCATAAGCATGATTGGATGACCCCTGCATCAATTCCATCACCCCCAAGCTGTGTATAGAATACCCACGGCCCGACCCCGCATGGTCGGCCATTGGCCTTTTCTTGCCAAAAGACGTTCATACCAAGCATTATGGACGGAAAACCCTAAATAAGGGTTTGCGGCATATTACATGTGTCGCAAAACAATCTCAACCATCCATCTTCGCAGGTATAGATGGAGGGTGTAGATGTAGATTCAAAGGGCTCGAGCATGTTAACACGATCACCGTGGCCCGCCACACACTTGACCAATCGTTCAAGACCAACAATGTTTGGCCGTGTGAGAATCGTCACCCAAACAAGAGATGACGCACGGCTTGAAACCCAAAATTAGGGTTTTGAGCATCACGAGCGTCCATCTTCTCGGCACAAATGGAGGGTCCTAGATTAGATTAAGGTGTCCGGTCATACCAAAGATGACCACCGTGGGCCCATATACCTCCTCATGTGATCGGCCAAGGCATATCATGCCCGGCTAATCCAAAACGCCCGCCCAAACATGCGTGGTTACACTTCCCAAATTGCAAACTGATCTCGACCACTCAACTTCACCGGATGATTTGAATGGCTTAGATCACGTTTTCATGGGATAGTCAGGTATAGGTGTGAACACCAGCCTACCACCTACACGCTGGTATGATCGACCAAGACCGACCAAGATGGGTCATCTTGGAACGCGCGCCCAAACCAGGGATGTCATGCGGTTTCCAACTCCTTTGCGGCAATGGATTGCCGCAAGCCGATCTCAACCACTCAACTTTGCCGGTCAATTTGAGTGGCCTAGATCGCGCCTTCTTGGGAAAGTGAGGTATGGACGTGCACACCGGCATGCTGTCTACACACATGCCCGGTCGGTCCTCTCCAAAGCTCTTCCCATGCTTGGTTTCGACCAAGCTGAAGAGTGATGCTTGCGCACCTCTTCAAAAACCCTAATTTCATCAACGGCCGCAGATGAGTGTCTCAAAGATCATCTCATCCGTCCGACTTCACCAGCCTTGGTTATACAACCTTGGTCAGAGTTATTTGTTAGTGAGGCGTCATTACCCATCACTTTACCACACCATAATGCAAAGACTCGCATAAAATACACACGATACTTCACAAGTATCGACTTCGAATAACGCAAGTTATTCAATTCAAAGATTACATGCTATCTTTCGTGGTTCACGATCCACACATTCCGAGACATCAATCATGTCATAAATCGGGGATACATACTGGGTATTGGTCTCGGTGGTTTACGGCGTGCAGCGTGCAACGCGCCATCACAAGAACGTGTCGAAGTCATGGACGGTTAGAGATGAACAGGAGAAGTGGGCAAGACCGGGTCGTGCAGGGCACCGACGCACAACTCCACTACTCCATCACTCCACTTCCTCCACTTCCCACGAGAGACGTGAATGAGGCTCAATGACTTGTATAAATAGGTTCTCCGCCCTATTTTTAAAACAACAACTCAAGTTCAGACGAGACAGAAAATTAAGTGTTAATACAAAACGTATTCAAACACCCAGAGCTTGCTTGCATCAATCACAAGCCTGCTCACCTTTCTGTTACAAGTCATAAACAAGCCAACACCTTCACAATTTCAACACCTTCTTCGCTTCCCTCCCTAAGATCAACCCCATCTCCTTCACTTTGTGACCGAAACAAGTCTGGAACGGCCATTTCTTGGTTTAGGCCGACTTGCACAGATTGATCTCTCGAATCTACAAGCACTCACCGCGCAGTGCATTTGTTTAAGGTTTAGATTCATTCCTCATCCACACCCCAAATTACCAAATTATACAGGAATAGTTTTCACCCATAAACAGATGCTCACATCAACGTCTACAAAAATGGTAATCCTTAACTCTTACATGTTTACGGTTTCATGAACTTAGTGATAATACGTAAAACTCTGAAAACTTGCTTGTTTCTTCAAACCTGCGAGAATGAGTAAAATTCAAAGTCAAACACCTGACTTTTCTTGAAACCTTGAATGATTCATACTACCTTCCATATGAACATTCGCTGATTTTTACGTGTACATACACTGAAAATCACCAAACTCATACATACACTACGAATTAACTGGTATAGTTTTACAAGTGGTAAGTAGAGATTCGTTGCTCAGACTCTTTTTAAAGATTTGGTTTTTGATTATTAAAAGAAAATACTAAGACAAACTAATTAAAATTGATTTTTGTTACCAATGAGAGATAAGTCTAGGGCATTGGATTCCGCTACTTCTAATGATGGTAAACTCAATAATTAAAACTTTGACATAATACTCCTACTTTACTCAAAACAATTCGAACTTAATCTCATGCTTTGGAAGATATAACGTTATAAGCTCTTTTTTTTTTTACAACTCTCGTCACTATTCGAAGGCCTAATTTTCCTTCACTTATAAAATATCGGCAGCTCAAACTACCCAAAACAGTTTTTACGAAGCATACAAAGAAGAAATTTTTTTTAGACAATTGAAAGCACAAATATGGAGTAAAATATGTCAAAGAATTTAAATACTAAATATTACCCATTAAAAATACTACCTTCCATATGAACATTCGCTGATTTTTACGTGTACATACACTGAAAATCACCAAACTCATACATACACTACGAATTAACTGATATAGTTTTACAAGTGGTAAGTAGAGATTCGTTGCTCAGACTCTTTTTAAAGATTTGGTTTTTGATTATTAAAAGAAAATACTAAGACAAACTAATTAAAATTGATTTTTGTTACCAATGAGAGATAAGTCTAGGGCATTGGATTCCGCTACTTCTAATGATGGTAAACTCAATAATTAAAACTTTGACATAATACTCCTACTTTACTCAAAACAATTCGAACTTAATCTCATGCTTTGGAAGATATAACGTTATAAGCTCTTTTTTTTTTACAACTCTCGTCACTATTCGAAGGCCTAATTTTCCTTCACTTATAAAATATCGGCAGCTCAAACTACCCAAAACAGTTTTTACGAAGCATACAAAGAAGAAATTTTTTTTAGACAATTGAAAGCACAAATATGGAGTAAAATATGTCAAAGAATTTAAATACTAAATATTACCCATTAAAAATAGTTTCCTCCAAAACCCTAGAAAAGAAATTTAGCTACTCATAGATCGAAGATTGGAAAAAATTTCATTAATCATTGTATTAAAAATAATAAAAGATGCTTACAATGATTCTGCAGTCACTAAAGGCGTTTGCCACCAAGCTGTTACAATAGCTCTGTTGTGAAAGACCTACTATAACTAAAATAGTGTACGATATTTTTGTGATGTCGTTGAATATAAGACTGTCACTGCGACATTTTTAACGGTTTATGTTCTTCGTGTTCTTGATTGAGCAGCAGCAGGAAGAATTTTTTTTAACCTTTTTTTTTCTCGATTCTAAGCCTATATTTCTCCTCCAAAGTATTCGACCCCGACTCTGGCTCAATCCAAGGATATATATACACCACAGAACCCTAAGTTTCTCGATTAAATCCCCCCTCTTCTTTCAACAGAAGTCTCGGGTTTTCCCTTTATTTCTTCTCTACGCGACATTTATCTTGTCAAGAAATCTTCCCTGATATGGAACGGAATCTAGCAGATACGATACAACTCCAAAATTCGCACGTAACTTCCTTATATTTTCTGAAAATAAAATATCTTCCCCTGTTTTGAAACAATACCGAATATACGAAGATTTAGTTCCTCTTTTGTTCCCAAACACGTACTCCAGCTTCCTTATCGGATATAATCGAATCTTGGAAGTTTATCTCCTCTCTCTGCCGCACTTAACTCCCATACAAACACGAGTACTCTCCGGCCCTGTTTTGCATCGGATCTGATATCCTAACCAATTTCAGTCGAATCAAAAAGTCATACCAAGCCTGTTTAGCTATAATATGTCCATACCGACAAGTTTCGGTAATTGAATCTCTCCCAAAAGCCTCCAAAAATCCAGCCCTAATTCGTCGTTTGTGAAGGAACCAAGTTTTCCGCCAAAATACTTTGAAACCGTGAATTCTCTGTTCTTTAATTTTCGACATTTCAGCCAATTCTAGACGAAACCAAGACCATTACCAGCTCTGTTAAGTCGATTAGGATAAACCCATTTTATTTCAGCACTTTAGTCTCACCACAGCCTGCCTAAAACACAAACCCTAATTATGTTCTTCAGTTTCCCGCCAAATTTCGAAATTCAAATGGAGAAGATGACCTTCCCCTTATCCAATAGTGGTGTCCCTTTAGAAATTTGGGCTACGTTTAGCAATTCCTGGGGGTGCGAATAACAATTTGTGGGGTACAAAGATGACTTTTGGGCTGCATATAGTGAAAAACTCCTGGGTTACTTTATCAACTGCTTCGGGGCATTTCAGGGGGTGCCTTTAACACTTTTCTGGGTGCTTTTAGTAGTTTCTCGAGCAGCCATCTCTTACCTCTCATATTCACTTCTTTTCTTCAATTTTTATACATCACTAAGGCTGTCATGCTTTTCAGACATAACTCGCATCACTAAAGCCGACATGCCTTTCAGATAGAAAAGAAATAAATAATGAGAAATAAGTCGCCTCCAACAACAGTTGCACATGAAATGACACTTTATCCCCTTTTAAGCGACGTTTCTTCTTCTTTTGCTCCAAAGTACCTAAAACTCAAAATCAAACATAAAATACATAATTTACAAGAAAACATAGCAAAGAAAGCATAAACAATAGATAAATATCAAGGTGTTTTAGACACCTATCAAATTCCCCCACACTTAGACTTTGCTAGTCCTCGTGCAAATCAAACTAAACTAATTTTAAAAACATACAGTCGTTGAGGATACAGTCAATCTTAGCACGTATAACAAGCCTTTAAACCCCTAGGTGGCCCTAGTGGCCGAGTTATAGTCTCGGGAAGGTTTACCAGAGGTGTACCCACAAAACCTTTATTCCAAACCCTAGCTATCTGTGAAGAACTCAGGAATGACACTAAAGAGTCTCCTTGGCTGGCATACTTTATTGGTTACAAAAGGAAGTACCCGGATGTGAATCATATTCATTTATACGTGACAGAGATCTATCTACTTAGATAGTCACACAATGGACATCAATATTGGAATCACACAGATCACATAAATTATAGAGATATATAGCTAAGATGAATGGTGTTTCCCATATCTGTCTGAAGGCCTCCGCCGAGATGAACCTATGAATCCTAATGGATTGAGATATTGGCCTGGACTAATATCAACACAGCTTGGCATATACAAGGGAACCAACGGTCGATAATCTTAATTTTATATCAACTCAACTGGCATATACAAGGGAACCAGCAGTCGATTTTATTACACAATAATAAACTTTTCATCATTTTTTTTAATTCTTTTTTGGACTGCATGATTTGATCTTTTGGATCCAAGCGCATGCTTCTTGTCAGCAGATTACATGATAGTTCCCATGGATCCTGCGTTCCACGCTTGTTTAGGCGACGGAGACAGGGAAAACAAACACATATTGCTATCCAAGTGTCATTTTTTTTAATTCCATTTGGTCTGATTGGTCTGGTCTATTTATTATTTAGTAACTCAATCACTCTATTTCATCCGACATTGGTAACAATTCGATGTGTTGGGCCCCACCAAATCACTTCAAAATTTATTTTGCAAAATAGAACATAATGTGATGAAAGTAGTGTGATGATTCTATTATAACACCTGAACTCTGTCTTTTTGTGAATAGACTCTGTTATTGGGTTCCTTAACTCCTATAACCATTTCCATCCACTTAGACTGGTTAGTGTCATCCTAAATTTGCACACATTTCTAGGCTATGGAGTTTTATTTTATTATTTTTATTTTAAATATTATTATTATTATTTTTTATTAAAAAAAAAACACACCCCAAGGGCTTATTATTTTTTATTTTTATTTTTAATTTAACTAACTAAATTTTTTTCCCTCACCCCCAAACTTAAATCTAACATTGTCCTCAATGTTTCAAATTAAAGTGCAATACCAAAAATATAAGTAACACGAGGAATAGAGAAGTCAGAAAGATAGTACCTGGATGAAGCGTAACAATCCTTCCATGGAGAGCAAGAAAAAATAAAAAGAAAAAGAAAATAATGTACAACAGGGTCCTCCAGAGGGACCATAAGATATGTATGGGTTGCCTCCAAATTAGCGCTAAGTTTACTGTCTTCAGCCAGACTTTGTTACCCGTAAAAATTAATCTTGGTAGACAGGATCTCGCAGCTCCGATTCTTCTATTGCATGACTGGGTAACTCCAAGAATGGTTTCAGCCGTTGACTGTTAACCTTAAAAGTTTCTCCGTTCTTCCGATTTTCAACTTCAATTGCACCATAAGGAAATTTTTTTTTGACAAAATATGGTCCGGTCCACCGAGACCTCAATTTACCAGGGAAAAGATGTAAACGAGAATTGTAAAGGAGAACTTTTTCACCTGGTTCAAATGTCTTTCGAATAATCGATTGATCATGAAATATTTTTGTTTTCTCCTTGTAAATTTTCGCACTCTGGTAAGAATCATTACGAATTTCTTCTAACTCATTGAGTTGCAGTCTACGGTTATCACCAGCACTTTGTAGGTCAAAGTTTAGCCGTTTAATGGCCCAATAAGCTCGGTGTTCTAATTTTACGGGCAAATGGCAGGCTTTACCGAAGACAAGTCTATACGGAGACATCCCAAGTGTAGTCTTAAAAGCGGTTGGGTAAGCCCACAAAGCTTCTACTAAGCGCAAAGACCAATCTTTTCGGGTAGAGTTTACGGTCTTTTCTAAAATCTGTTTAATTTTCCTATTAGACACTTCAACTTGGCCACAAGTTTGTGGGTGGTAAGGTGTAGAAACCTTATGGGTAATGGAGTATTTCTTCATGAGAGTCTCAAAAGACCGGTTACAAAAATGGGAACCTCCATCACTAATGATTGCTCTAGGCATACCGAATCCAGAGAAAATATTGTCTCTAACAAACTTGATCACAACGTGGCGATCATTTGTCTTGGTAGTGATTGCTTCTACCCATTTAAACACATAGTCAACAGCTAATAAGATGTAAAAGTTTCCATAGGAATTGACAAAAGGACCCATAAAATCTATACCCCACACATCAAATATTTGTATTATTAGTATAGGATTAAGTGGCATCATATTACGTCGGGTCATCTTTCCTAACTTTTGACATCTATCACAACTTTGACAAAATAGGTGGGAGTCCTTAAACAGTGTTGGCCAATAAAGACCGGACTGCAAAACCTTCGCAGATGTTTTCTTAGAACTAAAGTGACCCCCACAAGCTCCAGAATGACAAAAATTCAGGACACCGGAGATTTCGTTGTCCGGGATACAACGACAGATAATCTGATCAGGGCAATATTTGAATAAGTACGGATCATCCCAGAAAAAGTATTTAACTTCGGACAAGAATTTAGCTCTATCCTGTTTAGACCAATGGTCGGGCATTTGACCAGTTACCAAATAATTAACAATGTCAGCAAACCAGGGTTACAAAGAGATGGAAAATAATTGTTCATCAAGGAACGTGTCATGGATCAGTTTCTCATCATCTCTTGTCTCATCAAGGATACGAGATAAATGGTCAACTACTACATTTTCGGACCCTTTCTTATCACGAATATCTAGAGTAAATAATACCCATCTAATCAGCCGAGGTTTGGAGTCCTTCTTGGAAAGGATATATTTGAGTGCGGCATGATCAAAATAGACTATGACCTTAGACCCTAGGAGATATGATCTAAATTTCTCCAAAGCAAAAACGATGGATAATATTTCTTTCTCAGTGGTAGTGTAATTCAACTAGGCATCGTTTAGGGTCCTACTAGCATAATAAATCACACTAGGTGCTTTATCACGTCGTTGGCCAAGGACAACACCAACCGCATAATCGGACGCATCACACATGAGTTCAAATGGGAGGTTCCAATCGGGTGGTTGGATGATAGGGGCAGAAGTCAACAATGATTTTAGCTTCTCAAAAGTTGCAACACAGGCTTCATCAAATACAAAGGCAGTATCTTTAGCAAGTAGGTTCGACAGAGGTAAGGCAATCTTGCTAAAGTATTTGATGAAACGACGATAAAATTTAGCATGGCCAAGGAAAGATCTAACATCTGTTACATTCTTAGGTGGTCTTAATTTAGAAATTAGTTCAACCTTGGCTTTATCAACTTCTATTCCCTTAGAGGACACCACATGTCCTAACACTATTCCATATTTAACCATAAAATGACACTTTTACCAATCAAAGACTAAGTTCTTTTCTTTACAACGTTCTAGAACTAGCGTAAGGTGGTGCAAGCATTCATCGAATGAAGATCCAAAAACCGAAAAATCGTCCATAAAGACCTCGAGAAACCACTCAACCATGTCCGAAAAGATACTTAGCATGCAACGTTGGAATATTGCGGGTGCATTACATAACCCAAAAGGCATACAACTGTAAGAAAAAGTACCAAATGGACATGTGAAGGTTGTTTTCTCTTGGTCCTCCGGTGCTATAGGGATCTGGTTATAACCAGAGTATCCATCTAGGAAACAATAATGGCTGTGGCCAGCTAATCTTTCTAACATCTGGTCAATGAATGGTAGAGGAAAGTGGTCTTTCCTAGTTGCTGAGTTCAGCTTACGGTAGTCCATACAAACTCTCCACCCGGTAGTAACACGAGTAGGGATCAATTCATTATTCTCATTTGCAACTACAAAAGAATCCCGTACTTCTTTGGGACAACTCGGACAGGATCGACCCATTTACTATAGAGATGGGGTATATGATACCCGCATCTAATAACTTAAGCACCTCAGTACGGACAACTCCTTCATGTTAGGATTCAAACGTCTCTGCATTTCTATTGAGGTTTTGGCACCCTCTTCTAGGTAGATGTGGTGCATACTGATAAGTGTCTAAAACACCTAATTTTATATCTAAATATTATGCTTTCTATGCTATTATCCTTGTGAATTATGTCTCTTATATTTGATTCTGAGTTTATTAGGTGTTTTGGAGTCATTGGAGCAAAAGAAGGAGAAATCACTCATTTGGAGCGAAAAGCTGAAGCCAATGGCAAAAGAACGAGGTCTCACCGTCGTCGCATGAGAAAATTATGAACAAAATCTATGATTAAGCTTGTCAGTCCCCTGGAACTGACAGAATTATGCAGGAAACCATTCTGTCAGTAGAATGCAGGTGGCCTTTATCCATCAGTCGGGTGCCTATAGCCATGCCAGTACACTACATAACCCCAGTTAGAACTTCTCTCCTATTACAGTTCACCTAAATTTCAGAGTGAGGGATGGCTGCACCCTTAAGTGGTCGGAGTTTACAGAGAATCAACGAAATGATGCAGAGATTTGAAGACAAAGGAATAAAGAAGTTGGGGGTTCGTTCGAGAATCAAAAGTACAGCAACAGCAGGAGAAGATGGTGATTTGGGTCTTGTTGATGCTGTTTCGAGAAATTCGGGGAGACTCAGAGACATAAGAGAGGTGATTATGAGATGGCAGATTATAAGTTGTGAATGAGATGGGTTCGAGTCTGTAGCCGCTGTAACAAGAGTTGATGTTAATTTTCATGGGAAGCTGCAGATGATTAAATTCAGGGAGATGGTGATGAGCAGTCCAGAGAAATGAGTTCTGGTGATTGTTATCCGTAGTCGATGGAGGAGATTGAGATAGTATTTGAGTTGCGCTGGGGTTAATTGAAGATGGTTTAAACCCAATTGAGTTTGGTTTGATTTTGGTGAGAATGGATTGGGAATTTAGGGTTCCTGAGTGCAATTAAGGTTTGAGTCTGCTTTGATGATGGTCTGGGTGACTGATTTATGGGTTTGTGTATAAGATTTATTTTTTATAGATCGTCAATTAGGATCGTTGAACTTCATGATAATCACACTAT